>OW388164.1:7452500-8040000 GCA_936450015.1 Meganola albula
ATACGGGCGAAAGTTTTACGTGACAACGACTTTGAGTGGTAAAATAATTTTAATGTGAATATTCATTCGTATAGTAGGAAGAAGGATGAAACATAGTTGAGTGGGAGAGAGACGCAAGGCATTCGGCGGGCCTCTCTCTCGTTCGGTGACTCATCGTAACGTTACCGAGCGTTACACTTTTTCATAAGTGCCTCCCAGCCGCAACCTAATTTAAGACGTTGTCACGTCAAAACGTCATCAAAAGCATCACTCATTGCCTTGCCTTTTTTCCAATTTTATTGGGGTCGGCTCCTAGTCTAGCCTGATGCGGGTAGCTACCCGAATTAAATGAGCGACTGCCAGTATCACCAGACTCCAAGACTGGTAGGGTACCAGTAGCCGGTATGGTGAGACCAAGTGTCAAATTATAGGTATTAAGCCTCTGACGACCTATTACGATTGTTAAAGTGTTTTAAATGATAACTGGCACCGATGGCTTAATGTGCTCTCCAAGGCGAGTTCGTTTACGCCCTATGATTCCACAAATTTGCACAAACTAATAGTACACGGGGGATCAAAACACTTGGGGACTTGGTGTGCTGTGAGGATATTTGGCATTACGAAGACTCGACCTAATAATTCTATTTCTAAAATACAGAGAGGAAGGGAGGGTGATTTTTAAGTTTTTTCTAGGACTTCCCTGCAACTATACGGGCGTATCCAAATTCAACTGCATCAGTTGTATATGTAAAGGAAGAACAAAATGTGAACCTGTAAAAGGTTGCGTTTCCAATTTAGAGAAATCATTACGCTCTGGGAACAATCACCATCCATTGCCATCTAGGTTTGATTGGAAGACAGGGAAATGTGTGCCTAAAGGAGTTTATAGGTAATTTAAAAGGAAAACCTTTCATTTATTGTATTATTAAACAGTTGGCGTGGTCGCTAAGGCTTTTCACGCCACAGAACGTGGGTTCGATTTCAACTAAGACAAACATTTAATTTATGTGCCTAAAAATGTCTGTTTGTCTTGAGTTTTGGTGTTTTTATCTATTAAGTATGTATTTACAAAAGAAAAGTAGAATAAAATATGTATATTATTCGGTTATTTCATTTCCATAGTACAATGTCTGCTTAGTTTGGGATCAAATGACCTTGTGTGTTAATGTCCCACTATATTAATTATTCACCTGCGAAATGTAACGGGACTTAAGTCACGAATTATAAGTCAATCTCATACATTTTATTCTTTTTGATCTTTTGTTATCGCTTCGCTTTGTAACTTTGCCCAGGTCTTAGCTTGAAAGTTGTTTTAGAATAAGGCAGAAAGCGTTTAACATTTTCAGGGTTGATTGCAATACTTGTTTTTGTCTGTGGGACCATACTCTGCGTTGTACTCAGAAGATCTGCCTTAACCGCTCTGAGATACAGCAGTTGCAAGAGGAACTCCAGCAATTGAAGGATAACGACATGTAAACTCATTTTGTTGTCTTTGAATGTTTACTGTAAAACAGTTGTTATTATTGTTAAAATCATTTCTTCCTTCACCTTTTTTGTTTAGATAAATATAATAAAGATTTGAATTCTGGAAAACGTTTTGTATCTCATATTAAGGCTGATAGGCACAATTATACCTACCAGATAAATATGGAGAACCAAGGTACACTCTCTGTTTCCTTCACTCTCAGGGTCTAATCAGGGACATAACCGGTGCGCGCCAAATGAGAACATAATTAGGAGCGCCAACTTCATTTGTAGGTACTTCAATGCACGGGATGTCACTCCACCGACTTCCTGAATACAGACCTTATTGTTTTGTCCTGCAGCTTATGTATTATTTTGTCTATACGGCTATTACCATCATTTTTTGACAATAAATTTATCTAGAACATTCTTTCTCGGTGCAAGCTTACATTACATTCAAATTATTTTCTTTACGCTTGTGTATTACAATCCAGTTTTATTAGGTATGTTTAGATCACAAAGGTTATTAAAATTTATTTTAAGTACTTTTTGTAAACTGTCTTTCCCATTAACAAGTAATTTTAATTCATTGAAATTGTTTGTATAACATCAGCTTAACTTTAATTTTATTATCAATAAAGTATCCTATTTCGCTATATGTTCAAAGTTCATCTTTATGTCGAAGGAAATCACCTATTTTACATTCATCCCCTTTGAATCATTTGAAACAATTTCATAAAGTGCAAGAAGTTATATCTTAATATTTTTCTTGGGAAATAACCAGGGAAAAGATTTATTTTTATTATTTGATTCTCCTGAACTGTCTAAACTCTTATGTTATACCTCTATAGAAAACAGAGTAAGTATACTACAAAAAATTTGAAAGTAACAAGAGAAGACGTAGACCGTAAATACTTCTTGTTGCTGCAATTTCTTCTAATCTTACGAAAAAATAAACCTACGGCTATTGATAGAAGATAACACGGTATACCCTATGCTAAAGAAGCTAGATTGCTATAATGAACATGCTTTAGAGTAGGAATTCTAGTCAGACTACTCTGAGTAGGTACAGTTATCTTGAATGGAATTGTGTCAAGTCTTTAGCCATTGTGATTTAGTTGAATGAATGGGATGCGGTTATGCAATGCGTATATCCGCATTCTTTTGGCAACTTCATCAGCAGAACATTCACAAGAAAACATGTTGCAAACACTGTTCATTTCTATACTTAGGGATCATTAGAAAGAGGCAGACGGTGGTCAAAATTATGTGAAAACATAATATCTAAGGCAAATACGTAGCTAGCTATAAATTTCGAAGAACTACAAAATCAACTTTAGATTAAAGTTATCAAACCATTAACGTTAGCCACAAAAATAATTGAAAGTTAATTGATTGTAAAAATTTATAGCTTAGCTTTTCAAATCAAAATTTTCAGTTAAAATGACATAATTTATTGCGCCATATTCTTTTCAAGCATAAAATTAAATTTTAGTTTTAATTATGTTTAATTAAATTAAGAAACATAGTTTTATTTTCGTTAGAAAATGCTTACGAATGTAACATTTCTAACTTTTGTGTTATTAATAGTTTTGGGATCTGCTGTTTTCCGTAAGTTTTCATGATTTTTCTTTTTATTGCTCTAATCTTAAAGTCTTATTTATCGTTCATTTCATAAAAATCAAATTATAATATCTTTTCTTAAAACCACTGCAAAAAAAAAAATACTTTCAAAAATATTAATTAGAAGAATAACATATTTGTTTTATAAAAAATATTCTTACCTGTTTAATTTTTTTTATCTTAGGCACGTGTGTACCAAACTCTCAGTTTATACTGAATGGTCATCTTTGTTACTGCAACAACGCTGGACAATGGAGCGAGGCTACATGCCAACCGATTCGCCGCCATCAAAACTGCCGGCCCGGTCAAATTGTGTGGGAGGACTGCAGCCAATGCATTTGCCAAGATGATGGGAAGCTTTTGTGCACTAATTCTGATTGCGCCGAAGAAAACTTCAAGAAAAATAACACCATTAGCAATGGAGCTGAACTCTGGTGCACGCCGTTCAATTCTTACTATATCAACTGCAGCCTCTGTGTTTGTCCTGCTTCTGGTAAGATGTCTCAAGCGAGATGCGCTACAGACTCTTCCTGCTCTTTAAAGGGACAAGATATATCAATAGAAGTAATTGGTAAATCAATATGCATACCTAAGGTAATGTATTTATTTAAGTGTCTTCATTGCCTCTGTGCTGATGAGGGAGTTTTTGACAAGAATAAATGTGTGGAAACTTGCCAAAATCCGCTTGGTAACTCTAGGAGATGTATTCCTAAAACTTTTTATAGAGTGGACTGTAACGTGCACCGGTGTCCAGAAAACGGGATGCCGGAGAATAGCATTTGTTCCAAATCAAAATGCGAACACCATCCAGATGTAAATACACTATCTTTTTATAGACATAAATCTCAAGCGTGTGTTCCCCATAGTTTTACAGCGCCAAAATGTATTTACTGTGAATGCAGTTCTAATAAAGTACTCAATGAAAATTCCTGTTTCGAACAAGATTGCCTCAAACTTAGTGATTTTAGCTATGACTCTGTTAAAAGTGTCTGCAGTCCTGGAGAGCTCGTTCCAATTTGTATGGAATGCTTCTGTCCGCGGACTGGGTTAATTGAAGAGAAATATTGCACAAGGGTTTGTTCTGTACAAAATAAGATAATTATGCTCGAAAGTTTGTTAAAAGATAAAGAAACTGTAATAGATCGTGTTCTTTTAAAAGAAATTTCTGGTACCGATATGTGCGATCCGAATTCTGTATTTTTATATCAGGGAAGATATTGCTTATGTCCAAAAAGTGGTAATTCTGACTATAAGCTCTGCACATCAGTTATAGAAGACGCAGTGCCACGAAAGTTGCAGAAAGTTATTGTTGAAAAGGCAAAATTAAGAAATTTTAATATCAGCTGTGAACCGAATGCTTTCATCGAAATAGGATGTAACACCTGCTTTTGTACAAAATCTGGTAAAGTCGATCCTAAGTGGTGTACCTTTGACGACTGCGAGGCAAAGAAAATGATTCAGAATAACCAAAAAATCTATAGTCCTGACCCAAGTTCGGATTTTCCTTGTGTTCCTGGATCTATTTCTAAATTGGACTGCAACTTTTGTATTTGCAGTAGTACTGGCTTTCTGAAAGACAGAGTTTGTACTCGTAATAATTGTAGCACGATATTTTCTCATACCGTCTCCAATTTCATTCTATGCGAACCTTCTTCATATTACACCGTTGATTGCAACATCTGCTTCTGTCCTAACGACGGCGTCAAGAATGTAGAAAAATGTACTAAAAACCAATGTGAATATAACTATATGCGCTCAGATCATTGTACCCCAGGAGATCTTTTTAGCGAAGATTGTAATATATGCATTTGTCCACCAGACGGATTGAAATTAGGGAAAGCATGTACTAACCATACTTGTTCTGAAAATGACACGCCTTGGAAAAAGATTTTCAAATTGTCCCAAAGTCTTTTAGACAATAATCAGTTAACTGAAGAAGGGAGGAACCTTGATTTGTGTTTTCCTGGAGAAGAATTTGAAGTGGATTGTAAGACCTGTGTTTGTCCGGAAATGGGGTTAAGAGTGTATGCTACTTGCATTCCTGCTAGATGTGATGAAAAAAGCAAGACGCTAAGCGCTGTAAGTCTTATTTAAATAGTAAAACTCTTTCTGATGAGTGTTAGCACGCGACTAGTTAGTGGTCAAGGGTTATCCTGAGTCGAGCAAAATGCCAATGTATTTCTAACAAAATTAATTGAAAAAGTAGTAAAACTGGTATGTGCGCAAAGGTAGAACTAACCTTTATTGGTACGTGTAAAAAACAATGATCCTGAACTTAATTACTGGCGAAACGTGCTTCATCTATTTCTCTAAAGGAAATAGTAAATCCCAAAGACTAGAGGCGATAACTCTATCCTTTTCGCTAGCAAGGCCGTTGTAGGCATATTTAGGGTATTCTTTTCTTTCAACCTAATCTTGTTGATTTTGTCTTTACTGCAGCCATCGAACTACGTGAATCAAATGGCCAGCTCTGATGAACGGGACTCGGTTGGGAACGACGATTCGAGTGGTGATTTAATCGATGAAGATGATTCTATGTCCATCCATGGTATAGAGGATCGAGAAAAAGATGTCAGACGAAATTGCGGGGACTTTACTTATGATGCCGATCTACCTGTGCGACCTTGTACCCCGGGCTCGGAATATATAATACGGTAAGTTTAAAGCCATTTTAGCATATTAAATCCCACCAAAAATTCCTTCAAATTGACTGTTGTAACAGAATAATTTTCATATAGTCGAAATTACCGAGAACGAGAATTCAGTTACCAGTACGCAATAATTTGTTTATTTGATAGGACAAATTCATCATAATAGAGTAGGTTTAGGTACATGTGCACCCACATTCCATCATGCCTTTTTTCCATGGGGTTGAGCAGAGACTGAGCGCCACTTGCTACTATACCCTTCTGTGACTTCATTCATGTTCAAATAACTTGCTATGCATGCACGGCGGTTGTGAGTGCTATGCACCTGTCCCTTTTGAAGGACATCACCGATGAGATTAGAGAATGTCCAAAATGTTTGCGATACGAAGTTGGCCGGGGTAGCTAGTCGCCGATGATTCCAGCCGATCAATGACAGCCTAACATCCACTTTTTAGAGGAGACATCTACCCTCCCACCTGCCTCTACCTAACTATGGCCTTGATTAGTTACCTATAGCCTGACACGATGACAAATACAAATGTGATCAATTTTTAAATACAAAATATATTTTTTTCTTTATGATTTCTAACATCTTCAGAAACAGGTCGTTATGTTTTTCAGATGCCAAGTTTGCGTGTGTCCCTACAGCGGCGATGTTAACAATTTCTGTCGACCTTTAAGCAAAGGTCAACATTGTGAAGAGATATATTTTGGTGTTCGTATTCCCCCCGCACCGTATAGAAGAAGTGGTATGTATTATTTACTAAATATATTTTTTTAAATGGTCGAAACTAAACTCTCAATTCGTAAGATAGTTGAGTAAAGACCTGTGCCCAGCAGTAGCACACTTAAAAGTGTTGAAGTGAAGGCTTCTAAAGTGTCAGCAAAGAATAAGTGACGCCTTTCTTGTTCCAATCTTCCTTAAATATGGCAACCACTTACCATTAGGTGGGACTTGTGGCGTCATATATCTAACGCCACTCAAGAAACAAGACGTCATATAAATCCTGAATCGCACAAGCATAGTTTCACTGGCGATTAGCATATAGAAGTTCCCGACTAGAACAGTCGGGGTACCGCGGTCACCGGGCATCACACCTCGCCCGGCCAGAAGATCTTCCCTTTTCAATGGAGGGTCACTACCACTCGGTCCTCTAGTTACCACAGACGTATGCTGGTTCCACACTTTTTCCCTAATTGATACAAAATCTTTACATATTATAAAATGAAGTCGCTTCCGCTGTCAGTTCGCGGTAAATACAAATACTACTAAACGGATTTTTAAGCGGTTTTCACCAATAGACAGAGCGATCTATGACACAAGACAATGTTAAACCCTTGCGACGTTTATATAATAATAATAATAGTGGTTACTGACCCTGACTGCTGAGTCGAAGGTCGTGGATTCGATTTCCATCCAAGACTTTCTTCATCGTACGCAAATAATGCATTAAGTGTGATTTATTCGCAATTGTTTGTATCTATAACAGGTACATCAAATAACGTGACTCGCCCAGGACCTATCAAAATAACAGACAACCACAGCCACACAAAATATAAATGTTCCAACCTCGGTCCAATGATTGACGACTGCTACCTTTGTAAATGTGAAGATGGGTTCGTGATGTACAAAGAACATTGTTTCAAGAATCAAGATCAGATATGTAACAATGCAACTAATAAATTTATAGTGCCTGAATATAAAATGTATGATTAGAAAGTTTTTTTTTGTTTTTTTATCCTTTAATATGCTTGCGCTTGACCACTACTTGCCTGATGTAAAGTAATGATGCAGTCTACGATGGTACGCGGTTACCCAGTAAATACCGATTCACTCGTGACTTGAAGACAGGCAGATTATAGCTATCAGGAATCAGATGCCGGCAGCGTATTCCAGAACTGGCAGTTTGCATAATAAAAGTGGAAGCAAATCGCTTTGTGTGCAATTTCGACCTTATATCGATGGCGCATAGCCGTATCACACACTTGTCCGATGGAAAAGCTGGGATGGGGGAATAAGATTGTGTAACCCGATAAAAGACCAAACGACTAGCAACTATGCGACGATGCTCGAGGCTTTGCAATTTAGTCTTGACGAGTTGGTATTTAACTGACCCATCCTAAAGATGCGAGACTCCATGCATGAACGAACTTGTGAAAAAGTCGTTTTATTAGTACATAAATCATAGTATTGTTGTTGTTAACACATTAATTGTGGATATTTTTATGGGACTTAACCCACCACCGCAATCCCGCTACTCCTGTAAGCCAGAATCAACAGTGGCGTCGTGAAGAGACGGGATTTGAAATCATCCAATTCCCGGAACATCTAAACTGTCTTGGATCCCTCACTAGTTAATTTAATTAAAAAGATAATAAAAGGGTTTGTATAGGATTTGGTAATTCAGTAGGCTCAGCAGGTGAAATTAGCTAAAATTGTCCGTTTTTTGCCGTTGAGCTATGTATGTTAGATAGGTAAGGTACCTACTATTGTTTAATTTTTATAGAGTGGCGCTTATGTGGAAACCTAGGCGTATAAACAGGCAACTTTTTATCCGCTAGCGCCAAATTAGTAAGCATGTACAGTATTTTTCTCGAGTTTGTTATGTGTAGTTAAGATGGGACGGGTGGTCTGTACAAAGTTGTTACATGCGTTTACACATTTACATCATACCTCCTATCCTTTACATTTTCCAGGCATTCTTCTGGATTGAGTTTCGGGCGTTGTCAGTAATTTTGTTAGTGGTGGTACTCATTGTACATACATAATTAAATAAAACGTTTACAAGCTCAATATTAACTTCTCTGTAATTTATAATTACAGATAAGTTCTTACAGTTTGTGCCATCTAATGGTAAATTAAGCAATTTTGTACATTTCTTGCGTCCTACCTGTTAAGACATACGGAGCTGAAACGTGGACACTCACGGTAGAACTGGTCCATAAATTCAAAGTGGCTCAGCAAGTTATGGAAAGGGCTATGCTGGAAGTCTCTCTGAAAGATCGAATACGCAACGTAGTGATCCGCCAGAGAACTAATGTAATCGACATGGCCCACCGGATTAGTAAGTAAGTGACAACCGTTGGGGTAAACCAAGAAGAAACCACGAATTGGCCAACGGAGTGCAGGACGTCCTCAAACTATCTTTGCAGGGCGGCCGGCAAGAACTAGAAAAACGCCGCGGATCGTACTCAGTGACGTGCTTTAGGAGAGGCCCAGAATAGGCTGCTGATACTGATGATGATGTACATTTCTTAGTTAGGAATCGAACTACAACTCGCAGTGTGTAAAGCAAGTACTCTTATGATCATAAATTAGTCGCTGAAATTAATCCACTATCAAATTAACCATTATATTTTGCACCATTAACCTTGTTCTAATTACAGAATTTATTAGTTCTAGATTTTAATACCTCCTCCTTTTTGTTTGGGATTTTGAATCGAAATGTCTACGGCACATCTCAGTTTTGTGGTTCTATTTTTTATTGGTGGTGCAATTTCTGTTTCTATTGGTATTTATTTTTATTTACATCTTACTTGATAGATGTGGTTGGAAGTTCCTAACTTTGAATATACAAAATAATTACATTCGATAGATCATTCGTTTGATAGTCAACGTTTGTACCTACAGATAACGACGATTATAGATACATTTCGGATTTCAAACATCAGTCAACGGATGACCAGTGGTTATTTGTTGAAAAAAAGACCCTATCGGCTGGTTTAATGTGTGTTAAGCCAGTCAATTAGGTTACACAAAATCTCACAGATAATGATTTTGTGCAATCCTATTGGTTAATATTTCGCCATTTCTTCGCTCTACACCCTCGCTTCGCTCCAATTAACAGGCAGCCTTTAGCTTTGAATTTTGTTATGAACCTATATTATTATTATTTATTTCTATTTTTTACTTCAACATTTGAAGTCGGTTTAATTCTTTATAGTTATTAGATATAATAAAATAATTTTGTTTTAGATGTCCTCCACCGTCCTATTGCCCCATGCCATATTGGTGATGTTGTTGCTAACGATTGGAACCATTGCATTTGCACGTCTAAGTCTATAATTGAGTGTACATCCTTAAAAACTAACAAAAAAGCTCAAGGTAAAAAAAATATACTAATTATGATTTTTTTAAGATTTATTATTGCTAATTCTGCTATATTTAGTTTCTTCATTTGTCTCTAGCTTATAGTTTTAAGTTATTTTCAGAGTAAATCAAGCTATGTTATTAGTTGTTCCCGCGACTCTACAGTGCGACATACAAGAAGAGTACTCAGGAACTTTGGAAACTAACATTTTTATTACGGCGTGGCGCCGTCATTGATTTTCTACTCTTGTATAGCGCACTGTAGGTTTTGACGTCAGTACATAATATCAGAACATCTTAAAACAGCATGTGAGAATGAGTTGAGTGAGACAGTTGGAAATTCTAAGAATGAATCTTGGTAATAATTATCTGTAGGCCTTTCAAAAATTTAAATTGAAACTCTCTCAACTTAAGAGTAGACCTGTGCCCATTATAATTATTACTAACCAATTATTAACTATAACTTACTCATATTATTGTTACTTATTGTCTTTATTTATTGCAGAAATAAACAAAGCTGATTTTCACAAACAAGTATCATGCTACCCCAACCAGATTTACGTTAAACGCCTAGTAACCTGCATCTGCAATAAAAATGGAACTTGGCCTCATAGAGCTTGTTACGAAGACTTTAATATATTACCACCAGCCAACATAGTTAGACATAAATGCACCCCAAACACTTATATACGTATAGATTGTAATATTTGCCGCTGTGGATCAGATGGTGAAATCAAACGTTGCACCAAAAATACCTGCAGAGAACAATCTCTAAGAAGAATCGATAAAACTAGTAGAGTTTATAGTAAATGTGATATAAATTCATGGTACTCACTAGCTCCATGCCAGTTTTGCTATTGTACTAGAAAAGATAGACTCGTTTGTAATACAGGGAACAACTACTCTACTAAATTCGAAGTAGGTTCTTACAATTTGATGTCTTGTGGCAAAGAATTTATCAAAGAAGCACTTGAACTAGTTCCTGAAAGTGAGCAATATATGAACCTTAAACAAGATCCATCAGAAAACAACATTTTTGAATATATTGAAATTACTTCAAATTCTACAGATGAAAAGGAAGTTCTTGTAAACGAAAATGTAAATGAAGAAACTGCTAATAATCGTGCCGCAAAAGAGACTACTACTTCTTTGCCTACTACTAAAAAGGTACTACGGATTGGTACTGTAATGATACCGTACCAAGAAGATTCTGATATCACAGTAGAAGTCAGTTCCTCTGAAGACCAAATGGATTTAACTAGATTAACAAAACCAGCATCAGAAGAAACACAGCAAAAAGAATCGCCGGCACAAGAAACACAGCCAAAAGATACGCAGAAAAGCGCAAAATTTAATATCTCGAACATTCTGAATCAATTGTTTGCTAAATCTCTTCGTAGATTGGTAACGATGAAGAATAAATCATGTGAGCCAGGTAGTTCAGTTACTATGGGTTGTAATACATGTTTCTGTTTAGTTAACAACAAACTACTCTGTACTGATAAAAAATGTGCCTAAATTAGAGTTATATTTAACACTGTTTTATTTTCTTACTACATAGATTTTACCCGCAATTTAGTCCGTATAAAATTGTCATCCACCATATTGTCATGTCATTGTCTGTTCGCACCATATAGGTACAACAAAGGACAATCCTCGGTTAGAGCAGGACTATTGCAGAATATAGGAACTAAACTAACTTATTATTATTATTAAATGGGGTTATCCAACGGTTGTTGAAAATAAGTAAACCCAAGTGCCCATATTCCTCAAAAACCATTGTTTTCTAAAAATAGTGTCTAGTCTACCGATTTAGCACTTATATAAACTAACATGTGTAATATTATTTTCTTCCTTTTAGAAGGCGGTACATTTTCTTTAAATACGTCTTATTTTTATAGTATATTTAATAAATAGGAAACAACACATGTACACAGGCGAGCTTAATTCAAATATGAATTTTCTACCAGCAAACCTTAAGTAAAGAAACATTGTGGAATGGGTAAAAGTACACCAGAAATAATTTTAAATACATACATACACCTACATACTAAGTAATATTACTCAATAAGTACGAGAATAAAATAAAATAAAATTAAGTATCTTTCTTGTTTCTCTTTTTTTTTTCCTACAACAGCTAAAACTTAAATTTTCGCTTCGTTCTATCGCTGCCGACTAGCACAGCCCGCAACATAAGTCGCGCGCTGAGCTAGATCAAACCGGATGGCCTCGAGCGGGCATCGGTGCACGCTCTCCGTGCCTTGTCAGTGACATCTTACCCACCGCTCTTACGGCTTTAAGGTCTGAATAAGAAGACTCGTGCCCAGCAGTAGGATGCTAATAAAGATTGAGGTGAAATGAAAGAAAATTAACTAACATATATAAAAAAAGTCACTGCAACAATTTCATTTTAATTAAAATAATGATTAAGATACTGTTCCCTTCTTTAAAAAATCAAAATGAAAGAAATTGCCATCAAAGGTAATAAAAAAATGATTCTGCGCATATGCAGAAGATAAAAAACAAAAGAGTACTAAAGAGTACTTAAATTAAAAAAATCGAAACAAAGAAAACAGTCATTACAATTTCCAATCAATTTTTCATCAAATGTAATCAATTTAACCTCTAAAACAAAATTATGTCGAACTTAATAGTGTTCTTGTAATTAAAAACCTCTGCGATATAGGTATGTAAACAAAATGTGACGATGTCTTCGAAAATGTTAATATGTGTATTATTTGTATTGTTTAATTACATAAACTTTTCAGTAACAATAAACAAAAATTATCAAGCGCGTAAGTGTTATTTAAATTTTTAATTAAATTAACTACCATCTAATGACCATTTTCTTTTTTATTATTCTTGAAGAGGCTAGTGCTTGACTACAACTTACCTGATGTTAACCAATGATGTAGTCTACGAAGGGACGCGCCAGCCCCATGTACCGATTCACTCGTGATCGCGAATGACTTTCGGTGAGGTGGCAGTGAAATGAGGTTCCATATAGTTAAAACTATAACGGAGCAATAATTTCGACTAACCCTCTTAAATGGTGTCACCAGACATCGCATTGGAACACGGCAAGGCCGCTTGGTGGTGCAGCTTTGTCTGATGAGTGGTCACTAACCACGGCCCAAGCCTGCCACCATTAAACGTAATTACCAATATATTGTCACTTAATTTGCGCCACCTCGGGACCACGTTTGGGGATTCAGATAAAAGGTGCACTCCCACGGACGAAGGTGACTCAGTCCCCAAAAACTCTCTTCAACATCTCTATAACTTCAGCTTAAAAAAAAAACAACTGCATAAAAATCAATTTGAGCGTCACGATGACACTAACTTGTAAGTTAGACAGTCCTATTTTGGCATTTTCTTAAATTTACACGAATATCCCACATTGAAATAAAACGTTTTTTTTATCTAAAATAAATCGCGATAAAATTCGTAATAAAATAGTTTTATTTCAGTTCTACTTTGATTAATAAAATAATGATTTTCCTTTTTGGCCTTATTCATAAAATTTATAGCAAAATACGATTAGACAAGGTAAATCTTATTCTTATTCTTTATTGTACACAAAACACTTACATATCTATATATATATAAAAATGAAACCCGTTTTCCGTTGTCACGACATCACGCGTGAACGGCTGGACCGATTTCGCTAATTCTTTTTTTTAAATATTCCTTTAAGTACGAGGATGGTTCTTACGCAGAGAAAAAATAAAAAAAAGAAAATTTAGAAAGCGAAGAAGTGCCGAAAACCGTGTTAGATACCTATTATTTATTATTGGTTATATTCGGTAGGTCTGAGACCCGGTAGATGGCACTGCTTTACCGGGCAGAACGACGTCTGCCGGGTCCGCTAGTACAATTATAAATAGGAAACAACAATGAAATTTGATCGAACCTTTAGATACGTTATATTGTTTTATGAATAAGGGGGTTAATTTCTAAATTATATTATGAGTTGACAGAGAAAGTATCTAACAGTGACGAAAAATATCGTATGCATTCCGGCATGTTTTACAATAACTAAACATTCGAACTTCGGACAAATCACTAATCCGCACTTGGTGAGCGTATGGATTGATGCTTAAACTATCTGAAATCAAACACCATAACAATGAATAAGATATGTAATAGTTAATACCAGCATTGTTATCCAATGCGGCAATGCTGTTAGACTTCTGGGTACGTTCCCGGAAAATAACCATGCATTTTTTGCATTAGTTAGTCAGACATTAGTTAATTATTTGTTTAGGTTGTTTAATTATTATTCAGTTAAGTCAATTTTTTGTCAATTGTATTATCATGCTGTACCTACGTCCTCAATTTAATTATAATTTCAGCGGCAGCAAAAAGAATATGGAATGAGGTATGTTCCATAAACACGATGGTTTTGAACGATTGTAACTGGTGCAGATGTTCCAAACAACAGCGGTATGTCTGCGACACTAGAGTGTGCACTGGTGTTGATATGTTTGGCCATTTTAATGGTAAGTACTTGCAAAAATATTTGCTTAGCACCTTGAGTCTGGGAAATACTAGTAACGAAGTAAAAAAAAAGGTTCCTCGAATTGGTTTTGGTTAATCTCTAGCACAAGCAAGCAAGCTCTAGTTTTATATTATTTTGGTCATTTATTGCAATATTCCCTGATCCTAAAATCATGTCATGAAAGTACCTATACTTTATGAAATCGCCTACTTGTAGGTACTAAGAGTGTTAGTACTTTAGCCATTACTTGTATAGATGGTCAGTAATACGGTAAAGTTTCAGTGGATGACTATATTGGGAATAAATTATTTTAAGTGCATGACACAATTGCATGTATTATCTAAATATATGCAAAAAACCACAGAATATTTAATATTGGTGTATAGACCAATTCTGACTTATTTTATTTATACCATTACTGACCATTGCACTGGACATTCGATTTACTTGTGGAAAATGTAAATGGGTAAAAATCATTTATAAGGAAAATATATATACATAAAGCAATAAGCTATCAATAATTCATGAGAACGACTTATTTTAGATGCCATCCAAAATTTGGACGTCGGCATGGAAGGGCATGGCGTCTGGAGAACCGATAAAACGGCATGCGAGCCTGGAGTTAACTACCGCAGGGCTGGTACTCTCTGCATCTGCAACGAAGACGGCGCCTGGCCCAACCCAGTCTGTCGAGACCTCTTCCAAGTACTCCACGCGGTAGAAATCACGCATTTACACTCACCAAATGGTAACCAAAGTTGTACCCCACACAAACTTCATTTAGTAGGTTGTAATGTATGCTACTGTCCTTCTAAAGGTGTTATAGACCCTGAAATGTGTACAACAAGACCATGCGACAAAGAAGAAACCATCAAAACAGATGATACTAGCCTCCCAGAAGAAATATACGCGACTTGTGACTATGGTACAAAATATCAAATGGGTTGTCAATCATGCATTTGTTTAAGAAATAACAGACTTCTTTGCGATAATTGCACTGAAGATGCTCTAAAATCGATCTGTGCAGACCACAAACCTGATGAATACTTTACAAAAGACTGCAACTTTTGCTATTGTGATAAAAAAGAAACTTTATATTGCACAGCCAAAAAGTGTTTGTCCGAATTACAATCAGGAGTAGTACTTGGTATAAAAATACCAACAACTGACTTTGAATTAGTAAATTCTCCTGCTGACAATATAAATTGTGTACCTGGAACTAAATATAAACAGCAATGTAACACATGTCACTGTTTTATAATTGAGAGTGTTAAATTTTTCGCATGCACCATAAAACATTGTAAAGCCGGTACATCACTCCCTGTTTACCATTACGAGGATTGCGTTGAAGGCACTACGTATGAAGTAAACAATTTAATATGTCAATGTGTGAAAGAAAAGGGGGTTAAAAGGGAATTTTGTTATATGGGAGAACATGTGAAGCTTGAAGAGCGGTCACCATTGCCTCTAGATTCTATGCATGGTTATTGTGAGCCCCTGCACTACTATGAACTCGATTGTAATAAATGTAGATGTTTAGCGGATGGAAAAACAGTGGCTTGTACATCGAAAAATTGTAAGGACAATTTTGATTCAGTTGAGATTATACCTTTCCTACAAAAGGAGACTCATTGTCCAAAAGGGCATAAATATAAAGTTGATTGTAATTTATGTTACTGTTTGGATAATGGGAACGCACTTTGCTCAGCTAATAAGTGTTAAGAATACAAATTATATCATTATATATAATAAAACTAAGTTGATAAAATGTGCGTGCCGATAAAACTTAAAAAGGAGTCCCATCACGATAAAGGGACTTATATAGTGTGATAGCCCTTTATCCCCCCTCGAACAAGAAAGTTCCCGTTTTAACCTAAAGGGTGTGTTTTTAAAGATATAAGGGCTTTTCCAACCCTTCAACTTGGAAAGTAAGTGTAGTCGCGCCATCTGTTGTCAAATAGTTGAACTTCATTCATTGTACACAATATGGACTTAAAAGAACGATTATTTGGGGCGCGAAATTTAAAATTCTCATTTCAATAAAGTCTTAAATTACATTTGTTACCATAACCCTTTATCCCCCCTCGAACAAGAAAGTTCCCGTTTTAACCTAAAGGGTGTGTTTTTAAAGATATAAGGGCTTTTCCAACCCTTCAACTTGGAAAGTAAGTGTAGTCGCGCCATCTGTTGTCAAATAGTTGAACTTCATTCATTGTACACAATATGGACTTAAAAGAACGATTATTTGGGGCGCGAAATTTAAAATTCTCATTTCAATAAAGTCTTAAATTACATTTGTTACCATAATAAAGTTATTAAATTTTGTGTATTTATACAGCAGTAGCTAACTTATATGTTGGAGTTAAAGCGATATCATTTTAGTTATTCAAATTACTTCTGAAAACATTTTAAAATTTAAGTTTTTAAATTTCGCGCCTTTACTGCGTATGCTACAGCTGCAAAACCTATTGTTACGGCGAACGATAACGTCGAGAACATTCTATACCTAGAAGGTGTGAGAAAGTAAATATTCCCAAACTTTCTTGAATATCCTAGAGCCATCTTTCTCGAATATCTTAGAGCCAACTATACACTTCATGTGTATAGTCTCCATAAAGCCAACTTTCTGGAATACCCTAGAGCCTAGCTTTCTGAATATATAAGAGCCCGGTGTCGCCCGCCAGAATTAATTCGATTTGAACAGCGGAACAAGCCACTTCGAAACGAAAAAGAAAGAAGTTACCTGTGTGAGCCTTTATTTTGAAGTATCACGTGTGAGTATTTTTAATAGTGTGTTTAATTAATTCATGATCTTGAAGTGAAGAAAAAAAAAAGTTATCTGTGAGCCTTTATTGTGAAATATTAAATGTGAGTATTTTTAATAATGTATTTAATTAATTCTAATGGTTTTTTTTTCTTTTCTTTTAATTGTAATTTCCTTAACTTTCAAGTAGTCGCGCGGCGTTGAATCGATATACTTTGGCCGTAAACAAAATATCGCGCGACCGCTTGAAGATTAAATAATTTTGTTTTCTTTGTCTCAACGTGCCCCACGTTTACGTAATAATATATTTGTCTATAAAATGTTCATTTAATTTATATTTTACAGAATATAATGCCTAGACGTAAAAGAGGTGGAGATCTTGCCAGTTCTGCAGCGAAACGGCGGAAACAAAAAGAATATCGAAGAAATGAAACGGAAGAACAGCGCGAAGCACGTTTACAAAATCAACGAACCAGAATGAGCACCCTGAGAAGCGGAAAAAGCGAAGAAAGAAGCGAAAATAAAACTATTGAAGAATCGAGAATTTTAAAAGATAATCTAACAAAGGAAGCATTCCACTACGAATCGACGAAGAAATATTACAATCATAAATATGTTGTGATCGGAAAAATGAATAACATTTGCCAATTTTGCCACGCGAAAAAATTCAGTAAAGAAACACCAGGTCTCTGTTGCATGAATGGAAAAATTCGATTACCACCACTGGAAGCACCTCCGCAGGAATTTCTACATTACATGACCGGGGAAACACCAGAATCAAAACACTTTCTTCAAAATATAAGATCATACAACTCCTGCTTTCAAATGACTTCTTTCGGTGTTACTTCGACTAACACTAATAGAGATGAATTTGAATATGTATTTTCAATTCAAGGGCAAATTTATCACAAAATAGGATCGTTACTACCAATGCCTAACGATGACTATAAATTTCTGCAAGTATATTTCATTGGAAATGAAGAACAAGAAATTGATCAACGAAGTACACATTTTAATGGATTGAAACGCGAAATAATCCAAGATGTACAGAGGATCTTACACAAATACAATCAACTGATTTACATATTCAAAACAACACTAGATCGCATGATTTCTGATGACTATAAAATTGTGATTCGAGCCGATAAAAGACCACGTGGAGAACACGAACGTAGATTTAATGCACCTCAGATAGATGAAGTCGCCATCGTAATTGTGGACAATGAAAATACAAGCCGTGACATAATTTTACAACGAAGAAGAAAAGGACTACAACGCATTGCAGAGACACACCGTTCATATGATTCTCTTCAATATCCTTTAATATTTCTGCACGGAGAGGACGGTTATCATTTCAATATAAAACAAATTCATCCTGAAACAGGCATAGAAACAAACAAAAAAGTCACTTCCAAGGAGTTCTATGCTTACCGCTTAATGATCAGAGACAATGAAATATACAATCACATTCTCAACACTCGCCGTTTATTCCAACAATTTCTGGTAGATATGTACGCAAAAATAGAAGCAGAACGGATGCTTTACATAAGACTGAATCAGAAGAAACTACGCACAGAAGAATACATCCACCTTCGAGATGCGATCATAAATGACGGCAATATTGACGATATTGGAACAATGGTAATCTTACCCTCATCATACATAGGAAGTCCAAGACATATGCACGAATATACTCAAGATGCCATGACCTACGTAAGAAAATATGGACGACCTGATCTCTTCATAACATTTACATGCAACTCATCATGGCCAGAAATCAAAGAACAACTAAAATATGGACAAACCTCCATGGATCGACACGACATAATAGCCCGAGTTTTTCGACAAAAACAAATAAGATTTATTGAAGTCATCACAAAATACCACATCTTTGGAACCGTTAGATGCTGGATGTATACAATCGAGTGGCAAAAACGAGGATTACCTCACTCACACAATCTCATATGGCTACACGATAAAATTTATCTCACGGATATCGACAAAATCATCCAAGCTGAATTTCCCAATCCACAAAAAGATCCGGAACTATACAGCATAGTAGTGAAAAACATGATTCACGGACCATGTGGACCATTAAACTTTAATGCGCCATGCATGCGTGATGGAAAATGTACAAAAAAATATCCAAAACCATACGTAGACGATACAAAAACTGAAGATGACGGCTATCCCAAATATAGAAGACGATCACCGAAAAACGGTGGTTTCACAGCAAAAATACGAATACAAGGCAGAGATGAACTGGAAATAGATAATCAATGGGTAGTACCATATAACCCACTACTTTCTAAAATGTTCCAAGCACACATAAACGTTGAATATTGCAATTCAGTAAAATCTATTAAATATATATGTAAGTACGTAAACAAAGGTAGTGATATGGCAGTATTTCAAATAGTCCAAAATAGCGAACAAAATAACAGAAATGATGAGATACTCATGTACCAAATGGGAAGATACATCAACAGTAACGAAGCAGCGTGGAGGATTTTTAGTTTTCCCATACACGAACGCGAACCAGCTGTGCAACATCTAGCAGTACATTTGGAGAATGGACAGAGAGTTTACTTCACAAAAGACTCGGCTAGAAAAATTGCAAGCGAACCACCTCAGAACACAACATTAACAGCTTTTTTCCAACTTTGCCAAACGGATCCATTCGCAAAGACGTTACTGTATGTCGACGTCCCTATTTATTATACGTGGGACAAAACAAGAAAAATTTTTCAACGACGAAAACAAGGAATGCCAGAAGAGGGTCATCCAGAAATAATGAAAACTAACACAATAGGTCGAGTATACACTGTACATCCAAACAATGCCGAATGTTTCTATCTCCGGATGTTGTTACACGAAATACGAGGACCAACAAGTTTCACAGATCTCAGGACTATTGACGGCTACCTATGCCAGACGTACAGAGAAGCATGTCAACGCTTAGGATTATTGGAAAACGATAACCACTGGGAATTAACACTACAAGAAGCCACACTCACAGCTTCAGCTGAACAAATTCGAGAGTTATTCGCCATAATTCTAACAACATGTAACCCATCAAACCCAAAACAGCTATGGGACTCTTTCAAAAGGAGTATGAGTGATGATATATTGTACCAAATCCGACAAGCTAATCCAGAACTGACTATAGAATTCAGTGACAACATCTTCAATGAAACACTCATTCGCTTAGAAGATAAATGCTTAGCAATAAATAACCGGACCTTAGTAGAACTTGGAATGCCAGCACCACAAAGAAATGCTTTCAGTATGCTAAACTACGAAATTACAAAGGAAAAAAGCTACAACGTCAATGAACTACTTGAATACATTGCTCACAATAAACCACTCCTCAATGACAATCAAAAAACAATTTACAACGTTATAATGAACCGAATAAATAACAACACTGGTGGAATTATTTACTTGGACGCACCAGGAGGCACCGGTAAAACGTTTCTAATAAATCTAATACTGGCGGAAATACGTGCTAAAAAACACATCGCACTGGCACTAGCATCATCCGGCATTGCAGCCACACTTATGGAAGGAGGACGAACTGCTCATTCTGCCTTACAACTACCGTTGAATATAGCCGAACAACAATTCCCGGTATGTAAAGTCTCAGGAGCATCTGGACGGGGTCAACTTCTAAAACAAGCTAAAATTATCTGCTGGGATGAATGCACCATGGCCCATAAAAAATCACTAGAAGCCATGGACAGAACATTACAAGAATTGCGAAAAAACTCTGAAATAATGGGAGGAGCTCTACTCATACTCTCAGGAGATTTTCGACAAACACTTCCAGTTATTCCCAAGTCAACACCAGCAGACGAGATCAATGCATGCTTAAAAAAGTCACATCTCTGGCCAGAAGTACAAATACTGCAATTAACAAAAAACATGAGGGTTGAATTATCAAAAGATGAAACAACAGCACATTTTGCTAAAATGCTTTTACAAATAGGCGAAGGTACATATCCTACTGACCAAACGACCGGTCTCATTGAACTCAATAGTGATTTCTGTAACATAGCCACTACTGAAAACGAACTAATCGACAAAATTTATCCAAATATTATTCAGAACTATACCAACGTAGAGTGGTTATTTCAAAGAGCAATTTTGGCCACTAAAAATAATATTGTTGACGATATCAATTTTAATATTCTAAAGAAAATACCTGGTGAAGAGAAAGTATATAAATCGATCGACACGATGGTAACCATTGAAGAAAGTGTCAACTTCCCTACTGAATTTCTAAACTCTTTACAAGTACCAGGAATGCCATTACACTGCCTTCGTCTGAAAATTGGATCTCCAATCATACTACTTAGAAATCTCAACTCCCCAAAACTATGTAATGGAACGAGGATGATCGTAAAACAGCTATCGAATAATATCATTGAAGCTGAACTTATTTCTGGAAAGAACAAAGGACACACAGTATTTATACCTAGAATACCACTGATCTCTTCTGAATTGCCATTTCAATTTAAAAGATTGCAGTTTCCAATTAAATTAGCCTTTAGTTTTACAATTAACAAAGCGCAAGGGCAAACTTTAAAATATTGTGGCATCAACCTCAAAGAATCCTGCTTCTCTCACGGTCAGCTTTATGTAGCTTGCTCAAGAGTAGGAAATTCGAAAAATTTATATATATATACCCCGGACAATAAAATGAAAAATGTTGTTTATAAACAAGTAGTATAAATAATGAGAAAATGTAAATACATGTAAATATATATGTTTAAATATACATGTAAATATATATGTCCATGATAATGTAAATACATGTAAATATATATGTTTTCAATATATATATATTTTTTACTTTTTACGTCATAGTTTATTTTTTTATTTCAACTACCACGTAACCTCATATCAACTCCCGAGCGAAGCCGGGTATTACAGCTAGTTGTAAATAAAATCCATAAAATATACTCTTAAAATAACAAATATTGTTGTTACATCATTTAGAAGTTCCCTTTGTCATTATGGCGGCTCAGTGATAGCGTGATTGTATCTAGACATCGCCGTTACTGGTTTAGACGTTGCGCCAAATGTGAAAAATGTGACACTTTCCTATTTCAGCACTGGTTGATGGCGCAACGCCCCTAGCATTACGATTACAATTTATTAAGTTCATTTATTTATTTATTTATTTTTTATTCTTGAATATGCTGGCGCTTGTCTACAACTTACCTGATGTTAAGCAATGATGTAGTCTACGACGGAACCCGCCAGCCCAATGTACCGATTCACACGTGAGAATGACTTTCGGTGAGAAGGTGGCAGTGAAATGAGGCTCCTTAAGGTTGAAACCATAAAGGAGCAACAGTTCGACCCAACCTCTTAAATGGTGTCACCAGACATCGCACCGGAACACGGCAAGGCCGCTTGGCTGTGCGGCTTTGTCTGATAAGTGGTCACTGACCACGGCCGAAGCCTACCACCAATTAATTACCAGTAAACATAATTACCAGTTGATTGTCATCTGATTTGCACCACCCGGGGACCACGTGTGGGAATTCAGATAAAAGGTGCACTCCCACGGACGAAGGTGACTCAGTCCCCAAAATAAGTTATACAATTTAAGTTCATATCATTGTAACCCTACTTTCTTGTGAATCGTAACTAAGTAAATTCCTGTATCTTAGAAAGAAGTGTTTCATCCGCAATGGCAATTTGACTGTGTATGTTCAGGTATGTGTGTGTGATCGCTTGTTTGTTTAATCTGCCAGTCCTGTGCCTGATCCAGGTCATGTCCACTGGTTGTGGAAATAGAATGTACCTGGGTACCAGTGTGCCCGTAAAATATTTCCTAAGTTCTTATTTGGCTACTAAAAATTGTAATCATTAGCTAATTTTACGTTAGGCCTTGCTAAATCTAAAAATGGATGTAGCCTACTAAGTATCAAGCCGTCATTAACACAGTCTATCTAATCTTCAACATTTATCTTCTCTTTTCCTTACAAGTAGAAACTCTTGGGTGTTCTACGTGATAGAAGAAGAATGCATTTACACATACAGAGGACACCGAATTTCGGAGGACCATCCGAGTCTCCACTCTCATCGGATCAGTAAAATATAAAACTTCGATTTAATTTAATAACACTTTATTTCAAATCATCACCGTCTTTAACCACAAAATAACAAAATTGTAATAAAAATAATACTTTTTAAAATAATCTTATAGTTTTTGTGCATAATACACAACTCTATTTAAATACTTACAATATAAATCGTAAATTAAACAAGTTAAAAGCTACTACGTGAGAGGAGGGCATAACAAAATTTTTTGTTACTTCGAAAATACTAAAGAATTAATTAAATAATGAAAAATAGGAAAATGTAACACTAAAATAAAATTTCAAAGATTACTGCTAGTTAGTGAGATATATTTACTAATAAAATTGATCAAAGCCGTTTAGACTAATAAGAAAATTGTAATTTTAGCACCAGCTTTTAGTTATGAAATACAAACGAGATAATTGTAGATGAGTTCTAATAGTAGCACAAAAATCCTCTGAAATAACTGGAGTTTTTTGTCAGAATTGTTTTCATGATAGGATTTTTAGGATTTCCAGATATTTTAGAAAGGTACTTACGAAGGCTATGATGATGCGATGAGAATTTATTGCTTAAGGAAATTGGGATTTTTACTACATTTTAGATACAGTAAGCATCAGTATTGTTCAGTTGAGGCATTACCAAGATAGTTTAAAATAGTTAACTTTAAAAATATGACTTTTGTTCGCTTTGGTAATACTTTTAGTAACGTCAAAAACAAATCAATAAATCTTTAAATTAAAAGACAATAAAAGAGCTTACAGTTAAAGTTTGTGTTCTGTGAGATTACTTTTTGAAAATTTACACATATGTCTTTTGACTATTATAAGAATTTAAGCTAGAAGGCGTTGTTGATATAGAATTCTTAGAGTTCCTAACATTTATCCACAGTTCGAGGCATCTAGGAACTGTAAATGAGCTTTAAGTAGAGTACACAGACTAGATACCTACTAGACATCACTTTATTCAAATAATGTATGAAATTGTAACTGTCAAAAGTTCAAGTATCGCGGAAGATAGCAAGGTTTGATTGGTTCGTTAAAGTTTTTGTCCAGGATGAACCAATCAAATTAGCTTCTGGTCGGAAAGATATGTGATACGTTGGACATAATTTAGGCGAGCGTGGGGACCCAGCTACGAGGTGTTTATATTTATCTGGTGGGTGGTAGTGTGCAAGTCGTAGACCAAATTTCTCCCGTAAAATGGCCTAGTATGTGTATTTTGCATTAAGTTATCACAAAAAAATTAAAATTTGAATCGCATGCGATTGTGTTATGTAGTAACTATGTACTTCTTAGAAATAGTTCTGAAACTTTTACCCTAAACACATCAATCGAAAAGATAGCCCGATAGCATTTAGATAAGTACCATGACATACTTTAACTGTAAAGCCACTCAGCGTCATATTAATTTTGGTAAGATTATACGTTATTGTGCGGTTTGTCAGTTTAAATTCAAGTGATTTGTATTACTCTACCAATGTTGGTAGGCCACAAAATGACTCAACAATTAAAATATGCGCATCGCGTTTTCAAATAAAAATTGAACTCAATAGCATGCTAGTGCTATGCTATGCTATATGCTATTAAATATAACGTCGATGTGTGATATTCCAAGACATCTCGAATGATTATAGAACTATTTAAATAAAATTTTACCCATAACACAAAATAGAACTATTTCAGTTCTGTAAACTTATTTAAAAAAAATCATTTTAAAATCTATGACGAAGTTGTGCCCGAATTGAGAACCTCTTTTTTAAGTCGGGTAAAATAATGGGTATCAGAGAACTTCAGTAACTATCGATAGTAGCTTGTGTACTTCGAAAATACAAAATCAAAACATTTAAATTAATCGAAATATCGCTGGAATGATATAGTGGAGACAGATCTAAAGGAGCTTCAAGCCATCAATTGGCGAGAAAATGCAAGTGGCGAAATCTCTTACATCAAGATATATTTTGAGTCGTTGAGCCAATGGAGTAAGTCAATTTAAAAAGGTTCCAATATTGCTACCAAAATCAGCTGACGCCCATTATTTTATTTGTTGATAGTATTTCAAGCCATTATCTATAACATATTAATTTAACTACATACCTATATTAATATTGTTCTATTAATATTACAACAGTTTCAAACCGGTTCACACTGACGAAAACCGGTTATAGCTTACTTCTGTAGGCCAGGGCCCGTAGGCAAAGCTACAGCAGCGAAGCAATAGCGAAAGTTTGAAAAAACAAAATGTATAGGATCAACTTAAGAGATGGTTACGTAATTTCTCGAAGGTGATTGAAAATCCCATAGATTTTGTTTTCTCAAACATATCTACCGCTTTACTGTATTACATTGTTTAGGAGCCCAGGTCTTTATAGGCCAAAGCACATATGCCACTTTTAATATCGGCAATCGACAACAGCTTTTCAGAAGTTCGAAGTGGTGACCAAACACTGCCTCAAATACCTATCTACTTACAAATATCAAAATCAACTATTCTCAACACCATCTTATCGATGCAGTCGCAAATCGCCAGTCCTACAAGCACTGCACACAAGCAACATTTAATGTGGTTTTAGGCCGGGTATCTTTAAAGAATTGCTGCTTGTGAGGCATATCTAAAGGCTCACATTGAGCAGTGAGTCACGGATCACGAGGCAGCCTCTGTTCTACATAAACAACGCGAGCTCAGTCTACATCACAAATTTCTGTTCTATATGACATGGACATGATATTAGCATATTTTTCAACTGATAGGCTCACATTAAATACTTTTTAAATATCGTCTTTACTGGTAGAAATACAGATCATTTGAGCCATGCTCACTTGAGACTTCAATAATCCATCCGAAGATATTAATCCTCTGACAGCTAATTAAATTGGGTAATCAAAACGCCACAGTCACATTGAAATACTCAGCTTTCAGGTTAGCCAACATTATATTGGAGTTATTTCTAGAACAAAGACTAGTCTACTAAAGGCAATTGGCTTGCTAGCTAAACTCACTTTAAACTGCGAGGCTGCCTAACAAAGCATGCCTCGTGAGCTGCCTCATGATGTGGATACATGGCTTAAGGAGATACTGTAACTTTAAATTGGTTTTAAAATATATCTATTTCATATTTTCGTGCATGTTGTGCTAGCTTAAAATAAACCTAGAGCTTTTTTGTAGTAGCTTAAAGCTTAAGCCTATTCCAAAACGAGATTGAAGCTTATTCTAGCCATGTACTTTACATTAAGTTAGTAACAATCTAAGAAACCAGACCTTCGCTTGAACCTCGTTTTAGAATTATATTCTCTATATTTTGTCCACAACAATCATTTACTATAATAACAGCATATTTAGGAGAAGGTATCATTGACTTGTCTACAGCAGCGAATAAAGGTGGCTCGTCGAGGCAGTTCACGAAGTCGGGATGCTCCTACATAAGTGCAGGCGGACCGGAGGCCACCTAATATGTCTTTGACTGTGACACCAACGTCACCACGGTATTCCACTTCTACTGTTTTACCTGGAAAAAACGTTATTTATTTAGACAAAGACCTACAATAGATAACCAAATGTCTGTATTTAGTTTGACCATGGATTGACCTACAGAACACAAAAACTACATTATGTATAGATTATTCCACAAAGTGATGAGTCTAGGCAAGATTTCGTTTTCGAGAAGGTATATTAAGGTATAATATATTTGAAGGGGGAGTGACCTTACCGTCAGAAGATGCGAGGCTTCCCCTCGAGAACAATTTAACAATGAAGGACGAAAGCCATAACCCTAATAATACCCCGCATTGGAGCATGAAAAAATCCCACTATACTAGTCTGCTGGCTACTAGTGCCACTAACCTTCAGAAGACCTGTACTCCGCCATCCCCCCAGAATGCTTCTGCATCGCAGTTGAAGACGACATTCCGTAGAACAGCTTCACCTTCCTGCCATCTGCAGTGGTAGACACCTCGCCTCCACACTGGTCGTGTCCAGCGAACATACCACCCGCCATAACAAAGTCTGCGCCCGCGCCGAACGCTTTAGCAACGTCACCGGGACACGTGCAACCACCGTCCTTGAACACCATTAACACACATTCATTTTATTATTTGTTGCTAGATCTATGCTAAAGCCATTTTTTTTTTAGCGAGCTGCCGCAACCCAAGGATTGTTGGATCTCCCTACCCTACCGTAGCCCCTGCGGCCATCAAGAATTGGCGAGCGTCAGGGAACTTGCTATAGTGGTGCCGAATAGAAATACGTATTCTATCAAATTTCAACTCTTACTATTACGGTTCCTAAGATACATTCCGCTGACAGACTTATGTACGTACAGCCAGCGGAGTCATAACAGAGTCCTATTGTCTTCTTTTGGGAACACACAAACATCAATATGACAAAAATAGTGTAGGATGAGCTTAGACTAGCAGAAGTAGCAACCTCTGCAAGGTGAGTGGTAAGAGCTGGATGAGAGAAGCCGCCGATAGCACTCAGTGGATCATTTTGTATGCTAACTCTGGGAACTCGGTTAAGCACCTTTATGGAGAATGTGACTTGTTCAATAACATCCCCCCCACCACTTATAAGATATTTTATACTTTGATGTTGTTGTCCCGTACGTTAGCACTCTTTTTAAAATTTATAGTACAAAACTAGGTGTAGTAGCGTTCGATAAATACTGACATACCTACTAGCATACAAGTATCACTTACCGAAATGATATGTCCTTTTAGTCCATGCGCTGCGTCTGCGCACTCGATGACAGCTGACAGCTGCGGGTACCCCACACCGGTCTTGATGCGAGTAGTACATACTGACCCGGGACCTATTCCCACCTGAAAAATTAAAAATAGTAATTAAAACACATTACAAATAAAATTCGAGTAGGATTCCATTAATGGTATAGAAGGTCCATAATCGCGGAGCAGAGATGAGTGAGAGAGAAACTGATCGGTGTGCAAAATTAACTGATAATATTCCTTTATTTCATGACATGGAAAGCAATTCTATTGGTTCGTTGAAATAGGGGAACACCTTAAAAGAACACGGAATAAAAGCACCTACATCATTAAGTTAAGGGTGCCGCTGTAAGCAACCTTGAAATTTACCTTAATAATATCAGCTCCGGATAGGATCAGTTCTTCAACCATTTCTCCAGTCACGACATTGCCAGCCTGCAGTGAAAAAATCCAGTTTAACGTAACAAAACATCATGCCTAGTATAATGAGTAAAACTAGAAGACCATTTCCCACTTTTTGCCAAAGCCAGGTCTGGTTTATTGTTTAATTTAAAGGGATTCTGTTGCCATTAACTCACAGTTAGCCAAGCCTCCTGTAAAAGCTTAGAAACTCAAAGAGTATTGAATTAAAACTACTTTATAACGGATTTTATCGGGGTTTATTTTAGATTTTATACCCCGACGTTTCAAAGTCTTTTCAGACTTCACGTTCACAGGTGGACAGAGGTATTTCAATGTGTGATATTCGCGTAAATCTAAGACAATACTAACTCAAAGAGCAGCTGAGAAAAAGTATAGCTTGACTTAAAGGAACCCTACCACAGCCAGAACAAAGTTTCTAGAACATGCGAAGAAGAACAGATTAACATGCTAAAAATCTTACAATAATAGTATGTGTAGGGAAGGCAGCCCGCACTCTTCTGACATACTCGACGAAATGCTGCGAGTAGCCGTTAGCCACGTCGAGACATATGAACTTTAGATCCTTGATTGTGTTCAGGATCTCTGTGAGCCTCTCGAAGTCCGCTTCTGCAGTACCTGAACTTGCAGCTGGAAACAAGATTCAGAGGTTCATGGGCGTTGTAGTCGAAAACGCTTTTGCTTCCTAACGTCCTACTACTGGGAACAGCTGGCTTACCTATTCTTGATCTCATGTCTCGATCCTATATAAAATTTAGAATTGGCTAGAGAATTTGTTAAACAAACAGCAGTTACAAGTTAATTGTAGAGGATTATAACATAACAGATTATTATATTAAATTTAAAGCGTCACAGATTGATTTGTGGTCTAGTAAAATTGGAATTGAGAATGTAGAGTAGCCCAGCAGGTTTTCTCTCCACTGTTTGCGAGAGTATAGCTCTAATCGACCACGCTGGATCCAGTTGTTGGACATAACAAGTCCTCCACAAGAATTTATGTAGGATAGGTATATAATTACCCATTTGCTCCAAGCATTCTGGATGTTCGCTAGCAAATCTGCTCCACTCTTCAATTGAGTAGTACTTGTGGATGCATGTAAATAATCCGTGCTGGAAAGCATAAAAACAAATGAGAAAATAACAAAATTTATTAAAGCAAATCGACTCAAACTCGATGCGTTTATTTTTAAACTCCCGACTCCTCAATATTTTTAATTTGTAGTTATTTTAATAACCATGAACTTTATTAATTACTTCAGGATTTATAATATAGAAAAACCACATCAAAATCGGTCAAATCTTCCCATTGGCATTGTGGTAAGCCTCATGTACCTACTTTGCATGACCGCATGACATGACATTGGTCGGGGATATATATAGCCGTGTTTCAAATATATATAAAACAAAAAACATTTTCACACATACAGCGCAATCTATTCCCAAATTAAGCAAATATATTTGCTTCTATTATGGATACTAGGAAGTAGGAACGGATGAACTACATAATTTTTTTTTTCGAAATATATGCATAATATTATACCTATAAATTACAACAAAAAATCCTGCTTATCACACAAATATTTGTCCTGTGTGGGAATCGAAATCGAACCCACGACCTTCGGCTTAGCAGTCAGGGTCACTAACCACTACGCCACCAGGCCCGTCAAAAATATGTATTTATTTCTTTGAGAATTTTAATGCTACATGAAATAAGTCAAAACAGAAAATTAATTATTTTTCTTGTGTTAGAGTGGCATATTTCTATCAGGGGTATAACAGTGGACTGTTATACCCCTGATAGAAATGTAATGTCCTAACGCGGACCTAATGTATTCATGTTTTCGCGCGAGTGAGTCACACTCGCACAGTATGTACTCCATGGTATCCTAAGCGTCTCCACATGCAAGGCAAGTGGGACTTTCTGCCAGCCCTTTTTTTTATTCTAAAATAAGCCTGCTCTTGACTACAACTTGCCTGATGTTGCAATGATGTAGTCTAGGATGGATGGCTCTTGCCCCATATACCGATTCATTCATGATAATAAATGATTTTCGTTGAGAAGGTGGTAATGGAATGAGGTTACTTAAAGTTTGAAACCATAAAGGAGCAACAATTCCGACCTACTCTCAAATGTTTGACGGGCCGGTGGCGTAGTCGGTAAGATATTGCTTAGTATTGTCAACCCAAGCAAAATCAACTCAGAATTCAAGACACTGTGAGCTCAGTTTGCTTAAATCGGAACGCAACTTAAATATTAATGTTTGAAGGTAGTCAGTAATAATTGTGATTAATATTTTTGGACGTCAAATATCTCAGTCCACCCGTGAACATGAAGTCTGAAAAGACTTTGAAACGTCGGGATCTAAAATCTAAAATAAACTGCGATAAAATCCGTTAAAAAGTAGTTTTATTTCAATGCAAGATATTGCTTTTCACGCCGCTGGTCGTGGATTCGATTCACACTCGAGACAGACATCTGTGCGGTGAACATGTCTGTTTGTCTCGAGTCTGGGTGTAATTATCTATATGTATAATTTACAAACGAAAAGTAGTATTTAAATGTTATATACCAGTAATCTGGTTTCTATAACACATGCTCTGCTTAGCCTGGGACCAGATGACCGTGTGTTTTAATGTTACAGAATATTATTATTATAAAGTTGTCAAGGTCGCTTGGCGATGCGGCTTAATCTGGTGGGTAGTGACAACCACGGCCGAAGCCTACCAACCACTAGTCTATTGCCCTATTTCCAGTCTAGTCACTAGAAATAAGTACCTAATTAATATTCTAGGTCACTTATCATGCTCTAAACTAAATAAGCATTCTTCGAATCAACACATACAAAGTAGTATTAATTGTCAGCAAGTACCGATAGTGAAATGAATCATTCAGTGCGTTTAGCTTCCAAGAAATAATAACTAGCAAAGTTTATTTCTAGTATTTATTTAGTTCTAACTTCCGCCTTTAACTTCGGTCGAGTAAACCTAAAGTATCCTGGATGTCACCGGGATAAAAATACCTACATAACTTCAACCCTTTCTAGTGTCCCACAGCTGAGCATAGTCTTTTTTTTATTCTGCGATAGGCTGGCGCTTGACTACAACTTGTCTGATGTTAAGCAATGATGTAGTCTACGATGGAACGCGCCAGCCTAGTATACCGATTCACTCGTGATTATGAATGATTTTCGGTGAGAAGGTGGCAGTGGAATGAGCCTCCATATGGTTACCTTAAAGGACAACAATTCCGACCCAACCTTTTTTTATGGTGTCACCAGACATCGCACCTGAACACGGCAAGGTTGCTTTTCACCTGATTTTCACCACCCGGGGACCACGTGTGGGGATTCAATTAAAGGTGACACCCACGGACGAAGGTGACTCAGACGCCAAGCCCCCAGTCTTCTCTTAACTATCTTACGAGTAAAGAGAGTTTAGGTGTTAATCTGCACACCGTAGTCAAGTACGGGTTGGTATGTCACATTTCCTCGAATGATTAGTTCTTAGATATGCCGGTTTTACACAAATACTTTTCCGGACACAAAGATAAATGTGGGCGCGACTGAGGATCGATACCGCGACCTTATATTTCAAAGGCGAGGTCGATACCTCTGCGCCACCGCTAGGCTAGGCGAGTCATCTTCAAATAAAACTACTCTATAACGGATTCGGCCAGTCAACTTTTCACGACAAAGAGTAAAAAATTGGTATCTCCACCAACTTTTTCGAATAATATGAATACGAAAGAACTGTTTTACAGTGCGAGTGTCTATTTATGTATTACGCTTACATGAAACTGATGAACAGAACCGATTTACATAAAAATTTAGCTATGGGATAAGTAGTTTAAGCCCTTGTTACGGAAATAGTTTACTTTTTAACTCACTCACTTTTTAAAGCCTACTGCCAAACATTTTACTGCAGTAGCTTATGGACATCATATACGCAGAAGTCCCTCAACGCTCTGCGTGTTCAGTACAATAACGCTTTCAGGGTGCTGTTGCGTCTCCCACGATTCTGCAGTGCATCCACCATGTTTGCGGAAGCGCGCACTGATGGCTTTGCAGCCATCATGCGGAAAAAGGTTGCTTCATTATTAAGTAGGACTCGTGGGAGTAGCAACAGCATTCTGAAGGCTATCACGGATAAATTTAACTGTCCAATTCTGCGTCATCATATTAAGGTACTTGCTAATCATGTGGTGTAATTGTTATTATTATTTATTATTATTATTATTACTATTTTTATTTTATTTTTTATTTAAAATTAATTCTTTTTTTTTTAATACCATAATTTAATTTAATGTACTTTTATGTTTTATATTTTATATTGTAAATTATGTTTTATATTGTAAAAAAATATGGATCAAGTGTCCGAAATAAATTATTATTATTATTATTATTATTATTTTAATTTAGCTGCTGTTAGTTATTTGAAATTCTTAATAATCATTTCATAATTTAATTATTGTTTTATTTATTTTTATTCAACTTTTCCATTTCAATTAAAAAAATAATAATTTCAATTTTCTTATTTTATAAGAAAGTATTTTCATCTCTCATAATTTGCTGTACCCTAAAGGTTCCATAATTGTGACATATATTTATTTATATTATTTAAACTACCAACCATAACATTGTGGAATAAGCAAATAAAGTATTGAGTATTGAGGATACTACCTAAGTAACATAAATATTCTGGGACATCAACACACACGGCCATCTGGTCCCAAGCTAAGCAGAGCTTGTGTTATGGAAACCAGATAACTGGTATATGCTATACATAGTATAATACTTTTCTTTTGTAAATATATACTTATAATAAATATTTACACCCAGACTCGACACAAACACAAATGTTCATCACTAATGTTTGTCTCGGGTGGGAATCGAACCCACGACCTGCGGCGTGAAAAGCAAGTATCTTACCGACCACGCCACCGGCCCGTCAGTAACATCTTTGTAAGATAAACGCATTGACGCTAATAAGTCATTTTTCTTTGTGGTATGTATACCTTGGAGAGTTCCCTGGCCATCTCAAAGGTGCCGACGGTGTCCATGTTGCTCGCCATCACCGGTATACCCTTGTATGTCTGCCCAGAGTTGCGGAATGTGATCTCCCTGTACAGATCCACCTGGAAATAAAAAAAAAACTATTAACAACCTATTATAAGTTAGCGTTTTGAGCTGACTTCAAAATCGTAGATGTTATTAATTTAATGTTTCTATTATATATTTATTTTTCATCTTCGGATTAGTAAAATTATTTTACGTTCGACAGTCTGGAATAATCCCTTAGAAGACATCGTTTTTTTTTTAATTATCAATCTAAATTATATGGTGACGGTTAAATATTTTGACTATCGCTTATTATATGGCTCAGTCCGTTCTCTGTCCGTCCGTCTGTCATAGCCTATTTGCTCTAAAACTACTACTGCTGTAGGTAACATGAGTGTTTAAGGCGATTACGTTATGCCGTGGAAAGAAAGGTATAATAATAATAATATCAGTTTATTTCATCAATAAAAATTACACGAGTACATCAAAATGTGCCGTTTCCAATTGAAGTAGTAATTGAGCGAGGACTGTGTCTGAAGTAGGTGCGAATCCGTGTTACCTACAGATCAAACATCCAGCCGGTATGCGGTTATACAATGCGTATATCCGTATACCTTTCTTTCAACGGGATCACAATCGTTTTAAACAATCATAATACGGCACCAGCACCGATTGGGTCCCAAACTAAGCAGAGCTTGTATTATGGAAACCAGATAACAGGTAATATACTACATATAACACTTTTCGTTTGTAAATACGTACTGAAATATAGATAATTACACCCAGACACAAGACAAACAGACATATTCATTACACAAATGTTTGACTTGGATGGGAATATAGTGATCATGTAAATTTAGAACGGTTACTTAAGTATCAGCACCGAAACCTTACAATATAATTAATTATTTAGTGCAACCAAGGCTAAAATTAACTGCATAGTGAACTAGATAAGATAAATATGTTAAGAAAAACTAAAGTTTTCTTATCTTATGACGCAACAGTTGGCACGAAGCCAGGTACAAACTTGAACATACCGTTTCGAGAGTTGAATAATCTTGAGAATCTTTCTATCAAGGCCGTTTCTTAATTATTTACATTTTCTATTACAGAAAAATAAACAGGAGAAATTTTAAACCAGTAAACAATTTTTTTTTGGTGGATCTGTAATCCTGTATCCCTAATAGAACACCTTGCCATTAGTAATAATAATATAATGGGACATTAACACACACGGCCATCTGATCCCAAATTAAGCAGAGCTTGTACTATGGAAACCAGATAACTGGTAATATATATTTAAATATAGATAATTACACCCAGACTCAAGACAAACAGACATATTCATCACACAAATATCTGACTTGGGTGGGAATTGAACCCACGACTTGTGGCGTGAAAATCAAATATCTTACCGACCACGCTACCGGCCCGTCGTTAATTGTTCAATACGATTTTTATTTTTTAACCGACTAAAATCACCATATTATGGAAGATCTTTTCGTAATGATATCGATGTAAGCGCACGGCGTAATATTAGCGGTCAGTGACCCTAGCGAGCGCACAGCTGACACCGCGGCCCACAGGTACAATCAGTAGAATCTTTTGTTTGCGATTACTTACATTTGAAGACCTGTGGCATCCAACAGAAGTTAGTAGATTTGTTAGATGTATTTGTTTATTTGCGTATCTACAAAACACTACGATTGTTTACAAAATGTGCCGCAAATGCCGGAATAATATACGCAGTGCCGTATTAAACATTTTTGATACATTGATAATCACTTAATGCCTTTATTCCGCCCCCAAATCTTACTAATATCATAAATGCGAAAGTCTATCGCGCTTTCACGCCAAAATTACGGAACAGATTTGGATGAAATTTAGTATGGAAATAGTTTGAAACCCGAGAAAGGACTTAGAATATTTTTTATCCGGCTGTGCAAAAAGAGATTACAGAAGAAGACGCGGAGAGACGCGGTCGGAAAACTAGTATTATTATAAAAATACCAAATTCTAGAAGTGGTTTTACAGTTTTAATACAGGAAACCATATTTTAAAGTCCAGACAACCAATATTAATTAGTAATGATGGTGATACCTGAAATTATAATAAGTGCTGATGTTCCCTAAGCTCTAATTAGACACAAACTACGCTTTTAAAAGTTACAGAGAAACGATTAAAGAGTCTTCAACTGAGTACATATCGACACCTTACAGTGAAAACTTCGTAAATGCTTATTTAGCTCAAATTTATTTGCGTTTTTAGGAAGAAACAACGGACATTATTATAGTATCGAACAGTTTTGGATATAAAAGCGGGTTAGATTAGCATAATAAATAATAAAACGCAAAAGACTTAAGTGAAGACTTCTTTCTTAAGTGGGACTTTCTGCCTGCCCTTTTTAGGGTTCCGTACCTTAAAAGGAAAAAACGGAACCCTTATAGGATCACTTTGTTGTCCGTCTGTCCGTCCGTCCGTCCGTCTGTCAAGACCCTTTTTCTCAGGAACGCGTGGAGGTATGAAGCTGAAATTTATATCAATTACTCAGGTCTACTGTTCCTTGAAGCTGTGAAAAAATCAAACTTCTAAGCCAACGCAATCAAAAGATACAGCCGTTTATGCCGCAAATTTTCGACACTTGCAAGGGAATCAAAACCTACAGGGTGCTTCCCGTGAACTCAGAATCTTGAAATTTGGTACGAAGCAACGTCTTATAGCATAAGATAAAGGAAAAATTACGAAAACCATAAATTTTTTGTTACATCACATAATATATTTTTTTTTAATAATTTTAAACTTACTACCCATTTCCTCATAAACGCGTAAAGGTATTAAATTGAAATTCATACCAAATACTCAGGTCTATAATACCTTTAAGCTGTAACAAAATCAAACTTCTATGTCAACGCAATCAAAAGAAACAGCAATTTAAGCTGCATATTTTGAAACTCGCAAGTACTCGCAAGGGAATCAAAACCTAAAGAGTACTTCCAGTCGACCTAGAATCTTGAAATTTGGCATGAAGCAACGTTTTATAGCACACATAAAGGAAAAATTCCGAAAACCTTAAATTTTTAGTTACATTACAAAATATATATTTTTTTATAAATATAAACTTATTACTTTTTTCCTCATGAACGCGTAGAGCTATCAAGTTGAAATTCATATCAAATACTTAGATCTAATTGCCTTTAACCATCCATAAACATGTTTCCGTTAATAAACAGTAGCACTACACGAAGTTGTACAACTATTGATAACGTTTTTTCGAACTTCAATGTTCAATGTGGTACTTTCATAACTTTTTCAGTCACCATTTACAGGTCTGGTTCAAATTTAATACTTAATTAATATTTTTGAACCAGATTTCTAAATAGTGACTAAAAAACTTAGTAAATAAATAACTTTAATAAAAGAACTTTCGCAAGTCTGCTGCAAGGCTAGTATAAGTGTTTCAGTTATATTATAGATAAATGATATGTGTTAATATAAAATAAAGGATTACTTAAACGATAAAGAGATCTTTGTCTTAAATTTATGCTCCTCCATCTTTCCCCATTGTAATGTTATGAATTTCATTTTGCAATAAAAATACCATAGTTATGACTCGATTGTCGTAATGAACGAACTTTGTAAACCTTGCAGGTTTGTACGGAACCCTCGGTGCGCGAGTCCGACTCGCACTTGACCGGTTTTTTTATTCTGAAATAAGCTTACGGTTGAATAGAACTTGCCTGATGTTGCAATGATGTACCTAGTCCACGATGATGCCTGCCCTTTAAACCGATTCACTCATAATTATGAATGATTTTCGTTGAGAAGGTGGTAATAGAATGAGGAAATGTAGATATGTTCCGAGAGAGAGCAAACCCTTGTAAAGAAAAATGTTACGCACATTTTTCTTTACAAGGTTTTTGCTCTAAGGCGTCGATATGTAATATTTAATGAATTTCAGAACATAGGTACATTTTTCTGTGAACAAATCTACTAAAAACAATTTTAATAGAATTATTATTATTAGTATTGTTATTATTAAACAGACAAGCAGTTGTGAACAACTGATATTCGCCTGTATCTGGTCTCTTTCCTTGTTCAGTGTAATACGAATCTTACCTTTTTGCAATTATTTTCTTAGAATAGTGAAAATCTTGGTACAAGGTCTTTGAATTGCAACAAAAAACGTAGAAATCAGTGTGAACCAGATATTTTGAGACAAAAGCCGACACAACGAGGTCAAGGTGTTATTTTAACTGCACTGCAGACTATTGATATTAAACTGTGTGGCTTTTACGAGTTTTCTAAACTCTCTATTATTCCTCGATATCTTCGGTAGGCTATTAAAATAAGGATGACGACAAAAACCAAAAATCGCATTTTAATTATTCGGTCAATAAAATTATAAAAAAAATTCTACTCATATTTTTTGCTTTATAATATTGCATTAAAGTTATGTAATGGGACTGCAGTGCACTCATACAAAGGTATAAAATATATACAAGCGTGACGTCATTCGAGATTCCGCTTTTTGTCAGTGAAATTAAATGTTTTATAGTTTTACCAGGAGAAGAAAAACAATTTCTGGATCAAAAAATGCCTTTTCAAACATTGTATGGAAAAAATTAATTGCGGATGTGGATTGTCGATTTTTTTCTGTAAAAAAAATTTCCAGCCTTCTGAGCCAATCCTTATCTACTAATATAATGAAAATGAACGTAACTCTGTCTATCTGTCTGTCGCACTTTCGCTCCAAAACTACGGAACCGATTTGGATAAAATTTAGTATGGAGATAGTTTGAGACCCGGAGAAGGATATAGGATAGTTTTTATCCGACAGCCAAAAAGAGTTAAATTGATCAGCGCCATAACCGACATACACGCGGGTGGAACTGCGCTAGGAAAGTTAGTACATAGTATGTATACGCTTTGAGTACTTATCTACAGGAAAACCTTTAAAAACCAGTTTTTAAATTCTTTTGGTGATATTGTGTAAGTGCTTTAATTTTTTTATACAACATAAAATCAGCAATTCGTGGTCGAATAGATCATTCGTAATAATATGAATGAAAATTAGCGGTCAGTGACCCTAGCAAGTTCACAGCTGATACAGCGGCGCGCAGGTAATCGTTCAATCAATATTAAATGTTAATGGGGCTGGTAAACCCAGAGCACTTCGACCAGTGGGATCTTTTGTTCTTAACATATCAGAATCATTAGCGATTCTTTTTTTTTGTACTAAGTGATAAAGTTTTTTTTTCTCAAAAGCCTTAAACGGCCTCAAGCTTCGCGAGTCAAAAGCCATAAATGGGATAAGCCTTGAGGGCTGCGCAGCTATTTAGCCTAGCTTTCCAGCCATCGCAATACCTAAAGAGGTAAGCATTAATAATATATTAGCAGAGATTTGACCTATCCAAAAAGCGTCTAACGCGCACAACACACTGCCTCTGCACGCCCCAGTCTATGACGCGAACCCATATTATTTTCCATATTTTTTTATTTTATTCTTCGATAGGCTGGCGCTTGACTACAACTTGCCTGATGTTAAGCAATGATGTAGTCTATGATGGAACGCGCCAGCCCAGTATACCGATTCACTCGTGATTACGAATGATTATCGGTGAGAAGGTGGCAGTGGAATGAGCCTCTTTGAGGTTAAAAACCTTATAGAAGCAACAATTCCGACCCACCCTCACTGCATGGTGTCACCAGACATCGCACCGGAACACGGCAAGGCTTCTTGGCGGTGCGGCTTTGTCTGGTGGGTGGTCACTAACCACGGCCAAAGCCTACCACCAGTTGACTGTCATATTACTTGAAGAAGATGTCACTTCAAAAAGGCTGAAAGGCTCTTGTTGTACTACTCTGAAGTTTGCACGTTCTACTCAGTTGGCATGACTGCGCAAAATTCTAACGTTTTAGCGCGAATTAACGCCTCAATACAATCCCCTTAGAGCATCTAACACGTGAGATGTTACGCAACTTTTAGCACTAAAATGTTTCTACCAGTTATTGGGGGGGGGGGGAGCATACAGCGCACAGAACACATGTCAAAGTTCAAGCGTCTTTACAAACTCACACGTAATAACTACAACACAAACACAAAACATGAACAGTTTATGCATACAAACTGTTTATCTACCGGCAGAGGGGAACGCAGTTCCATGTTCCATTTTCTAAGCCATAACCTATATCAAAAACATGCGGGCGTAACCACTGGCGGTAAGTTAACAAGTAATAGTTAACGCTACCGATGGGTACATACTACCTACCTATTATCATGCAAAATGTTATCTTAGATGTAGTGAGAAAGGTGGATAAAACAAGCTTAGGTGGTTTGGTCTTGTGGGGACGATGGATGATAGACGATCTACGAAAGGTCAGAAAGGTGAGTGGAAATGCTGAGAGAGAACACCCTACAAGGACATTCACTGATCTCATCGGTGATGTCCTTCAAAAGGGACAGGAGCGTAGCACTACCGCCGTGCATATAACCAGATGTATGAACATTAGTGAGGCTAAGTCGCTATTCTCTCTGCCGACCCCCATGGGAAAAAGACTTGATTGTATGTATGTATTTTATGTTAATTAGATTGACAAGTGGATTATCAATCAATCATATAGGTAGTACAAACAACATCGACAATCACAACCAAACAAATGATTGTTTTCAATCAATTTTTACGTACCAAGTTATTGTATTAAAATTTGTTGTACCATATCATTAAATTAAATTGCTTAAATTTAATTAATTCTACTTAATTGTTTACTTATGTGTCTACGAATAATAATAATTATTTACCTATTATTATTCGTAGATAAGCATATATTTTTTGTCCTTGTACACACACACGTTTACTTATCAAACTATCAAGTATACTATTTGCTAGCTATTTGCACTTTTTAAATAAATTTCTAGGAATTTAATAGACTCTTCACGTGACCAGAGGGCTGGTTTACATCTTATAGGCTGACCGTTTCACTCGCGTATCGCCATCTGAGGTACAAAGTCATAAAACATTAATTAAATCTCATATATATAGAACTATTTAACCACAGATAAAAGTAATGTAAGACTATTCGTCACTAATATCCATATCGCTTGAATCATCACTGTCTGTGCAGTTTGAGGAGTCAGAATCTTGGCGACAGGCGATACGCGAGTTAAACGGTCTATCTATAGTCAAAGAATTAGCATCACCATGCAACGTGACAATGCTGCCAGCCTTCTGGGCACATTCCCGCAAGGCCTCGATTCTGAAGGAATTTTACGACGCCTTATCTAGCTTTCAAGATATAATTTAAAATTAGTTATATTTTAAAATATCCTTTGTATGTACTAAATTAAATAAAAAATAATTTATTTTATTTATTGTAATATTATGAAGTATTTTTTAGTAGATTATTTATCAGCAATCATCTAATACTTAAACCACGCCAACATTTAGCGTATGACGTAGGGCAATCAATAGCTCAATCAAGCACATCAAATACCACTTCATCTTGATATCGTCATCATTATGACGTCATGTATAACCACTTTATGTTCTAACATATATAGAAATAGCTTAAAATAGTATGGAAGTAGCTAGGTATCAGTAGCGAAGAGTCCATACAAACCGATTCCAATTGGCTTCCAATCTTGATCAATATAGTTTACTTCATAACAATGTAACACCTAAGAGTTTTAAATAGCATAAAAAATAAGTACCTATAATATTAAGGTGGTGGTCTCCCTAGAAACATCGGTGATGAAATTAAAGAAACATTATTTTCATAAGTATGTGGAGGTGACTGGAGGATCGGGTGGTAGTGATCCTCCAGTGAAAAGGGAAGAGAAGAATGCCGGGCGAGTTGTAATGCCCGGCGACCGCGGTAGTCCCTCCGACTGTTCTTGTCGGGAAGTTGTATCCTAATCATTGCGTCGGTGAAACTTTGCTAGTGCGATTCAGGATTGCTATGACGTCATGTCTTTTGAGTGGCGTTAGGTATGTGTTGCCACAAGTAATAACTTTTTTGATCCGGCTTCCCTTTTTCAGATTCACCAGCAGATCACCCTTCTTCACTGCTAGATATAGTATTATATTTCTCGCTCGGTCTCGCTGCCATCCGCTCACAGCGTGTAATGCGCAATAAGGAACTTTTTTTATCCTGTGATAGGCTTGTGCTTCACCGCAACTTGCCTTTTGTAAAGTAATCATGTAATTTACGATGGAACGAGCTTGCCTAGTAAATACCAATTCACTCGTGTCTTAAAGGCAGGCAGATTATAGCTATAGGGAAACAGAGATGCCGGCAGCGAATTCCATAACTTGGCGGTTCGCTCTATACAAGTGGCAGCAAAGCGATTAGTACGTACTTGTGGAATTTCCACCATATACCGGTGCTGCATAGCCGTATCTCTACTTGTTCGATAAAATAACGGGGATGGGGGAATAAGATTATGCAATTTTCAACGCAGACTCCGAAGTGTATCCGATAAAAGACCGAAAAACTAGTAACTAACAGCGATGTTTGGTAGCTTTGGCGAGGTATTCGTTACAATTAAGCCTCTTGGCTCGCCTTTCAATATTTTGTACTTTATTATTTTGCGGGCGTATTACCAACCCTTTATAGTGTCCCACTGCTGGGCATTGGTATTCTTTCAATTATTAGATCTCACGAGTGGATAGAGTTTAGGCCTAAATCCACGCACACTGGTTAAGTGCGAAGTGGATGGCCACATGTCCTCGAATGAATAGTTTTTAGACGTGTTTGTTTCCTCACGATATTGATTAGCGACGATGAAACAATTTACAGAAAGATGTGTAGACACGGCACGACCGGGGATCAGCGTATGACTATAGGCCTATAATATTTTATTTAAACTTATGTAGGTACCTACGCCAAGTGGATGTGTTTCTCATTATCACACTCTTCATAATCAGCCTATAGCAGTCCACTGCAGGACATAGGCCTCTCCCAATAAGCGCCATTTCACCCTGTCCTCGGCCTGTCGCATCCAGCTACTGCCGGCTATCTTTCGTAGATCGTCACTCCACCTAGCTGGAGGGCGTCCCACACTACGCTTGGCAAGACGTTGTCTCCATTAGCGCAAATGTTAAACCTATGCTTAAGCCTAAACCTTACCTAATAAAAAAAAAACATCCGGAAACTATTACGTGACCTACTTGGTAACATTGTAATATTCTGAGCATATTCTGAGCAATATCAAATTCGTGTTTGGCATTCGAGATGCTGGCACTTTATCAAGAGGGTGGTAGGAAATGGGTTGAAACAAAACGCTTCTTCTTTAAGGGGGATGCGGGCTGGATAACTTATTTAGCTTATGAAAATTGTCTAGATTTTACTGAATATTATAATAATATTAGTTGAAGCTCCAAGTTTGGAATTTTGCCTGATGAATGGCAATAGGCTCTGCTAATGTTATGTAAGGGACCAAAACATACTAAGACGGCGAAAGGTTGGTGATATTCACCTCTGCCTACACTGTCGAGTCATAAAGGCGTGACGCTATGTTTGTAATTTAAATTAATTTACTGATATTTACTTTTAAACCTTCACGTTGCACTATCAATATTAATATTTATTATAACGGGCAATTAACGCGCTCACCTTTGATTTGACTTTACGTTTCTACCGTCACTTACAATATAATTTACCTATTGTTGGGGATCCTCCACACTACACTCACTTTGTCCGAATTTTCGATCTTCAAATAGCGAGGTCGAGTTAACTCTAGAACTGGATTCCACGCCGAGGATAGTTATGATAAATATAAATATTTTACTGATATATTTAGCTTCCATCCGTGTTTTCGACCGCGTGGTCCCTGTTTTGCCCCTTTAGGGAATGACTTTACACGGAACCTATGTGCTAAACAAGGAGTCAAGTCAGTCAGTCAGTTTCTTATTTTATATATTTAAGAAGATAGAAAGATAGACTGTAATCAAAACGCTCACGCCTGAAGGTGTAAGCAGAGTTAAATATCACATATTTAATCATACATTATATTTATGCCATATTCCCAAATATTTGAGATTGGAAAGAGCTTTCAAGAAATAGACAACAATGGCGCAACTCTGTGTATGAAGCAGTCTCATTTCTTGGAGAAAAGCGTTGGCAAGACCTGGACGCCAAGCGCCTTATTAAAAAGGCGCTTGGCGTACCCGTCCTAAACCTTCCTATACCTACACCTACAATGGTGAAGGTCAACTATATTGTGCGTCCTTTGTGCGTACTTTTAAAACCAAGCTCGGTTTCACGAGCCATGTTCGGGCTCCCGAACGAAGAATATGTAGCTAGCCTGGTTTTTGACCGCATAGCTTGCTATCTTTGCTAGGTTCGCCGTTGACGAATACGTTAAGGAGGACTATAATATATATATATATATATATATATATATATATATATATATATATATATATATATATATATATATATATATATATATATATATATCCTACTAATATTATAAATGCGAAAGTAAGTGTGTGTGTGTGTGTGAAGGTTTGTTACCGCGTATCTCCATAACCGCTCAACCGATTTTATTGAAATTTGAAATGTAGGCAATGTATACCCTAGAATCGGACATAGGCTAACAATATTTTCAAAAATCATCCCCTAAGAGGGTTAAATAGAGGGGTGAAGTTTGCATGCAACTTTTTATTCCTTGGTCCTATTCATTTAAAATTCGGTACACATAAACCTTAAGACAAATAATGAGATACGGGTTTTTTATTTTTCCATAATTACCCCCTTGGGGTGTGGAAAATGAGTTTTATTGGTAAATATTAAAGTTTCTCTGGATCTTTTTAGTCTCAAGTCCGATTCACTCCAAATTCGGCACACATATACTTTAAAAGAAATCATAAAACACGTGTTTTTTATTTTTCCAAAACTACCCCCAGGGAGGGTGTAAAATGAGTTTTCTTGGAAAAATTAAATATTCCAGAACTGTTTAGTCCTTGGTCCGATTCACTTCAAATTCGGTATAAATATAGTTTAAAACAAATAATGAAACACGTGTTTTTTATTTTTCCAATTTTTTTTATCTTTATCCTAATATTACGCGGGTGAAGCCGGTGAAATTATTCTGAGGGAGATTTTCTTTGAAGTTGATATCAATACTCCTTCGTGCTTTTTAGCTAAATTACTTTTTATTTTGACACAATAACGTTTGATAACTCAGTCCGATTATTAGAATTCGAAATTTAAATTTTATTTGTTCTTGGATATTAAATGAAAAACTTACATTATGGTCTAAGAGCCGTAGTATTTTATAAGAAACCCCTATAGATTTATGGATATGCCTATGGAGGCTTGCCGATTTCAATATGTTGCTTACCTACACGCCTACACTACTGAACTAATTTTGTATGGAGATAGTTCGAGACTCGGGAAAAGATAGTTTTATCCGACTGCGAAAAATAGATTAATGGTTTAGCGCGATAACCGACATCCGCGGGCGAAGCCGCGGGCGGAAAACTAGTATATATATATATTACTAGCGGTCCCGGCAAACGTCGTTCTGCCCGGCAAAGCAATGCCATCTACCGGGTCTCAGACCTACCGAATATAACCAATAATAAATAATAGGTATCTAACCCGGTTTTCGGCACTTCTTCGCTTTCTAAATTTTCTTTTCTTTTTTTTTTCTCTGCGTAAGAACCATCCTCGTACTTATAGGAATAAATAAAAAAAAGAATTAGCGAAATCGGTCCAGCCGTTCACGCGTGATGTCGTGACAACGGAAAATGAGTTTCATTTTTATATATATATAGATGTCATACATACATAATATGAGCAAGCTTAATAAGAGTTCGTCGGGCACAAAATTCACAACTTCACGCTGCTAGTAACATGTTTTTAACATGTTTCTATTCGTTGGTAGGGTTGCGAAGGATACATCGATATTTTTAAAACATCGATATATCGTTCATAGCATCGTTGCTTTAAAATCGATATTGTAACCAAAAACATCGATGTTACATCGATCTTCAGGAGTGATGTTTTACTATGGAAGGACGATTTATAACACCATCTTCTGTGTCGTCTGTGAACTGCTCATATAAACAGATATCTATCTCAGTCACAAGCGTAGATTTGTCTATTTATCGTCTCTTTCGCGCTATAATACAAACCAAGCTGTATCTCAGCTCGTAAGCTCACCTACATTCACGGCGACGGCAATTGTTTTGATCGCTATTGGTAGGAATGCAAACGTAATATAGATTTTTTTCAAACATTGATATATCCAACATAGATAGTCCACTTTTGAATATATCGATGTTCTAATATCGATATGTTTTATGTAAGATGTTGCATCTCTAATCTTAGGTAGAGTTCGCTGTTTGGATACTTGTGGTTCCCGTGACCAAGATGCGCGAAGGAGCACCCGGGGGGTTTTAGTTCGGGTTACCATTTGGAGTCCCACTTACACCCTGCGATCATACAGGGGGGAAAAAAAGCTGGAATTCGACTACGGTTAGTAAGCGGACACCGTAAAAACTGTAGAAAAATACACAAAAGATATTTTACTGAAGTTTAGATAACCACGATAAATGGAAAACCAATGAAAACAAATTATCCCTTACTGACAGACAAGGTAATTTACGTAAAAACGCTGATAGCAACCACAGAAGGTACCGCACAGCGCTATCTCTGAATATCTACCGATCTAACAAACATGAGCATTATGTTCTAAATAACGATTTAGACGTTGTTATTGGAGGGTAAATAAATTACCAACAAAAGTTCTTTAATACAGTTAATGTACAGTCTTAGAGCATTTAAAACGGGAGATGTTAGACGGAACTTTTTACTAAATAGTTTCTTTCAGTTTTTGAAGGAGGCAAGGTAACCACGTACAACACACATGTAAAAGTTATAGTGTCTTTACAAATGCACACGTAAATAAAAGCTACACACATATGAACTGTTCATGTACCGCGCAATACCAGTTACGTGTTAAATTAATTTTTTAAAGGTTAATTAGTTTTATACACACACTTATTGGACACATTTCTTTTTTGACGTGACAACGTCTTATAAATTGGTTTGCCGGGTGACACTTCAAGAAACTGCGTTACGCTCCGCTCACGTTATGCGCTCACAATGAGAGCGAGTGAGAGGCACGCGTCCCTTCCACTCGGGCATGGTTAGCCCGCCTAAGAGCGAGAGAGACAGACATAAAAAGTGAACGGCACGCGTCCCTTCCACTCGAGCACAGTTAGCCCGCCTAAGAGCGAGATTCTTTGTATAAATTAATGTTTTAAATATAATTCTTTGTATAAATAAATGTTTTAAATTGTTACTATTATTTCATCCTTCTTCCTACTATACGAATGAATATTCACATTAAAATTATTTTACCACTCAAAGTCGTTGTCACGTAAAACTTTCGCCCGTATACCGACTTTACAGGCAACCAATTTTTTTTGACTTGTTTGTATCATATTTGTGCAGCGGTGGCGGTGTTTTGTGAAAAACACACGAAGAAACTACAATCATAATCGTATTTTTGCTACACCCGAGACGTCGCAGTTATTAAGCGACCACACAAAACACTGGTCGAGCAATTATCCCTACTAATATTATAAATGCGAAAGTAACTCTGTCTGTCTGTCTGTTACGCTTTCACGACTAAACTACTGAACCGATTTTGATGAAATTTGGTATGGAGGTAGTTTGAGATCCGAGAAAGGACATAGGATAGTTTTTATCCGACTGCGCAAAAAGAAGGTAATGATTTGGCGCGACAACTGATATACACGCGGGCGAAGCCGCTGTCGGAAAGCTAGTTATGTTATAATGGTCGAGTTTTAGAAGAAATGTGTATGGTCCTTCAAACCGAATGTGTTTTAGCAATCTGTGTTGCCAGTTTTGACAAGTACCCGAGATAATTGCGCAATTGACAGGCATTCTGAGAATTCTAATTGGTCCAATTACCAACGTCTTTCTTTCGTGGTAGTAAATATGTACCTATCACTTTAGTTTTTTTAATGATTCATGAAATTGATAATTTATTTATTTACACAGAAGGTTCATTACATTTTTTCGTGACTATTGAAATTCCAGTTCCAATTAAATTTAAAATCCGACGCAATATTTGTTAAGCTAGCTAAGCACCCTAAATCACTTCAACCCTTTTTAGTGTCCCACTGCTGGGCACGGGTCTTCTCTCAACTATCTTATGAGTTGAGAGAGTTTAGGCCTTAATCCACACACGCTGGCCAAGTGCGGGTTGGTGGATGTCACATGTCCTTGAATGATTAGTTCTTGGACATGCCAGTTTCCTCACGATGTTTTCCTTTACCGATATTACGCACCCTAAATAACGATATTAAGCACCCTAAATAACGATATTAAGCACCCTAAATAACATGTCAATATTTCCAGTGTGATTTTTTCTAGTTTCAATTGTAAAAAAACCGCGTTAAAATCGGTTCATTGCGCATCAAACTTTACCACCTCGAATTATTGTATGAAGTTAAAAATACTATAAATTATCTAATAACTGCCTCGGAGGTCTAGTGGTAAGGTAGGTCTATAGGCCGACCGTTTAACTCGCGTATCGCCTATCGCCAAGATTCTGACTCCTCAAGCTGCACAGACAGTGATGATGATTCGAGCGATATAAATATTAGTGACGAATATTCTTACAATACTTTTATCTGTGGTTAAATATTTCTTTACGAGATTTAATTAATGTTTTATGACTTTGTACCTCAGATGGCGATACGCGAGTTAAACGGTCGGCCTATAGTGGTAATGTTCGTTTAATAACTGCGATTTTCCAATATACTAAAGAATCTGAGTTTGGAAGTTTGAAAATTTTATTTTTGCAGTTAAAAATTGTGCACGTTGTACGTCAATAGGCTCGGCCCATTACGTATGGGATCAAACATGGCCGGCGGAAAGTGGTTGATATTCACCTCTGCCTGCACCTGCGGGTAATACAGGCGTGATGCTATGTTGTTATGTAATTAATAATTATTTCGTAGAATTAATCATTTTCTGAAATTATTTGTGTGGGAAAAACGGAATGGAAACGACTATAAATGTATTTCGTAATAAATTTCATTAAAAAATGTAGATGACTGTACCTGACTGAATTATGCCGAAACAAACGTTAAAAAAATATAAACATTTAAATAAAAAAGCTCTTAGACTAAGTCTGTCAAAATTCCACTCAACTCCAACAATCCAGTACAAACCTAACGTGTCTTACAATCAGCTGAAAATTTTCCGGCAGTTACAAAAAAACCTTGGACATTTAAACATCAACAAAAAAAAGTAAAATGTCAAAACTTACGTCATTTCTGCTTCTTAATGTACTCCGTTTAGGTCTTAGAAGAACATCTTTGAAGTCTAATTTAACCTCGTTAATAATATTAGGCATTTTCACTAACAACTAATGTTTTTAATCGTAAATAAAGCCACTGTAGAGAGCCGCACGCCTCCTCCCGCGCGCAGTATCGACTGCCGCTAGTTCGAGTGTTGCTACATAGGTTGGAATTTCCCAAAAATTGCGGAAAATACGGGGAAATTTGGTTTGGATTTGCCAAAACAACGGGAACCGGCTATTTTATCTGGTTTCACTTGACTTGTGGAACTATCAGAAGTTAAGATTAACTTAAAAACAAATTACAAAATAAATTTTATAAAGTTGCTAGCTTTCCGACCGCGGCTCCGCCCACGCTTATGTTGGTTATAGCGCTAAACCATTAACCACTTGGCGCACTCGGATAAAATCCTATGTCCTTCCCGGGTCTCAAACTGTCTTCATACTTAATTTCATCTAAGTCTTTTCGGTAGTTTTGGCATACAAGCAGGAAGGACAGACAGAGTTACTTTTGCATTTATAATATTAGTAGCTAAAGATTTTAATATTTTGAATTCCTACTTAACCCTTAACCGACAGAATATACCACTAACATTATTTCTTTTGGCAATAATGAATATAAAGGTCCAAGTAACTATTTTTGGAGAGTCTAAACCGCTTTTACAAGAGCATGAGAGCTACATTTTATCCAATGTGTCTCTTATACTTAAAACGTTTAATCAAATAAGAAATTCATTTAAACTGCTTAAAAAAATCCATCGACAATTGAAGTTTTGCGAGTGAGCAAGGAGTTCAACACAATTTGTAAAGAGTTTTAATTTGATCCACATAATTATTAGAACTGTAAGAAACAGTCTAAACTTTAATTTTTATAAATAATTTGCACTTTGTTAATTTTTGACTCAACATTTTGGTTTTTAGTATTTGCTTGCTAATTTCTAAACAAATTATAATCTTACTCAACTGCTGTTCGTGAAAACCTACCTGCTATTTAGCTTACTGTTATTTATTTACATACTTTATTCAATTTCTTACATAGCTGTTGGTTTTCCTTACCAAATACCTAAATAAATATAATTCGTATTTTATCAAAATACCCTTAAATTCAGTTATTTTTGTAATCTAGCAACACTACTCGTTTGCATGACACGTGACGTCACGAGACGACAGAAATATCCGCTTTCAGACCTAGGTGAAGGTTATTTCATGACCGATGCTGAAATAACTAAAACTCTGAAATAAATATCTTGTTACTTTCTCTAAATTGTTTTATTTATAACTACATTAAATTTAAAATCAATTTAAAATAGGATTTATTATATTATTTATTATATTGATAGGTCAGCTGTTGTGCACGTTTACACATGCGCGATGCGGAAGATAATATTGCCAAATTGAAATGACATTGATAGTGCGACCGAGGACGTAATGTGCGACAATTTCATTTTGTGAGCGTAATCAAGGTTCATCTATTACATATAGCGTCACGGCTGTGTTACCCGAAAGTATAGGCAGAGGTGAACATTACTCACTTTTCGCCGACTATGTTTAGGGCCCACACGTAATAGGGGCCGAGCCTATCGCTGTTCATCGGACGCAATTCCATACTTCGAACTAAGTTATCTATACTGTAAGTCTATTTTTCTTGACCCGGGAATCGAACCCGGGACCGGCTATTAGACGAACACGCTTACTTTTAGATCACCGAGGTGACATTATCATTATTTCATCTATAGTGTTGGTATTTCTTCTTCAACCTTTTTTAGTGTCCCACTGCTGGGCACGGGTCTTCTCTCAACTATCTTAAGAGTTGAGAGAGATTAGGCCTTAATCTACACACGCTGGCCAAGTGCAGGTTGGTGGATGTCATATGTTCACGAATGATAAGTTCTAAGATATACCGGTTTCCGCACGATGTTATCCTTCACTGATACTAAGCAGCGGTGATAAAACAATGTGAATGATTTTATCGGTGAGTAGGTGGCAGTAGAATGAGCCTCCATATGGTTAAAAACCTTAAAGGTGCAACAATTCCGACCCACCCTCTCTGCATGGTGTCACCAGACATCGCACCGGAACACGACAATTCCGCATGGCGGTGCGACTTTGTCTGTTGGGTGGTCACTAATTACGGTCGAAGCCTACCACCAGTTGATTGTCACCTGATTTTCACCACCCGGGGACCACGTGTGGGGTTTCAATTAAAGGTACACCCACGGGCGAAGATGACTCGGCCCCCAACTCTGTCTGTCGCGCTTTTACGCCAAAACCACAGAACCTATTTGGATACAATTTGGTATGGAAAAAGTTTGAAACCCGGGGAAGGACATAGGAAAGTTTTTGCGACTGCGCAAATAGAGGTTAATGGTTTAACGCGATAACCGAGACGCGCGGACGGAGCAGGGGCAGGAAAAACAGTAATTAGGTATATAAATTTTATTAAGACATGAGCTCCTTAATCTTAACAAACATATTCAACTTGAAGGTCTACTCAGATACAATTTTACGTTTCATTCGGAAATCTCACTAAATGACGTTCAACTACAAAATTTTGTTACTTCAAAGCAACATCACGGGTATGTAAAATACGATATTAACAACAAACAAATAAAACTCATTTTAGCAAAACATGTGTATACCTATTGTTTCATTTCAACTATCAATTGGTTGTTGTTAAAGGTATTTCAGGGGCAACTGTAGTTGCTGTTACAGTCGACACAGTTGTTACAGGAGACACCGCCATCACTGAAACAATAATTTTATGATTAATATTTAATCATATTTATTTATATTTATATTTATTTATTTTTTTTATTTTTTTTTATTTATTAATATTTATTTATTTTATTAATATTTTTCACATTTTTTTTGTGATTAATATTTTTGGACGTCAAATATCTCAGTCCACCCGTGAACATGAAGTCTGAAAAGACTTTGAAACGTCGGGATCTAAAATCTAAAATAAACCGCGATAAAATCCGTTAAAAAGTAGTTTTATTTCAATGTGTGATATTCGCGTAAATCTAAGACAATACTACAATAATTTTATCTTATTAATTATTTAGCGGTAAGTAACTCTAACATCATAACAATAAAGTTCATTTTACCTTGTACTTTCTCCTCTCCGGGTTTCCAGATCTCTGCCTGGGCGGAGACCACAGCGTCCTTGTAGTTCCCGTACCCGTCACAATCCACATCGGACCCAGTGCGACATTTCTCCCGGGCACAATCTGTAGCATTTAATAATGTTATAAAAAATAAATTTAGACCAACTTTAATATATAAACTCTAACTCAAAACCCGCTCAACCGATTTTAATAAAATTTAAATGGAACCAACCTTTGAAACTTAAAAAAGCATTATCAGAATCGATCTATAATTGGCAAACTATCGCGGAATAGACATACAAAAACAAAACAATACATACAGTCGAATTGAGAACCTACGCCGATTTCCTCACGATTTTTTCCATCACCGATATTTAGCAGTAGCGGATGGTTTTCCATCACCGATATTTAGCAGTAGCGACCGGGAATCGAACCCGCGACCTAGATTCTTATTATTTCAAAGTCCAGAATAAAACCGCTGCGCCACCGCTACTCTCGACGACGTGGTCCAAAGAAACTTTTAAATAAAAATCCGCATCAAAAGCGGCCGATCCTTTTAAGTGAAACGAGATACACAGATACACAGTAACCTTCAGTGGTGAAGGGTGGAAATCTGATAAGGGAAGCTGGAGCATAAAACTTCATACTTAGGAAAATAATATCTCTTCAATACCCTCACCGATGTTTCTATGTCGACCACCACCTTTATATTATGGGTACTTATTTTTGATGCTATTTAAAACTCTTAGGCGTTACATCATTTTAATGTAAACGATATTAATCAATTCCTAAAGGGAAGCCGATTGGAATCGGCTCGTATGGACTCGTCGCCACTGTTATAGTATTATATTATATACTAGCAAACCCGGCGAACTCCGTTTCGCCACCAGATGGCTTCGTTTTATGTAAAATTTTCCCGCATTTCTGTTTTTCCTGAATTCTCTTTGCTATAAACCTCACGGAAGGAAAACCCGACTTATTTTTATATAGTAGATAAAAATAAGTCGGGTTTTCCTTCTTGACGCTATAACTCCATAACGCACGAAACGATTTCCACGGTTTTGCATTCGTTGGAAAGGTCTCGGGCTCGCAAATCGAGCAATAGGCGAGCCCATTGCTGCCCTCTGTAACGTATGGGACCTAAACGGACCCAGCGATAAGTGGGTGATGTTCAAAAAATACTTCTAGAAGAAGGGACAACTAACCACAGTTCATATTGGACACTTCGACTCGAGGCACTTTGATACCTTCAATGAAGGTGCCGTCTTCTAACGAACAGTAGCACACAAAACGACGGCACTGTAGACACAAATATAATGAAATTAATTTCCATTTTACAATCATTAGCAAGGGATAATTTAATCTGGATATTTGAGACTGCTCATGGTCCATTAAGACAACCTGCATCTGTATATAATAATAAAAATGAATAACTAAATGTGTTGCTATCCGCTTAACTCGAGAACGGTTGAACCGATTTCGCTAATAATCTTTTTAGAATATTCATTGAAGTATGAAGAGGTACCTAAATAGAGAAATATTTAAAAAATTGCCTGAAACAATCAAACAACAACACTTTTCTATACCCCGTACAAACGATTTCTAAATATACTCAAAAGTAAATTTGTTTTATTTTTTCATTAACACTTACTTTTATAGTGCTTCGATCTTTAATCTTCACATTACGAACTCAATACATCAAAGGACATCAACATTAAAATCAGTTAAATTAAAATAACATTTAACAATTTGAGAATATACAACATTACATACACAATTTAAAATATATCTATTAAGTACCAAAAAATATCCTACGCACTAATTTAGCCTAAAAAAAAGTAAATATAAAATAGAACTTATAAAATATATCTAAAGCTGGGCGTCAAAAATCTAAGAAAGTAAATTAGAAACTATGGAATTTTACAAGTTGTTAAGACCAGTAATGATTTGATTAAATTTTAAATAAAGTGCCAGATTGATTCCTAGCATGATTTGAACATGGGGTTTTATTGCCTCATTCATAGTTTACCTGTACAGGAGCATATAGCCACAACGGAGTGCACTGAGGCGCGTCGAAATGCAGGTGACCCTCAGGGCCGTACTTCTTCTTGAAGTATTTCAACTCATCTTTACATGGTTCTGAAAAGAGATCACAAAGAAGCAGTCATTCATATATCTTTGCAAATGAAACGAGGTCCCATCTATGTCATTTATAAAATTTATATGGTTGGTTTGCCAGAAAGAAATTTCTAGATCGCTTGGTTATCAACCAATGGAGAAGAAAGGCTCTCGAGTGAAGACCATACACAAGACGCCGCAGCGTCGGCCAGCTCGTCAGGAGGTGGACCGATGACTGTTAAATTTGCGGGAAGCTAATGAATGCTAACAGCCAGGAAACAATCAATGTGGTGTTCTATAGCCTATGTCCAGCAGAGGACATACCCAGGCTAATAATGAATTACCTAAAGATGCACAGGGACAAAGAAATGATGCCGTTGGTATCGAGAGAACTTTGCCGTACTGTGAGCCATATCTCTTCCTCACCTATCCTACACCTTCCAGTAAAATTCGAACACACCATTTCTATGTCCTAACCCCGACCCTTCTCACACTTCTTCCATCAGTTTGTCATCACACCCTAACTCCAAGATATAGTCTTACACATACATCAGTCGTATTACCACAAAATCATACCATGAGCCGTTATCTCCTCGTCACCTAGCCTGCATTAGCACCGCCTTCTGCCTACCCAATAGTCTGTCATAACGCTCTGGCTTCTCGATGTCTTCTTTCCCCTATATTATATTGTTAGTGTCACAAACATTGCCTTACCATGAGCAGTTATCTCCTCCTCACCCAAATTGCGTCTACCACCGACATTGAACCGCACCATATGAATGTCCTGGCAGCGTCCCTCTCTACACACCAGTCCGTCATCACACCCTGGCTCCAGGAACTCTTCTTCCACCTACATAGGAACAAGGGTCTTCAGCTTGTCGCATCCATTTACTACCGGTAATTTTTGCACATTCTCACTTCAATCATTATTTTTCTTAAATCTACATGAAAAAATACCTTACACTATCCTTGGGCTTGCAGCCAGCAACTTTAAAGTGAAACTTATGTGTAATGTTAAATCCATTTTTGAATTCAATAAATTACCTCAATCTCAACACTGCCGTTAACTTTTTGCACTGTCTTCTTGAACTCTGCACACTTTTCATTCAATTCTAAAAAATAAATACATTATGAGCTTTTATAAGTATGCAGAAAAATACAAAACGACAAGCGGCACACACTTATCTTAATTTTTCTAAATTTTCCCTCATATTCAAAAACGCCTTTTTTTAGAGCACCGGTGGCGCAGCGGTACGGGCCTCGCCTTAGAGAAATAAGGTCACAGGTTCGAATCCTGGTCGTACCCACACATCTTTTTGTGAATTGTTTCATCTCTGCTGCTCAATATCGCTGAAGGAAAACATCGTGACGAAACCGGCATGTCTAAGAATTAATCATTCGAGAACATGTGACATCCACCAACCCGCACTTGGCCAGCGTATGTGGATTAAGGCCTAAACTCTCTCAACTCATAAGATAGTTGAGAGAAGACCCGTGCCCAGCAGTAGAACACTAAAAGGGTTGAAGTGGTTAAGGGTTAAACGTCTTTTAAGCTCATTATATTTAAAAATAGGTTTATAATTCATTTGTAAATTCGTAAAGTTAACATGGTCAAAATAACTAACGGTAATAAACGCTACATTTCCCACAGCAGTTGCAGTTTTCCTTATCCGGCAGGAACCCTCCAGGTTTACAGTCACGTTCCCGCGCGAACCCGCTGGGACACCCGTAGCCTTGGCACGTCAGCGGACAGTCCTCGCTTGTCACAGGTTCGTAGCGAAAACTACGACGTCTAATACAAAAAAAAAATTAATGAGATACCATCATTTTCAATGCATATTCTTCGATTTAGATTGGTTACAGATTTTGCAAAATAAAAATGTTAAAAGCTACCAATAGTATTGTAGGAACTATGCTACAAAAGCACGTAGTTCGTAGCAGTAAAGCGCTACGGACTACAAAAACTTCGAGCATTTTTTGTAGTTCATACCATCTTTCGTAGCTCGTAGCATTTTTTGTAGTTCGTAGAACATTTCGTAGGTCGTAGCATTTTTTGTAGTTTGTAGCATATTTCGTAGCTCGTAGAATTTTTTGTAGTTCATACCATCTTTCGTCGCTCGTAGCATTTTTTGTAGTTCGTAGAACATTTCTTAGCTCGTAGCATTTTTTGTAGTTTGTAGCATATTTCGCAGCTCGTAGCATTTTTTGTAGTTCGTAGCATATTTCCTAGCTCGTAGCATTTTTTGTAGTTCTTAGCATATTTCGTAGCTCGTAGCATTTTTTGTAGTTCTTAGCATATTTCGTAGCTCGTAGCAGTTTTTGTAGTTTGTAGCATGTTTCGTAGCTCGTAGCATTTTTTGTAGTTCGTAGCATATTTCGTAGCTCGTAGCAGTTTTTGTAGTTCTTAGCATATTTCGTAGCTCGTAGCAGTTTTTGTAGTTTGTAGCATATTTCGTAGCTCGTAGCATTTTTTGTAGTTCTTAGCATATTTCGTAGCTCGTAGCATTTTTTGTAGTTCTTAGCATATTTCGTAGCTCGTAGCATTTTTTGTAGTTCTTAGCATATTTCGTAGCTCGTAGCAGTTTTTGTAGTTTGTAGCATATTTCGTAGCTCGTAGCATTTTTTGTAGTTCTTAGCATATTTCGTAGCTCGTAGCAGTTTTTGTAGTTTGTAGCATATTTCGTAGCTCGTAGCATTTTTTGTAGTTCTTAGCATATTTCGTAGCTCGTAGCATTTTTTGTAGTTCTTAGCATATTTCGTAGCTCGTAGCAGTTTTTGTAGTTTGTAGCATATTTCGTAGCTCGTAGCATTTTTTGTAGTTCTTAGCATATTTCGTAGCTCGTAGCATTTTTTGTAGTTCTTAGCATATTTCGTAGCTCGTAGCAGTTTTTGTAGTTTGTAGCATATTTCGTAGGTCGTAGCATTTTTTGTAGTTCTTAGCATATTTCGTAGCTCGTAGCATTTTTTGTAGTTCTTAGCATATTTCGTAGCTCGTAGCAGTTTTTGTAGTTTGTAGCATATTTCGTAGCTCGTAGCATTTTTTGTAGTTCTTAGCATATTTCGTAGCTCGTAGCATTTTTTGTAGTTCTTAGCATATTCGTAGCTCGTAGCAGTTTTTGTAGTTTGTAGCATATTTCGTAGCTCGTAGCATTTTTTGTAGTTCTTAGCATATTTCGTAGCTCGTAGCATTTTTTGTAGTTCTTAGCATATTTCGTAGCTCGTAGTATTTTTTGTAGTTCTTAGCTTAAATCGTAGCTCGTAGCATTTTTTGTAGTTCTTAGCATATTTCGTAGCTCGTAGCAGTTTTTGTAGTTTGTAGCATATTTCGTAGCTCGTAGCATTTTTTGTAGTTCTTAGCATATTCGTAGCTCGTAGCAGTTTTTGTAGTTTGTAGCATATTTCGTAGCTCGTAGCATTTTTTGTAGTTCTTAGCATATTTCGTAGCTCGTAGTATTTTTTGTAGTTCTTAGCTTAAATCGTAGCTCGTAGCATTTTTTGTAGTTCTTAGCATATTTCGTAGCTCGTAGCAGTTTTTGTAGTTTGTAGCATATTTCGTAGCTCGTAGCATTTTTTGTAGTTCTTAGCATATTTCGTAGCTCGTAGCATTTTTTGTAGTTCTTAGCATATTTCGTAGCTCGTAGCAGTTTTTGTAGTTTGTAGCATATTTCGTAGCTCGTAGCATTTTTTGTAGTTCTTAGCATATTTCGTAGCTCGTAGCAGTTTTTGTAGTTTGTAGCATATTTCGTAGCTCGTAGCATTTTTTGTAGTTCTTAGCATATTTCGTAGCTCGTAGCAGTTTTTGTAGTTTGTAGCATATTTCGTAGCTCGTAGCATTTTTTGTAGTTCTTAGCATATTTCGTAGCTCGTAGTATTTTTTGTAGTTCTTAGCTTAAATCGTAGCTCGTAGCATTTTTTGTAGTTCTTAGCATATTTCGTAGCTCGTAGTATTTTTTGTAGTTCTTAGCATATTTCGTAGCTCGTAGCAGTTTTTGTAGTTTGTAGCATATTTCGTAGCTCGTAGCATTTTTTGTAGTTCTTAGCATATTTCGTAGCTCGTAGCAGTTTTTGTAGTTTGTAGCATATTTCGTAGCTCGTAGCATTTTTTGTAGTTCTTAGCATATTTCGTAGCTCGTAGTATTTTTTGTAGTTCTTAGCTTAAATCGTAGCTCGTAGCATTTTTTGTAGCAACTTTCGTAGCTCGTAACAATTTTTGTCGTTCGTAGTTGTTTGCTACGAACAATTTATACGAATATTATAGATGCGAAAGTATCTTACTGTTGCCTAGTCACGCTTTAACTGCTGAACCAATTTAGATTAAATTTTGATATAACGCATAGTTTTTATCTAAATGCGGAAAAGGAGGGCAAAGATTTTGAGCGATGTATTTTTACGACCAAACAGCAAAGTTGAATTTAGTGCACAGTTTATTGATTAGGTAATAATTATAATAATTAAAACTTACATATTCAATCCTCCACTTGGCAGCTGAGGTACAGAGACTGGAACACCTACACCCAGAACATTTTTTATCTTACATCATATTATGGATGGATGTTCGTTACTCATTAGGGGATGAATTGATTCTGATGAAAATTTTACTAAGAAGCGGTATCGAAACCCGTTTTCAAATAAGGACATGGAATAGATTTGTAGGATAGAAATTCTTATCAGATTGCACTAAAAGAGGTTATTGGTTTAGTGCGATGACCAACATACGCTTGGAAAAACTAGAAACTTACATCGGCGCAATATTTTATCACATCGTAGCGCTCTGAACTCTTGTTCCGGGTGCCCCAGGTAAGGGTTGCAGCCAGCTCTAAAATCTTAATCAACAAAAAATAATGTTTGAAGACTGTGAGGAGGTGATATTAGCTATACTGACCGAATTAGAAAGGCCAGTTAGAAATGTTAATATTTTTGAAGTGATAATTTCTTTAGCCGCGTTGGGCACTATCTAGTGGGAGAAAATCTTATGGGTTTGAACCACCGATATGCTCATGACTGGGGCAAGCGCAGCGGTCGTGTGCTATGCGCGTTATATTATAGTCCATCAAACCTAAGAAGTACCGTTTGACAGTTCTAAACGTAGTACATTTAGAATTTTATTTTTTGCATTAAATTCGTTAAAATAAAAATAGCTTCATAATTCAATTATTTTTCAGGAAAGCTAATAAAAATAGTGTGAATTACGCCTCTATCAAGCTAATTTAATAAAAAACAGTGAAACGTCAAAAGGTACTTCTTAGATTTGTTCAATTGTAGACGCTTTTTAGGTGGGTGAAATCTCGTGAGTTTACTATTTTCACTTTTAACGGTAATTCCTATAACTGCCAATATGTTTTTAAATCTGCGGACTAACTATCTAGATAGAACGTTCAAACAAGGTAAAAGATATACCTATTGTGGTAACAGGCAGAAATTCGTCTGAATCAAACACGTATTCGTCTTGAACGCAAGACTGGTCAAGCTCTGAAAATAATAGATCGCAATAACTATATGCTGTAGACTTATCTACATCCTACGAATGCTCGGAACCCGGCTATATGCCTGGACATCTAAACTATCTATGAATTTATTTAGATAGGTAATAGAAGTTTGAAAGTTACATTGTCCATTTCCATCCAAAGAATAAAAAAAAATATGACAAACTGTTATGTATATAGATTTTCACAAAAATAAAAATCAAAATAATTAACACACCGAAACTTTGTTTTGGCCGGCTATGTAAATAAATATTAAACCTATTCCTCCATAAAATTGTATTGGTTATATAACAACACCCTGGAATAAAGTATAATATGCAAATCAATGGGAAAATTAGTACATACCTCTATAAAAGATGCACTCGTCACAGCATAGACACTGCGAGTAGTCTGCTGGTAGGAACATGGTGCGCCACTTGCCGTATTTCTGGTCACAGTACGTGCGGTACTCCGAGGGGAGGACTCGACGCTCTCTGGCGAAAAAAATTTGAAAGAAATTGATTGCCTATTCCGTTTACAAAGTATCCAAATTATACTGACTTCTCAGAGTCCAAATCGAGTGGAGAGCAATTACCCGATGTGATTTCAACACTACAGTTGAATCGCTTAAGGTTTCTAAACTGAGCTGCTAACTGCAACTTCAGACAACATGTAGTTGTAGGTATAGCTGACCAAACATTTTTTTTAAATAGAATTTGACGCCTGCACGTTCCGACAGCATGTTGGCAGCTCAGTTCGGAATAATACCTTTAAGCGCTTTCCAAGACTAGGAGGTCGGAGCTTCTTTAGGGGCTGAGCTATGCCAATAAAGTAATCTCTGCCTATCTCTCCCGCTAGTTACTTTTTAATTTCTCAGTAAAAAGTCCTGACTTCTGTGACTTCTTTAATTTGGCGCATTCTTTTCGAGGTTTTTCCTTTCCCGACTGCCTTTCATTTTCTCGTTCAAAACTACTTAGTTTTTTTTTTCAGCGTCGAGATTCGAACCATTAACTTGTGGAGTATGTAATAAGATTAAGGGTTATTAGAACTAACAGGCACCAGTATGCGGGTACTTAACTGGTACAGATTTATTTATTTATAAAAAAGTATTTACTTGCAAGAATCCCGAAAAAGTTCGCACTCCGTATGATTGTTGAAATGTGGACATTGAGGACAGAGCTGGAAATCTACAAAAAGAAACTAACTAGTTAGTGTTCAGTTTTCTGTAATGTTAGTTTAGTAATGTTCCTTTCAGTTGTTTGAAGAATAAGTTCAGTTGTTTGTTGTTTATTCTGTTGCAGTTAAGTTTCGATCGAAATGGCCCTTTTGACAATTCATATTTCGTAATTTTGACAACATATGATAATAATTAAAAGAATACCATTTTGCACTAAGACGACAACTTAACTGCAACGTGATTGCAACTGCACCGTAACTTGATCTTTTGCTACCGTGCAGTAAATGACTGGCAACTACTGAGAAACTGCCAAAAACTGTGAGGCTTTTTTCATTTTTGTATGAAGTAAAACTATACTGTACCCGGGAGGTCGCGGGTTCGATTTCCGCCCCGGACAATCTTTGTCTAACAACAAAGATTTATTTTGGTGTCTTGGTTGTTGAGGGACTACCCTATATGCCTCGGAGAATACGTTAAGCTGTCGGTCTCGGTAGGGTTTAAAACATCTATGACAATCATCAGTGGCAGAAGCCTAATATAATCTGACACCTGGTTTTACCATCTCGGTTTCTGGGACCCTAAGGGTTTTGAGGTCTGATGGTAGCCGCTCATTTAATTCTAGATAGCTAGCCGTATCAGGCTAGACTGGGCCAACCCCGATTAAAATGGGAAAATGCAAAGATGATGAATGATAGAGACTCGTTAGTAGACTCGTAAATCTGCAGCAGCAGAGTAGGACCTTATCGACCCAGAGCTGATTTACAGGTAACACAGACTAAACTCTTAGAAATAAACCTTCTGGCAATAGTCCATAGGGCGTGAGCAGTTAACTTGCTTTCTGTATGTAAATATCCTACAAGCTGGTACACTGGTTGGTACACCTTATGACGGTAGAATAAAAGATTCTACCGTCATAAGGAAAAGGGGCACATCTGACATTTTTTATCGTAACTGAGTAATAAACATTGTCGGATACAGTTTTTGGGTATATATCTGTCATTTTTTCATATCTGTATTGTAAACATTGTCAGATTTAGGATGTGACATTCTGGATTCAGTATCTTTTACCGATTCCGAAAATGTTTATTACTCAATAAAGATAAAAAATGTAGTAAAACATTCATACAATTCGGCTTCCATGTTTAGCAGGTTACAGCGCTATATTTCATTAAGTCTAAAGATAGATAGAAGTAGATGGGTGGCAGTTCCTATCAGCAGTATGGGATACAATCTCTTACCAATTCTGGTCCTGCAGATCGGTCTAACCATCCTATTAGATTCAAACTGCACAACCCTTTGGTGCTCGTTGCTCTTTTCGCACTCATCATAGTCGATACCTTCCTCATGGTTCCGGACCAAGGACAATATCTCCGTCTCCCTCCAATACTCACTTGTGTCCTTGTCTCCATCGATCAAACTTATAAATGGTAAATACTAAAAAAACTTCTTATATAAAGAAGCTGGTATAGAATACTAGCCTAAGTGAAGTACCTAATCCTTTAGGATCGGTTCATATCTGACGGAAGATGGGTCAAGCTTGTAATCTATTGCATCGTAGGGTACGCTGGACAGTCTTACGCATTATCGGTTATGTCAACTATTTTACAATTAAAAATCGCTGACCAAGTGAGGGTTGGTAGATGTCACATGTCCTCAAATAATGCTCGGATATGCAGGTTTCATCACAATATTTCCCTTCGCTGAAATTGAGCACCGTCGATGAAACAGGTTACACAAAGATGTGTGGGCACGACCGGAGGATAGAACCCGCGATATTTAAAATGCAAGGCCTGTACCGCTGCGCCACTGCTGTTCTAACCTAAACTTTTTTCGGGAGAAAATCCTTTATCAATCTCCCTGTCTCGAGTGGGTACAGTGACTCCTAAAGTCCCTAAGGTATCCACTAAAACTCCCCCAGATGTTCCAAACTAACCTAAAATTAACCTTATTAATCACTAGCTTTCTGCCTAGCAGTGAAATAAAAACCTCAACCTTCCTCAACAAGTGAGCTATCTAACAGTGCAAGAATTTTTAAAATCGGACGAGTAGTCCCTGAGGTTAGCGTATTCAAAGAAACCAACTCTTAGCTTTATATTAATTTAAGATGTAAAAAGTACCAATTACGATGGGCCGGTGGTATGGTCGGTAAACTACTTGCTATTCACTCCGTAGGTCGTGGGTTCGATTCCCCCCCAAGTCAGACATTTGTGTGATGAACATGTCTGTTTATCTTGAGTCTGGATGTAATTATCTATATTTATGTATATATTTACAAGAGAAAAGTATTTTATGTAGTATATTACCAGCTATCTGGTCCTCATAGTACAAGCTTTGCTTAGTTTGGGATCGGATGGCCGTGTGTGTTAATGTCCCACTATATTATTAATATTACCTTCAGATCCTGAGTTGTATCATTTGCTCCCCGTATTTTCTTTCCATCTTTATCTAAAGAAATCACAGGAACCATACTTTTAGATTCTACATTGTAGTTAGCATTAGAAAATATATAAATAATATTAAATATCAATATGATTAAATAGTTCATTATTAATTTACTATTTTTTTTCTGGTATATTTGTAACAAAATTCTTGAGAGCTGTGACAGCTCTGTCTTGACATTGTCACCTTGCTTCTTCTTTTATTTATGGCCTCAGCAGAAATTATTCCGCTAAATATTCTTTTAAAAGATTAGTAGTAAAGAACTAATAAAACTTCAGTGGTCTAGTGCGGTCATTATATTACAACTATCTTTAAATAATTATACAAACTTTTTAATTATCATTAGTAGTAAAAAAAAACTAAAAAGTTGCAAGTCAGAAAATTTTCAGAAAAAAGAAAAAGATTTTCATAACATTTTATTTTACGGTAATTAATTGAGATGATCGTAAAATACCCGTATTTTTTAGCAGCATTTTGGGTAAAATTCTTTAATTTTACATACCTATAAGTAACTTATTTTGAGCTGGACTAATTTAGAAATCTAATTTTGAAGTATACTCAAATCGCTACACGGGACTGCAGTCTACCTCTGCCCTCCCACTCCTGTACTCCCCACAGGTCCGCAGCATTTACAAAAAAATTAAAAAACAAACCCACATCACATAGAATCGTTTATTCATGTAAAATACGCATTACAAAAGTGCCTACACCAAATATTACATTGTTACATGTACAAAATGTGATTAACTCTAATTGCAATATTGCTAACATTGAAAATGATTTTACCCCACGAACCTCAATTTTTGGGGTAATAATAACAATAGTCATTTCTGGCACTTAACAAATATTACTCTACACCAGTGTTTTTCAATCTGTGGCTCGCGACTACTAGGAAGATCGCGATGGCTATCTCAGAGCCTTGCTGCAATCAGACTTTCCATCGTTTCTCCACAAACTTAGGAACTTACTTTCAAGGCCTCATGGCTTTTTGGACAGGGTATATCTTAATAACGAATGTAGGTACCAAAATAAGGAATAGTATAAACGCAGGTAATTTTTTTCCTAATAACTTGTCTGTCATTGGGGAACGCAAGAATTTTACAATTAATAAAGGGGTCGTGTATTAAAAGATTGAAAAACACTGTTCTACACAATACAGGCACTATGTGTTAAACACTAATAATTAGGGGTAATATTACTTAACCATATTACCCCATACAAGGTACTGTTGAGCATACAAACGTTTCAATTTCATTTTATAGGTAGAGAGACAATAGATTAATCAGATGGATGGAAAATTAATCATAGTCTTGTAATGAAATGTTAATTTTGAGGGAAATCTCTTGTTATATAGGTATTACTATTAGGTAAATTTTAATCTAAAACCTTTGTTTCTAGATTGTTTATCTACATGAGCAATACAGAATACACAGCTATATTTTCGGACTTTTAACTATGGCAGTGATTTTTTTAATAGTGACTACTTTAAAATTTACACATTAAACTAAAAACAAATTGATTTGTTTGACTACATATTACATTACCTCCCCTTTATATTGTAGGCTATAATATTAAAAAGTTTATTTAATAATTATTTTTTATAGGACGGAATCAAATTTGATTAAACATTTAAAATAAAACAAACAGTGGTTCTCAAATATTTCTGCTTTAAAACGTATAAACTTAAATCAGCAAAGTTATGACTAGAATTACATATTGCAATATGTAATTTTAAAATAAAATCTGTTACTTTAAAATTGTTAAAAGTTTTGTTGCTATTATTTTGTCAGTAACTAGGAGTCGATTAAAATTAGTATAAGGTAAAAATTGTCAGTGTTATCCGAAAAATTGATGAGACTAGGGTAAAATTTGCTAGTGTTACCCAAAATTTGACTAGAAAAAGGTAAAAATAGTCGATGATACCCCAAATTTGACTAGACTACTTAATGTTATAGTGTCGGTGATACCCAAATTTGACTAGACCAGGGTAAAAATTGTCGGTGTAACCTAAAATTTGACTCGACTAAAAGTAAAATTGGACGATATTACCCCAATTTTGTCTAGAGTAAAGAAAAAAATATCTGAAGAATTAAGAGTGCTCTCACAGACAAATTACCCGAACTAGTTCAATTATCCCTCGTCTTTTAGTTTCAACCTTCAATTCACATCAGTTTCATAATATAAATTAGAAAATATTGTCAAATAAACCTTCTAAGATAAAAACCGAACTAATGCGAGGTAATATACTAAAAGGAATCACTGTTGCTAAGGGTTGGACCGCGGGTAGTCCCCACTCATCAGGTAAAGACACGTCACCAAATGTCGCAGTTGTGTTCTAACGAGATGCCCGGTGTAGCCGTAAATAGAATTTGTCTAGTTGACTCTGGACCACGATTAGCAGCCGTTCCTTTTTAACGATAGGTCATGTACCTTCTTCGTTTCATCACCAGGTGAAATCAAAGACATATGTACTGCCGGTTAAGTACATATCATAAAAAAGGGCGGCCTAGTTTGATACAAATTCACCAAAACGAATCCTTCCAGCGAACATGCAAACCTTTTGACATTTTACATAACTGTACAAAACTACACAACCTTAATAGACGAAAAAACGCCTTCAATATCAATGTTATAGCAATTTAAGAGATTCTACTTTACCTACCGTATACTAGTCCGTAGATCCATTAACGCACTTGCCGTTATTACCCCGTGACGTTGTTTACCCAGACACTGGGTAAAATCGGCATCCCCACCTATAGTGACAGTAGAAAATGAGGTAGAATTTCTTCTATGCTGAGAATTTTTTTTACCTCCGCTCATAAAGCCGTTGTCTGATGGACTTTGACGGGTGACAGGTTGGAAGTAATCTCCATGACAATTGGAAGGTTCCCAATCGTGGCGAGGTTCGAAAAATTTTGTAACTCTCAATGGTTTCATGTTTTGGTCCGATCTGTACTCTTTGACGGGTCGATCTGGCTTGATGAGTTTTGGGCGAGATTTTTGGTCGGCGGAAACACTGAGTTTTGCTTTGGAGTATGATTTTGATAGTTCAGTTTCGTGGAAGTTTTTGGTACTTTTGCTTGTAGTTGTGGGCAGAGGGTGGGTTTTGTTACTGTAACAAAATAATACGTACTTAATATATAATAATATTCTAAATAAATCTTCTTTTTCTCTATTTATAAAAATTAATTGACGGTTTTCTCGCAAAAATTCGAGAACACTGAACCGATTTGGCTGATTTTGTTTTTGAAACTTATCTCCGTCGCCGTTCCCGTCATCATCTTCGCCTCCGTCTCTGCCTCCACCTCTTTTTAAGTAAACTTTCTAACGAGGGGTTACATTAGATATGCTAAGCGGGTCAACCTAAGTAGCTCGAAGAATAAGTTAACGTATCTTTGTATAAGCTGAGGCTGTACTAGTATATTATTAACGGTAATATAGATAATGTACCTCGATAAACTCTTCTTGATCTGCGGGTTGTGCTGGAAGCCTTTAGCCATGATGCTGTACAGCTTGTTCCTGTAGTCGTCTACGGACATTTGTTTGTCATCTCGTAATGGTAATAACACGTCAGAGAGGAGAATAGGCTCGTCGCGTTCACGATGGAATCTGGTAAAATATTTATTAACATCTAAATACATAAAAGAATAAACTGACTGACTGACTGACATATCAACGCAGAGCCCATACCGCTGGGTCTGGAAACTCTAAATTTGGCACATAGGTTCCTTATGGGGTCTAGGGGTGCACTAAGAAAGGATTTTTCAAAACTCACCCTTTAAGGGGGTGAAAAGGGTTTCCAAAGTTTGTATGGAGATACAAGATTAGTGAGATCAATTTCGCGGGCGAAGCCACGGCCCGAAGCTAGTAACATTATAAGATATTTATTATTGGAACTTAGGAAATCGCTTAGGATGAAAAACATTGCTTCTAGGTAAAGGGCGGGGGTGACTGCCAAAAATTTTGCCATCGACACTTAACTGGAAAACTTAGTACTCACTTAGCAACATAATCATGGTCCAGCGCTCTCTCAGCACTGAGTCTCTTAGCAGGGTTGAACACCAACAGCCTCTGTACCAAATCTGCAGCATCTCGTGGAGCACACGACAACATATTGTTCAGTGAAGCTTGCCCATTTGTGCTCGCATGCTCCTTGATGAGTGATGAGCCGTACCCACTACATACTACTGCAATATCTAGAGAAAATAAATATAACTTGCTTTTGACGGTCAGGGTGGTTACTTTCAACATTCAACTTGATTCTATTCAATTTTCGATTTGAACACGATCAAAATCATTCCAATGTTATAGCACCATCGCACCGGTTGATTACATTACCATGAATGTTAATCTGTGTGTTGTTTTTCATTACTAACTTTTTGCAGTTTTTTACCTATATCTTTTTGGCAATCGGGACTATTCATTTTTCTATTGGAGTCAGTTCTCGAATTAGTTCTTAAACAAGCCACGCCACAACTCAATCGTGCGCTGGTGCCCATTTCAAAAGTACGGGTTGGTGTTAATCTGATTCGAATACGATCAACCCATAAGTCGAAACTGTCAGGAATTAAACTACAGACATGATTCGAATTAGTTCTTAAACGAGCCACAACTCGAGCTTCTACTTCAACCAATTTCAAGAGTACGATTTATGTTAATCTGAATCGATTTTGATTGACCCAGAACTCGGAACTGTCATGAGTAAAACTACAAGCATGATCATTGTCACATTGATTATTAACTTCAAGCCAAAAATGACTGCGAACAGTCCAGAAATTGTTTACAATACCTCATCTGGTTCATTTTATCTTTCCCTGTATTTGGATCATCGACACTATAACAGAGGCTTCTAAATTTCTATCTTTAAACCCTCGTGCATATTTAAATGTTCCAGTAGTAATCTGTTTTTACATTCCAGTTAAGAAAATAATAGTGTAATTACCTTCATTCGAGGGCCTAGGTAACGCGCTCATAATGATCTCAATCTGATTGACAGTAGAAGTTCCTGGAAACAGCGGCTTGCCAGTCAACATCTCGCCTAGGATACAACCGAGCGACCACATATCTATGCCTTTGGTGTAACTGTAAATATTGGTTGGTTAAACCAATTGTGCATAAAAATGTTGGGGTAAATCTGAATAGTAGTAGAAAACCTTGGGGCAAATCCAATCCAAATATTGAGGTAAATCGGAATTATATATAACAATGTTGGTTTTAAACCGAAATGTATAGATAAATTTTAGGGTAAATCCGAATTGTATAAAATAATGTTGGGGTAAATACGAATAAATTCATAATGACCAATTTGAGGTATAACAATAACTATTTGTACCTTTTACTTGCAATAAGTATTTCAGGCGCCCGGTACCATCGTGTGGCTACATAATCTGTAAGACAAGGATCTGCGCCGTCTTCACCACCAGAATACAAGCTTGAAACAGATCGAGCAAGCCCGAAGTCGGCTAGTTTTACCCTAGGAAAAGAGACATTGACATATAACTAAATTAGTCATTAATTTATACCTACACAGCTGCCCCCATTTTACATTACCATTTGCAAGAAAATTACACATACAATTTTCGCTAAATTTAAATGCTGTAGATACGTTACCTTACCATTACCTCAATCTTAACCCCATATTTAACCTACCAACCAAATAACCAAATGTACTAGAGGGCACATGATAGATAAAGAATACAAAAAAATGTTATGTAGGTACTCTTTGCACTATTAATATTAAAATTTTATAAAGCAACCAACTAATTTTATAAAAAAATATTTGTTAGAATGTTGTAAGATTCCCCAGAGTTATTTAAACATAAATAATTTGTTATTTTGTAGTTTCATACTTCCAAAATACCTCATCAACATACCTACTTTGCAATTTTTTTCGAGATAAGGGTTAAACGAAATTACCCCATTAAAAACAGACCATTTCAATTAATTGCAATTACCCTAACCTTCGCAACTTTACCCCAATAACTAACGATATTACCCCACTCACCTGCAAGCGCTGTCAATTAACACATTGCTCGGCTTCTGGTCCCTATGTATCACATTACCAGAATGTATATACTTGGTCGCCTTCAACATCTGATACATTATGTACCGCTTGTGTATATCTTTGAGTATGTTGCCCCTTTTTATCACATTGTGTAAATCAGTCTCCATGTATTCGAATCCGAGGTAGATGTCGCGATTGTTGAGAGCTCTGAAATATTAAGCGCCAGTGTCACCAGTAGCTGATAAGTGTCCGGTAGCTTGTTAACGTGGGGTGCATTTTACTATGTTTTCATAACTATCCGCACACAGATAGTTGCAAGTAGAATAATTGTTACATTTTATAAGTATATCAAGCACCCCACGTTTTTTACTCTGAATTGAAATATTCTCCTAATAATAGAGAGTTTTAACTACCAATAAAACTTACCTATTATTTTTCCTGAGATATCCGGAATCCATAGTGAGATTAGCCTTCCGTTTTTCTTGTGTTCGTCGAGTCAAGCGAGCTCCTCTCTAACGCTAGTGGCGCCCTCGTGCGATAATTACCGGTCACGTGATTACCTGTTACCTCAAGAAGCGCGCCACATTATTTCGTCATTATACGGCGTAAGTACCGGGTAGGAATTACCTGGATTCCGGATATCTCAGGAAAAATAATAGGTAAGTTTTATTGGTAGTTAAAACTCTCTATTATTTGTTCCGTCATCGATATCCGGAATCCATAGTGAGAGATATGTTTGATTTCTCTCGGTACAATTGTTTTATTGATGCTATAATGTGTAGAAGTAAGTTAAAAAAGAAAAGTAAATACCTACAAAATTTTTACAACGAATATTTAGGTAATTAAAATAATACATTTCTTCTTTTTCTAGTTATGACAAGGTTATAGAAAATTGAAATCATAACGATAGTAAAATAATTTGATCAATTTCAAAATACAATCGATAATTTAATGAAAGAATCACCGCACATCGAAGATGCTTCAAGTCCTGCTTCACGTAGTACAAACTTTATCCCGCCTTCAATGTTCTAGTGGCTAGTTTGCATGGTCCTTACAGTAATGAAGTAATGATTCTTGCCATTTGCCTAGATTGCGACGCAGCAGCACCCTTCTGTTTTTATTTTAACAAATACAATTTAATTTCTTACCGGATGTCGGATTACTATTATACTCAGCTGGATCTACTGTTAAAACAGCAAAAAATTTACTAGTCTAGTTCTTAGGAATGAGAACTCGTACATCTGTGGACCCGATGCTACCAAAAGTAAAACTGCTACTTGTTTAAGATGCTCATCAACATTTTCAAATGTAAATTTGAAGTCAACTGAATGGTAACAGGTCCATACATAGGTTTAAGATTATCTGCAACTGATAAATAATAATAAGGACTTCTGCGCTTACCAGTTCCATAAGTACTTACCTATACCAATCTTCCCAACTTGAATCAATTCGATCTCTAATTCTCCTAATTCCGTGTCTGTGTAGTAGTCGGCTTGGAACTGAGAACTTGCTACGGGCCTACATATCCTTTTGATGTTAGTATACTCGCCTATAGGCTCATTACCATTGAGGGGCTATTGGAATATACTATCCGTGAGTATCGTTAAAATGTGACAGCACTTGCGTTCACAAGGTTGTGTGGGGGAAGAATCAACCCGGATTGTATTTCCACGAACGGAAACAAGTGATCTTCCGGTAATCAGCAGACACATACCTTGGAAACCCAGAACTAGTCTTGGAGTTCAACAAACACCCCACCGCTCGAGTATATTGTTGCAGTTGCTAGAGGTGCCCATTTTGGGTTTACCTTATTGCAATAATATGCATCAACGTCTGTGTTGTAGTAGCCTGAAAGAAACTTCAATGTCGAACTCACGTTAAGATGATCCAACAGAGCTAAATGTTGTCGCGTCGCTTCTAGGATCTGGTGTCACATTAGAATCTGATCCCGTCCTCCTTCTTAACGTAGGGTATTGTGGTGCGGTAGTCCCCATGCATAAGAAGTGGTTCTATTCCTTCACAGGCGATGCTTGTGAGTGATTCCTGTGTGAATGGTTTACAATGACATGACAGGCTTATTGGGCTTTTATCCACTAACCTGATTTTGGTGACAGTCCCAGATGCATTGTAAATCCAACTTGCATTGAATGGATCTGTTGTAAGCAAGTCTGTGTGGTATCGGCTCCGGGAGAAACGGTGACGTACCGGATGCCGCTGCTTCCCATCAACTCATCTTGATAAGTATTTGCTTCGGAATGACGAGTCGCTGATGAAGAGGCAAAACTGATTCACCCCATTAGGAGCTCGGCCTGTCTGAGGGATCAGTTGCCTGGCAACAAGTATTTGCTTCGGAATTACGAGCCGTTCATGAAGAGGCAAAACTGAGTCACCCCATTAGGAGCTCGGCCTGTCTGAGGGATCAGTTGCCTTGCAACATCTGTTCATGTAGTGCCCTGAGTTTGCGTTAGGCATTGTGGTTCCGACAGGGACCTGATGTTGGCTTGCGTGTGTCCCAGGTAACTCCAAGAAATTCCAGTCGTTACGTCGGAACCAGAACAGATTTGCCGAAGTTGAAGATCATCTTCCCGATGATAAAGGCTCTGCGGCTGACCGAAAAGCAAAACTGAGTCTACCCATTAGGAGCTGGGCCTGTCTGGGGACTGGTTGCCTTGCGACATCTGTTCTTGTATGCCCAGCGTAGGTAGCGATTGGCATTGCGGTTCCAAGAGAGACCTTCGTTACGTCGGAACCAGAACAGATTTGCTGAAGGTGATGTTCCATCTCAAGCGTCGCGTCAGAGAAATCACATGCAGATAGCCACCTGTTCCTGCAGAATTGAAAAGAACTGGTATGTCAGCTTAAGTCAATGAGGTATACTGCGAAACAGATATAGAGTATTCTCAGGTAAGACTAGTGGTCCAATTGGTGACTGTCACAAAAATCTCTGGAGCTGAGGGCTTAATAACTTAAAAGAAGACAGATCATTTGGTAAAGACAAGACGATGTACCTTACCCTAAGAAGTCTGTGATACTGAGATTGTATCGGCAGGTGAAGAAATGATACGCCTGCCTTAATATAGTTTCCAAAGGGAAGCCTGGTTTGCTATGAAAATGGTTGAACTATTTCGGTATTTGTGTCCACTTTCTAGTGAAAAACTGTACAAGGCTGTGTTATTAGTTGAGTATTACGGCTTACGGTTACATTATGAATGATAAGTGTACACCGTTTAAAAGTTTGCAGATTACGTTAGAAGGACTCAAAAGGTGCCATAAATAAAGGTGCTGATATTGCGCAAGATATCTGCTGTACAATTATCTTAATTCACGTTCGTCACTGTTTTTCTCTTGTTAAAGGATAGAAGATACAAGATACTGAATATAGTGATAATATTCCAGACCACCAACACCTACAGTCATCCGATCTCAAGGCAAGGAGAGCTCCTGTCATGAAAATCAGATAACTGATAGGTACTCTTACACTATACATTCACTACCTTTCTTTTGAAAATAGGTATTTACACCCTGACTCAAGACAAACTGTTATGTTGATTATTTACGCACACCAATTTCCGTGTCGGGTGGGAATCGAACCCACAACCCGCACGCGTTTCGGTGTGAGAAGCAAGTATCTTAACGAGCACACTATTCTGGTCTGTCAATATGATTAACTTACTCTTGGTTGCCTCCAAAATGAAAAGCCTTACCCTTTAACTGCTTTGATGCTAAAGCTGTCTTCCTGTTGAAAGGTAGCAGCGGCAAAAATCGCGCTCATATTTTGGTGGCTTATTGCTGACTTTATTCAAAGTCGATGTTATAATAGTTTTCGGCTAATAGGTTAAGACTGTACTCCTGTAAACACTTATTTCGCGCTCGCGTTTGAATATTGAGGCTCATTTTTCCAAACTGGAGGTAATAATAGGTTTTACTCCCCCCGTTTTTCAGTAAGATATTGCAAAGTTAAACAAATTAATATTCTAAACTGAGCGTTATTTGATTTAAGCTTGAACGTGCAAATTCTTTGATATTTATAAATAAACGAATTGTTATAACCCACACTTTGATCATAGGTTATTTGTAATAAATGAGTAGGTACTAACTTCGAAAAATGGACTGAACGGAACTGACAAATCAAAAGTATTGACTTTTAAGTAAATTGAAGCAATACCGCTAGTCACTTAACTCATAGTTATACCATTCAAAACGTTAGATAAGTTCAATGTATTTTAGCATGTCCAATTGATGCTACCTACTGTTACGATTTATTCCTTTTTAAAGAATACCTACATAAGTTTGTGCATCATATACTTTTCGATTTGTATACGAGGGTAAAAGTAAAAATAGTACATGATGACAGAAAAGAATTCTTTTAAAAGTGTTAACGGTTGTAGGTACTTTCATAATAATAGCTTGTTGAGAACATACTAAAATATTCTACAAGACATGGCGTACAAAAGTATTTTTCTTTTTAGCCACCGTTAATAAAATAGAAAGTCAGCTTTCGATTTAAAAATTCCTTAAATACGCATTTATATATAGAATTCGTTATTTGTAGGATAAAATATATTTTATATTTTGGTAATCTGAGACGCTTAATTAAGATTTCGCGTTACTTGAACTTGGTAATTGTCAAATTAATTCGAAACGCGGGCAAATATGCAACTGTGTTTAAAGTTACGTAATAAGTCACATTAGTTGCACGTTATTACTAGATAGTGTTAAAAATACAAGATTTATTCAATTTAACTCACTCACCTTACGTGCCCCTATTCTTTTTGGGGGTTAGAAAATCCAAACCTGATTTAATTTGCCCAATTTCAGATTACGCCTCCGCTGCAACACTCCTTCCCGCGCAAACATTTTTCCGCACCGTTACACTTCATCGCGAAAGAGAGGATATTTTTACAGCACTTAAATAGTATATTAATTTCTTACACTAATTTTTAAGTTGCTCACACACGTCTGAACACTAAGAAAAACGACGCTATAATGACGAAATAATGTGGCGCGCTTCTTGAGGTAACAGGTAATCACGTGACCGGTAATTATCGCACGAGGGCGCCACTAGCGTTAGAGAGGAGCTCGCTTGACTCGACGAACACAAGAAAAACGGAAGGCTAATCTCACTATGGATTCCGGATATCGATGACGGAACAAATAATTTAAATGTTATAACTTTATTTTGGAGTAATTATGTTGTGATTGATTGTTCGATCTTCTACGACTGAAATATAAACTCTTTGTATTTAAAAAATATTTTCAACTTTTTAGTTCGATTAGCTAAAAAACCGTGGTATTTTAGTTTTTTTTATACTATAATTTAGTTTTCATTTTTTAGTTCGATGTTTCAAATTTTTACTTTTAAATTTTACTAAATTTCAGTTATTATAATTTTTTTAAATTTCGTTATGTTAAATTACTAATTTATTTATTTATTTATTTATTTATTCATTCACAACATAACTAACATTACAGGTTGCCCCAAATCATTAGCATGGCCATATATTTTAACAATAGGTACTTACTTATTATACTATTTATAACACAACTCATGCAAAATAACTTTTGTGAACTCATTCAGAGAAAATGAAAATAAATCTACCCTCTCCGCGACCGTGTTAAGTTTATGTAAGGCACGCGTTATCGGTGCTTTACGCAGAAGGTTCGTCCAGCCGTTCGGCACGGCCAATAACTGCGGTTTTCGCCGTCGCGATACGTACTTATCCGGTACGTTTAGACACACCTGCTTTAGTACACCTGGGTTAGAGATCTTACCACGCAACACTTTAAACATATACGTAACCAGTGCTAAGTCGCTCCTAGTTTCCAACTTGTTGTATCCAACCATACCTAATACAAATAGGGTTGGATACATCAAAGGATAAAAAGGATAGACTCCATAAAGTTTCATGTACAGGTACCGAGTAAATTTATTCTGTATGCGCTCCAGCATAAAGCTATATTTGGCTTCATGTGGAGCCCACACAGCCGCATTGAACTCTAACTGAGTTCTCACAAGTGCGTTATACAGAGCGACTATAGCTTTTATGTTTTTAAAGCCCACTGCCCTACGTAGTATGAAACCTAAGCTTCTATAGGACTTTTTGCAAACAGATGTTATGTGTTCACGAAAAGTCAACTCAGTATCCATACGCACCCCCAAATCGCGCACATTGTCTTGTCCCTAATCGAACCCAGAGCTACTCATTCACATGCACGTAAAGACCCGACGGGCTATTGATTACATTAATTGATATAGAAATAATTATTTTCTTATTATAATTCAAAATTGTCAATTTTTTTTTATTTTTTTTTCTGAATTAATCAAATTGAGTTTTTTTTTATTTTCTAATTTATTAATAAACTCATGTCTTACTTAGATTTTTTTTGCAACAATCTTATTTTTTATTAATATTTAATTATTTTATTATTATTATTATTAATTAAGGCATTGTCATCGGTCCTTAATACGCGTGCAAAGTTTCAAATTAATCAAACTTCTGGAAATTGGTGAAAATTATGCTCAAAGATTCCATTACATAGGTACATACATACAACCCAAACTAAGCAGTGGTGGACACCAGTGGTGCGCAGCGGTATCGGCCTCGCGTTTTACTTAAAACGTCGCGGGTTATTACTTAAAATTGTTGCTTGCCACGCCATGTTTGTAAGAGTGAAATAGGTAATGCAAAACAGACGTGAAAGACAGAGGCAACGCTCACACTTCGCCCGTCATAGTATTTCGCGGGTATTTCGCTACCGCACTGTCATTCATTCAACAGCACGGCTATCGTGATTTCGCTTGCACGCTGTGTGGGGCCCTATCTCTGTCCTTTTCTATCGTTCACTGCAAATATCTAATTGTGATCACACTGATCACAGTTATACGTGTTTCTCGTTGCGTACTGTATCTTCCTTTTCTTGATTTACAAAGCATGTACCTCTTAAATTTTCTAAAACTTCAGGTTTTGAATTTAAAACTGCATCAATAACCTTTAAAGCACCTCGTAGTACCTCGCAACATGTAAACAGATATCTACACTCTTCAAACTTATTAGGTACACCCCTCTATTTAGTTAGACAAGCGAAATTTGGACTGGATACTATAGAGTGCTCGTAGGTCGTTGGCTTCGACGACAATTAACCGATCGACGAAGTTAAGCGACACGTAACCCGGTCTAGTTTTGGATGGGCTTACTGAACATGTTTCTGTGCCCCCCATACTTCGGAGGAACGGTAATTGTAATGTATTGATGTAGACACCCAGCGCTCCGCGACTTGCCCGACGGCAAGGCTTGCGGAAGAGCTGACGGCACTGTGTGTAGCAGCCTTTATTCTGTCGGTGGCGGGTGTTTTTTTATAGATCAGTCGTTAAACCAGAGTGAGAAGAAAACAGGGACCTAGAAGACCTCCTTGAGTAGAACCGAAAACGAAGTATATCTACAACAAAGTGGACACTCAGCATACTGATGCATACATACATAGCCTCACGCCTGTATTAACCAAAGGTGTAGGCAGAGGTAAACATCAACCAACTTTTTCGTATAAGTAATAAGGGACGAACCAATTGTCGTTCAATTCGAGCTGAACTAAAATTGCCTAAGTATATTCAAAAAATGTTTTTGTCTCGACCCGGGAATCGTACCTAGACCTCGCGGTTAGTGACCGCGAACACGCTTACCACTGAACCACGGAGACAGTATATTAAAGTTCCGTTATGTAGGTCAATCAATAGATAGGTACTTAAAACATGATACCAAATGTTTCAATGTACCAAATGTAATCTATAAATCGGTAGGTAGGTACCCACATTACAATGTTAAAAACCAAGTGGATTTTAACAACCCATAAACCTACTCATGGGTTTGTTAATAACCACATAACTTACTGGTACATACAAAGTGTAAATACCAGATTGATAGGCATAATTTAATGACACTTATAATTTGCCATGTAAATATGTTTAGGTCTCAAATAATGGATAATTTGATTAAAAGTTTGTGCTTAACTCGAGAATTAAACTAGGCTAAATTATAATATATTACCTGTGTATGCTATGCAACTTAACAATATTGGGATGATTTCGGAATGACTGAAGAAAAATGATCTCTCTAAACGTTCTTTGAGCGTCTGTTTGATTCCGAAACGCATCAAATATCTTTTTTATTGCCACCACATCCTTGGTCTTCTTGTCCACAGCCTTCCAAACAATACCATAAGCTCCTTTACCAAGCCTCTTTTTGATATCAAACCTTTTTAATATATGTTCATCAATTTCTGACATGTTTTTGTCAGGACTGCCCTTTCCAACTGGTTTTTGGACTGCATCCTTCTTTTTGTCATCCTTCTTCACTTGATTTTGACTCATTAGTACAACTTTTTAACACAAAAACTTAAACGCCGACTGTAAAATCAAATTCTGCAACCAAAATGAAATCGAAACAGATTAAATTCCTGGGACGTTTATAACAGTCATTGTATGCTATCTAAAGTGATATAAAATGTAAATTGGCAGGGTATCGTGAGCTTATTTGAATAACAGAAAAGCGTGACTACCATCATTGTCAAAATATTGATTATTTACGCTAAGCAACGAAAAAAATATGTCGATACAAAGTCAATTGAAATTGTATGACATTTTTACTAATTGAAACAGGTAATTAATTATACTTTACTTACGTACAAAACAGTTGTAGCTTCTCACAAATCCCATTATATGTTTGCTATTTAGACTCGGTTGGCTTTTTTGCAAAATTATAGACAATGATCGGCTCTTTTGAATTCTGTGCGAGTTTCATTTGTTTACTCAAACAACGTGACAGTTGCCATGACAACAAGACATGACGACGTTAGTAATGACCAAAAAAAAAATGTTTAATCGATTTGTATCTACATACAACAATAATTATTATTATAATCGATAATTAATTTAGTTAATGGTTATTGAAATTAAACACCCGTATTTGTTATATTAGATTTCTGTTATTATTTTGTACCCTACAAATAAATACATTTTAATAGGTACTTAGTCAATATGAAGATAATTAGGTAAAAGGTTTTACATTAAAGATGTTAGTGGTAATAGATAGATGAAAGTTTGGAAATGTCAATATTTTCATTTAACGTTTTAAATTCCGTTTATTTCTTTTATGAACCTACATAAAAGAAATTAATAGTGGTAAATTACTACAAAACTAATTAAATACCACAATGCAAATACATTTTTTCTGAATTCAGTTTTATATTTTTGTGACACTCTCAGCAATGTCATTCTCTCAGTTTATTGCAATTCCACTTATATTCTAAATTGGGCACACATAAGGAACTATCCTTTCCTTAAGGTTATGGCTACTAATATGACAGCCTCAATACATCTCCATACATAATGTAATATGCATTTTGTGTTTGGTTATCTATTAGATTTTATAGACCATCTTTAAAGCTGCTATTTACTATACATAGGCAGATAAGATGCGTACCTTGTAAATTAGTCATCGTCATCATTGTTAACTTAAAACTAAAAATTAAAACTTAACGTGAGTAAATAAGTAAATATAAAATAAAACATCAAAAATAAAAGAAAAATATAACGAAACTAAGTACTTTGTACTTATTGAATGACTCTGATCCTCCTTTAACTACAAATTATGCACTTCTAAGTCACAATTACCGTTATAGATCTAAAATATTTTTAAAAATTGCATTGGAATGTCCTATTTAACAAACGAGTAAAATGTTTTTTAGTATTTTGATAAAAATTTTCAAATGTAGACAATATATCAGTAATTCAAAAGATCTTATTTGATCATCGTTCATATCATTTACAAAGAGTGATTAAAACTGCTAATGTTTTAACGTTATTTTCATTACATGATTGCCATGACTACATAAGACTGCATTTCCATAGTTATACAAAGCATGTACCTTTACAACACTCTAACACGCCATTTAAAGAGATCATAGTTATTTTATATAATAATTTTGTAACTATCTAGATATCCCCAAATCTACAGTTCATCATTCAAGGTCTCACGCAACACATTTAACAGATAAAGAATATTGTTAATGTATAAACAAAATTATCAAATATCATTAAGAGTGGAACAAATCGCAATAAGTAATATTTAAGTACTTAATTTAGATTGAACACAATACAAAACAGAGTTTGATGCTAGCAACAAAAACCTTATCAAAAATACACATGCAATCACATTATTGTGACGAATGGCGACGGATTCTTTTTTTACCAATGTGCATTAAAATATTATGCAGAGGATTTCAATTAAGATACCAAATTTAGGACTAGAAGAAGCTATATAATAATATATAAAGCATATTAGCAGCTAGAAATTCTCTAGAAATCTGCTATCTACTTATCTATTCTTATCTCAGTGAAGGCACACTGAAAATAGTTCATTCCACAATATCATAAGCTTCAGAATGTTATTTTTACAAGAGAGGTGGATGGATTTTTTTCTTTTCTTCAACATCCAAGCGACCAATATCAATTGATGATGGAGTTGGAAGACCACAGGGCCACTCTAGAGAGTCCGCTTCGTGGGTCATTATGTGCTCTGCTTCCACTGTTACAAAATATGAAATACCAGGTACAGAAAACCTATTTACAATAATTAATGTTCAAGTGTTAGATATTGAATTTTTCTTTATTTTTTCGGTAATCATACAGCGAATTTGAAAAGCAAAGAGTATAAAAGTAGAAAGCAATTCCTCGAAAGTAATTTAAGTACTACTTACTTCTGATTCTGTGAACTTTGTTGCCATAGGCCATGTCCCAATAATAGAGTGTCACGAATGTTAGAGGTACCAATGGCATCAAAAGATATGGTCGTTTGGTCCTTCTGAAACTATAAACCGTAAACAAATTTTATAAAATATAACAACATAATATCACATCTGCATTATTCAAAGATATAGGCAAAGGAGAATATCATCCACTTTTTGCAGTCTATTTTAGGTCCCGTACATAATAAAGGGAGAGCCTATTGCAGTTCATTGGGTACTATTCCAAACTTCCGCTTGCAACTAAGATTCTCTAAGTATATTATAAACGTATTCTTACTTAACCCGGAAATTGAACCTGGGACTTTGCGGTTGTTAAGCCAACACGTTTACTACTGCTGGACCAAGTGTGCATTTAAAATATATTTTTTAAATATATTAAGTAGTATACCTATTTAATTATTTTACAAATAATATTTACCCTGTAAACAAGCCAGTTGCTGAAGTGATATAGAAAGCAGTAAGCCACAAACAGGTATCCCTGCTTTTAGCTATTTCCATAGCCATCTGTCTTTCTTGCATTTGATATCGCAACTGAATCTGTCTTTCCATCTAAAATAAAAACATGCATTAAAAATGCACATTACCACTTAGTATTTCTACCTAAACTGCTGCTGAATGACCTCTATTGATTTGGTAATCTTTTTTTTATGTATCACTAAATGTTACAATTTTTAGAAAAGTCTTACCTTGATCGCATTTACAGTCTGTATAAATTCTTGGTTCTTTTTGAAGTTTTCTTCCAAGTTCACAGTAAAATAATTCCCCATTTTAGCTCTTACACTATAATCCTTATTGAAAACAAAAAAGACGATGAACCAACGAGCCCTGCCCAGTAAATACTAACTTGTGTAATATTTGTTATGACAGCTATTTGTTGTCAAAACAATTTATTTGTTCCACAGACTTCCACAGATATCTTGCATAATTGCTGGTGCCCAAATCAAATAACAGTTAAGTGAAAATCAATAATTATTAACTCACTTTGGAGTAACAAAGAGAGTGTTGATCAGAATTAATAAACCCTAGAAATTAATAAAGCTAAACCCTTGTGCTATAAATTGCAAATAAATAATATTGTTTAATACAAATAATCATTAATGCAATCGATTATTAGTGTGTAACTCGTACAACTCTATTTTATAGTTATTTTTTCCTTTGTCAGTATTCTAACTGACGTATGACAGTAACGTTTATTTTTTTATCACAAACGTCAAAATTTATTTCGCTCTCCGTTTCGCGCCAAATATCTTAGGCCCCATTGCTTGTGTGTGGTGTCAGTGGTGTGGCTTTGTTGCCTTGTGTATTTTTCTGTTTTTATAATTATTTGGTTTTACGAAGTTATAAGATTTATAAGATGGGTATTCTTGGTTTATCTAAGTTAATAGCGGATATAGCTCCCCATGCTATTAAAGAAATGGAAATTAAAAACTATTTTGGTTAGTAAACACATTTTATTTGGTTCATGTATTTTCATTTTAATTTGTTCACCTGTATTTTATTGTGTTTGCAGGACGTAAAATAGCGATCGATGCGTACATGAGCTTGTATCAGTTCTTAATTGCCGTGAGAAGTGATGGAGGTATGTTAAAAACACTTTATAATACTATACCTAACTACTAGACTACCATAAGTACTCGTTTTACACGTTAATAATATACGTACAGTAAGCGGGATATACTTAACACATATTATACTCTGCAGTTTCATAAAGTGTCCTCTTAAATGTGCATTAGTCTTTAGTTTTGTCCTATCCTCTAAATGTGTATTAATTTTAATGCTGTGAATTTAAATCTAGGCATGCAAATCCGTTTTCTTGAACTTATTCATATAGAACCTCGCATCCACTTAACATAATTTCTGCACTACCAGTACTATCACCTTTACTCCAGGTTCCCAGCTAGTCTCAGTAGACGGAGAGACCACATCCCACCTAATGGGCACATTCTACCGCACCATCAGACTGGTAGAGAATGGCATCAAGCCTGTGTATGTGTTCGATGGCAAGCCTCCAGACATGAAGTCACACCAACTGAATAAAAGAGCTGAGAGACGAGAGGAAGCTGAAAAAGAGCTGCAAAAAGCTACAGAAGCTGGTATGATTAATATTATGTGAACCATTTTTAAAAGATGCCCTATGAGATGACATCCATTTAGATAATTTGGCGGTCCAGCCTGTTCTCAACAGTACTGACAATGCTATGTCTTTTCTCAGAATCTAGACTATCCCTGTACCAAATTTAATTTAAATTGGTTCACTAGTTTAGGTGTGAATGCTTAACAGACAGACAGGAGTTACTTTTACAATTATATTAGTAGAGAGGAGATGGCCAATTTTTTGATGTTATTATGCTGTTTCATGGCAATCTGTACAAGTAAAATAATCCAATATTCTGTCTGATTTTTGTCTGTATATTGTGGTTTTGACTTAGCAGGACCCATTCTCATTTATTTGGCTACCCAATTTCATTCTGGGAATATATTAAATTCATTTTTAATAATGTCTATACTTTATACACCAGGTGACCAGGAATCCATTGAAAAGTTCAACAGACGCCTAGTTAAAGTAACCAAGCAGCATAATGATGAGGCAAGGCAACTCCTGCAGCTAATGGGTATCCCAGTAGTTGAGGCCCCTTGTGAGGCTGAGTCACAATGTGCTGCATTGGTAAGTCACTAGATGTAATCTAAGTTTAATAGACTCGTAGTCATAGCATTTGCCTTAAAATTATAATAATAATCACGTCTTAGGTGAACAGCTGCAGTGGCTAGACTCAACTGACTAGCTTGGTATGCAGGATATATTATTGACTGGCGGTTTACTGTTCTGGTTGGTGACCCTGTCTGCTAAGGGTGGTTTTGTGGTCGTGGGCTCATTTTCCGCCATTAGAAATCATAGTGTGATGAGTGTGTTTGTGTAATTCATCTATTATATGTATGTATTTACCAAAAAAAAAATGTATTTAAGTAGTGTATCAGTTCCTAGTTCCCACAACATGCTCTATAATTGCTTAATTTGGATTTAGCTAGATGCTCTGTGTGTCAAATATGTATGTGAAAAAAAGACTCTCAGAATGTAGTGCAGTGGGCCGACTCACACATCCAGTCAGTGATGGGGATCAAAGGCTTTGTGGTTGTGTGTGTTATACTACCAATTGCATGACTGTAGATTTAATTGGTTTGGTCCAGCGCAGAATTTGAATCCGCACCCTTAACACATAGATAAAGGCAAACATGAAGCATTTAATTCATTCTAGAGATTGATTGATGCTGCAGATCGTGGATTCGATTCCCGCCCAAGACAAGACATTTGTGTGATGAACATGTCTGTTCATCTCGAGTCTGGGTGTAATTATCTATTATTAATATTATTATGGGTGTAATTATATATTTACACAACAGAAATGTATAGTATAATATAAGTTATCTGATTTCTTTATCACAAGCTCTTCTTAGTTTGAGATCAGATGACGGTGTGTGTTAATGTCATAAATGTTATTATTATAAGTATAATAATAATATTCTAGAACATTAATAAACACGGTCATCTTATTACAAACTAAGCAGAGCTTGTACTATAGAAACCAGATAACTGATAATACTTTTACTACTTAAAATACTTTTCTTTTGTAAAAACACTTAAATATAGTATGGCGAACTAAAGTGTAGAGTGCAAAGCACATTTCTATGATAGTATTTGCCTGAATTGGATGATCCAGTATTAAAATTAAAAATATACAATATAATCTCTCCTCTATTTGATACATTTATTTTGTAACATTCACTACAGGTGAAAGCTGGTAAAGTATTCGCCACAGCAACCGAAGATATGGATGCTCTAACCTTCGGCACTAAGACACTATTACGTCACCTGACCTTCTCTGAAGCGAGGAAGATGCCAGTGCAGGAGTTCCACCTGGACCAGGTGCTGGAAGGACTTGGGCTGTCGCATAATGAGGTAAGAGACACTTATCCAATGCCAGAATATTTCATTTAAGAACCTTTACCACAAGCCACTTAGTGTGATAATGTTTGACCAAAAGGATTTAAAATCGATTTGCAATAGCCAACTTAACGTTGTAAATTGTAGCGGGCTTGAATTTCCACAACTCGACGTCAAGTATGCGTCTATTTTGCGTGATGCTCTAGCGTAGCTACTGCCAGCCCAGCTCCAGGAAGAATCCTAGCAGACTATAGGCCGACATTATCTGTAAAACACTGTGTGCCACCTCAAGTGCCTATTCAAAGTTAATGTACTTACTACAGTCTTCATTTCGCTATTTCCAGTTTATAGACCTATGCATACTCCTTGGCTGTGATTACTGTGAATCGATCCGTGGCATCGGACCGAAGCGGGCGATAGAACTGATCCGACAACATCGTTCATTAGAAGAGATCGTTCGTAATATTGATACTAAGAAGTACCCCACACCAGAGAATTGGGACTACAAGAGAGCTAGGGAACTATTTTTGGACCCAGAAGTTAAGGATCCTAAGGATATTGAGGTATAGTAATTTATTCTATTTTATTCTTGAGCAGCTGTAACACCTTTGAAATATAAGGTAGTGGATTCAATCTCCAGTCGTGCCCTTTGTGTGAATTTTTTATCGCTGCTACTCAATATCTGTAAAGGGAAACATCGACGAGGAATCGAGATGTAATAGTGTTCAAGTGTGTACACAAACACAGGTGAACTCTCCATTCCTGTAATCATAAGAGACCAGTGGGACAGGCTGACAGACACGATCAGTGAAATCTGGCGTGTCCGAGGTCTGTGCCTCTAAGAGTGCGTTAAGTTATTGGCCTTGCACGCCCCTGTGGACTTCCATATTCCACAATGTTTCTTAGACGGTAGTTTAAATAATATATATTACAATTATGGGCTGACAATAATCCATAATTAAAAATAATAAAATCCGAAAACACATAAATTAAACCTAATAAAATAGAAATTATAATAGTAATTTATATGTACATACATACAATGACGCCATTTTCCATGGGGGTAGGCAGAGACAATAGAGCGTCACTTGTTACGATCTAAACATACTTCCTTACCCTTACTAATCTTCCTACATCTGGTCATAACATACACGGTGCGCGGTATTAATTCAATTATAAGGTAATTAAAGATAATTAACTACAGCCTGTCTATCTAAGACGTACCGTTTGACGGTTCTAAACGTAGAATTTTCATTTGGAATTTTATTTTTTGTATGAAAATTGTTTATGTTATGTTAAAATAAAAATAGCTTCATAATTCTATTATTTTACAGGAATAGCTTTCCTGTAAAATAATTGATGTATAAAATTAATTAATTCACACTATTTTTATTAATATAAAAATAGTGTGAATTACGCCTCTATAAAGCAAATTTAATACAAAACAGTGAAACGTCAAAAGGTACTTCTTAGATTTGTTCAATTGTACACCAGACAGCCACCGACTTCTTCACTGAATTGTATAGAAATGGCCCAAACACATACAATCCGATGTTGAATTGAATCTGCGATCACTACTGCTAAGCGCCGAAACACAAAACTGCGTTGCGGCGCCGCACCGCAAGAATCGGCAGTGTCGCCCACCCCTACATAAAACAAAATGTACTAGCAGTACTAGCACTACGAGCGTTGCGTTGCGGTGCGTTGCCGCAACGCAGTTATGTGTTTCGGCCCTAAAGGCATACACAACGCCATTGGGCAGTCACAGATACTTTAACTCAGGCTCATTTTTAGCTTAATATTGTATCTAGCTCATGTATATGTCATGAAATTCAATAAACTTATTTTCATTTATTTATTTATTTACTTTTCTAGTTGAAGTGGTCAGACCCTGATGAAGAAGGTTTAGTCAAGTTCCTTTGTGGAGAAAGGCAGTTCAATGAGGAGAGAGTCAGGAATGGTGCTAAAAAGCTTATGAAAGCAAGGACTGGAACCACGCAAGGACGATTAGATGGATTCTTTACGGTGAGAAAATAATTCTTATAGATAACAATCCATGTATCTAATACCTTTACACAAGCAATTCTTATATTTAAACTAGCTTCCGACCGCGGCTTCGCCCGTGAAATTGATCTCACTAATCTTGTTTCCCCTTTACAAACTGGAACCCCGTTTCACCCCCCTCAAAGGGTGAGTTTTGAAAAATCCTTTCTTAGTGTACCCCTAGACCCTATAAGGAACCTATGTGCCAAATTTAGTCTCCAGACCCAGCGGTTTGGGCTCTGAGTTGATATGTCAGCAGTCAGTTTCTTCTTTTATATATTTAGATAAGTATATATGTTTATAATTATAATCTGAATCTCAGAAACTGGTCCAAAGGTTTTCATGAAATTGAGTATGCATATGCATTGAGTATTGGTTTCGGGGGCGATTAATCGATGTAGCTAGGTTTCAGTTTTAGAAAATGACATTTAATTCTCATTTATTTAGAAAATATCAGTAGAATGCAAAGGCAACTTTCGCCACAATATATTATAATATGGTAGCTCAGATGGGAAATTGGGTGGTCTCGAAACCAAATGATCTTTGTCATAGTTTTTAAAGACATCAATTCATTTTTTGACGATATCTCAAAATCGACTAGCTGGATCTAACCATTTTCTAGCTTAATACAGCAGAATGGACCAACAAGGCAAATTAAATTCCCATATTTAATTATATTCCCTACATTCCAAATATAGTCCCATATTAAATTTTCTGTTTAAATCTTTGTAGATTTCCACAACGCCGAATCCCAAACGGAAAGCTGAAGAAGACAAAAAGAATTCCAACAAGAAGAAAGCCAAAACAAGCGGCGGAGGCCGCGGACGGAAACCTAAATAACTTGTTATTCATTAGTATAGTTTTTATTGTTCTACCATTCGCCTAAATAGTGTAGCCGTTTCTCGAAAGCAGCGGTGACGCAGCGGTTTCAGCCTCGCCTTTGAAATATAAGGTCGTGGGTACGATCTTGCCCACACACATCTACGAGTATATGTGAATTGTTTCATTGTCGCTGCTCAATATCGGTGCAGGAAAACTACGCGAAGAAAGCGGCATGTCTAAGAACTTAATTCGAGGACATATGACATCCACCAACCTGCACTTCGACAGTGTATGTGGATTAAGGACTAAACTCTCTCAACTCTTAAGATAGTGGAATGAAGACACGTGCCCTGCAGTGGGTCACAAATAAAATGGGTTCAAGTAAAGTATCCAAAGGAGTGCACCCAGATTCGCCTACACCTGCAAGTGAATTTGACACCGGCACCTACCTCTAAAAGACAATTTGTGGATAAGATGTACGTTTGTCTGGCACGACCCCCCCCCCCCCCCAGAATTTATGTATTAGGTGTACACCAATGAAATGTACACACCGCTAATTACCGCTTTCATTGTCAATGTAACTCTGTACTTTTAAAGAAATAAGCAAACACAGTTATTAAAATAAATCAAAAACCCAACAGCAACATCTGCCAAGTTAATTGAATGGAAAACTGTTTTGGCGCGAAAAATACTAAATAGTTTTTTCATAAATTTAATGTACCCAGCAGTGTCACGCCCTCGACTAAGACGAATCTAATGATACCTCTCAAGCTCAAATGCGACAAACTGTATATTCTAGAGCGTGCCAAAGAAATATACATTCATACATAAACTAGAAAAACATAACCCTCCTTGTGGCGCAGTCGGACAAGTTAGACAGGGGGCCGTGCCACCCAAACGTTTTCAGCACGGCCCCTGTGTAACTTGAAAGATATACAGCGTATTTAAAAAGTTTGTTATACTCAAGAAAGGCGAAAGGCGATACGTGTCAAGGCAGTAAAATACAAAGGCGGCGCTGTTTAAGCAAATGGACTACTGACAGCATTCAAAGTATGTTATTTGTTATTGAGATTAAAAGTCTACTAGACAATAATCTACTGTTAAGAACATACGGCGCTGGAACGCAAATTAATCTTAATAACTTTGTTTCTGTGATTTTTGATAATGACCTTTGATTGTAAAATAAATGATAATTTGTAAGATAATATTTGTTTTATTCAATAAAACAAGTTTCACTAATATAACATTACATAGATCGCATACACTTATCACTAAGTACGTAATATTTACTATAGGCCGAACGTTTCACTCGCGTATCGCCATCTGAGGTACAAAGTCAGAAAACATTAATTAAATCTCATAAAGAACTATTTAACCACAGATAAAAGTAATGTAAGACTATTCGTCACTTATATCCATATACCTTGAATCATCATCACTGTCTGTGCAGCTTGAGGAGTCAGAATAGTGGCGATAGGCGATACGCGAATTAAACGGTCGGCCTATATTTAAAATTGCGTAAGGCCTCTATAAAATAATCATATTTATATGGTCCGAAGTCATTGATGACACCTTTACGAAGAAACTTAGCTTTCTACCCGCGCGTATGTTGGTTATCGCGCAAAACCATTTCAACCACCAGCAGTCGGATAAAAATTATCTTATGAACTTCCCTGGGTATTTAACTAACTCCATAGCAAAATTCATTCAAATCAGGTAATCCCATCCCTACGTTTTACTATAGATACGTTATACATTTGTAGCGTGGCGCTGGAGGACACATCGCGTATTATATAGATGGGCGTCTAAAAGGTTAAGAGGTTTAGGCGTGCGTGAAAGCGTTATAGTTACTTCCGCATTTAGAAGGGATGTTTGACTATGTGATTTGACTTGACTTATAACTCGCGCCTAAACTACTGATCCAATTTAGATAGAATTTGGTATGGAGGTAGTTTGAGACCCGGAAAAGGACGTAGGATTGTTTGATTCCTCCTTGCTGCAACGCCTTCGGAACAGTGCCAATAGCATCCTGAAAGTAATCGCTGCTAGACCGGACTGTCCCATACAGAGGTAGAGGTGGCATTAGGCTCAAAAAATAATTTTTTGTTCTACATAATTACGAGTATATTTAAGTTTAATTTTAAAAAATACTAATACTAGAATTTAAGCTCAATTGTTACTAACATACTAACAAATATGGATGTAAAAAAAAAATCTGAAATAAAGATATTATTATTATTATTATTTTACCCGACTTTACAAAATAGGTTTGCGCCATAACAGACGCGCTAGGACGGAAAGCTAATTTTTCACAAAATTAAATATGACTTCGTTAGACTCATAGAAATATAATAATTATATTATTACTAATCAGAAACGAGGCAATATAGTTAATATATTTTATTAAATATGAGATTATTGGATAACTAGATAATGAATATAGACATATTTCTCTCATAATTTTTACTACTAAAAGCAGAGAACCACAACCTACAAAGGTTCACTTCTGTGGGCTAAGACTGCATGCAATTAATCGCGTTTGTAGCAGCTAATGGGAAAATACTTTGAAAACAGTTATGGTTGGTAGTGCGTCTGGTATACAAAAAAAAATCCCAAAATCTATCGTTTGAACGACAGCGCAGTTATGATGTTCTTTGTTAGCAGTTCTTGGAAATAGCGCTATTAACAGGCGCGAAACGAACGCATGCGACTGATCGCATGCCGTAAATCGCAGTGCACGGAACTGAGCCTTTACTTTCCTCTACAATAATATCATAAAAGCATATAACATTTAAATACATTATTTGAATAAATTTTATAAATAAATAATTTATAACTTTTATTAAGTCCATTGTAGCCAATAACATGATAAATGTTTTTACAATCCAAAGTCATACCCCCAATGCTACAACGGCATAAGTAAGAAATTGTAGTTTTTCTCAAAATATATTTTGTTTTATACCATAGAACAACATGCATTTATAATCTGTGGTCTTATTTTTTTTAATAAAACTTATTATGTGTACAGTAAGCGACCGTAACTGTATTAGCACGGCAAGGATCATATTCGCTTGCATTGTACTGCGCCATATTGCGCGTTCACATAAATGTTTGATATAGAAAAAGGTCGTCACTGCGACTTGTTTTGATAAGATAGATTTGTTATTTTAACACTAACCGTTCTATTTTAATAATAAATTATTTGAAATGGATGGACCAATCAAATTATGAACACAACTTAACTCTGAATAAGTTCAAAATTTTGTTTTATTATTTACAATTTTCTAACGTAAGTTTAAATGAACTTATTATTTATTAACTCTGAATAATGTTAAAATGTCAAAGCAAAAATTTTAAAGAATACAGAACTGAAACAAATCAAGCGACAGCAGAATTACGGAGATTCGTGTGATTGTTCATTGAAAATTAATAATGCAAGCTTATTTTCTCCTCTCACTTTTAATGATAAGATATCTTGTAATATTGAATCTTTGAATCAACTTTTGTAGCAGCTGTATTAAGAGAATAAAAACAAAACAACTCTAAACAAATTTTCAACATACGCCGTTTTTGCTTAGAGGTACGATTCTTGTATTCTATATCATTAAATTCTAGAAGTTTTCTTTTAAGAAGTTAATAAGCCCGTTGGTAGAAGCATCGTGTGATGTCACAGGCGAATTATTTTGTAACTCTGGCTCAATCGCTTTAGCCAACTGTTTGCCGAGCTCCACGCCCCACTGGTCGAACGAGTTGATGTCCCAGATCACACCTTGAGTGAAGATCTTGTGCTCGTAAAGGGCTGAAAGGTATAAAAAAATTAACTGAGCTCGCTTATAATCTTTCCTAGCGTTTTCCGGCGACGGCGGCCAATCTAAGCTGACTAGCGAGGTACACAGGAGATATAGTTCGCAAGTACAAGTTCGCTCTCTATTGCTCTAGTTTCAGCTGCTCGGTGTTAGTTGTTTTTTTTTATCTTAAAGTAGGCCTGCGCTTGACCACAACTTGCCTGATGTGAAGCAATGATGCAGTCTACGATGTAACGCGCTTATCCAGTAAATACCGATTCACTTTTGACTTGAAAACCGGCAGATTATAGCTTTCGGGAAACATAGATGCCGGCAGCGAATTCCACAATTTGGCAGTTCGCACAATGAAAGTGGATGCAAAGCGCTTTGTGCGTACCCGTGGAATTTCCACCATATAACTGTGGCGCATAGCCGTGCCTCTAGCACGGAGATGAAGGATAGTTATAGTAGTTTGGAGCGGTCTAATTTTCTGCAACTCGACGTCTCATAAATGCGCCTATTTTGCGTGAGCGGACTGGCGTCGCCATTGCCAGCCCAGCTCCAGGAGAAATCCGAGCAGACCCTTCACGTTGCCGATGGACTCCCGGTGCGACCTCGGCGATACGAGGTGTTCCACTCTGTATCTCGCCACCCCTGGACAGCAGGTGACCACGTGGGTGGCTGTTTCTTTCTCTTCCATACATGCCCTGCACAGAGGGCTGTCAGTGATGGGGATGGGGATAAGATTGTGTAATTGTTGTGCCCGATGAACAGCAATAGGGTCGTTCCCTATTACGTATGGGACCTCAACATAGCCAGCGAAAAGTAGTTGAAATTCACCTCTGCCTACACCTTTGGGTAATACAGACGTGACGCTATGCTATGTACCATGTAGACATATATATTACAGATAGGCAAAATTTTTATTAAAAATAACTTATTATTGAAATAAAACTACTTTTTAACGGATTTTATCGCGGTTTATTTTAGATTTTAGATCCCGAAGTTTCAAAGTCTTTTCAGACTTCATGTTCACGGGTGGACTGAGGTATTCGACGTCCAAAAATATTAATCACAATTATTACTGACTACCTCCAAACATTAATATTTAAGTTGCGTACCGATTTAAGCAAACTGAGCTAAAAAAAATCCATTAAAAAGTATTTTTATTTCAATATTCGCGTAAATCTAAAACAATACTAACTAATTATTTTTTATTAAAATTTTTATCAAACATTGCCGGCGACATGTGGGTGATATACACCTCTGTCTACACCCTCGGATAATGCAGGCGTGATTTTATTTTATTTTGTTACGTACCAATGAGCGCTCCAAGTGTGAACGGAGTGACTTTCTTTACGACTATAGAGTTCGTAGGTCGGTTGCCTTTAAACACTTTGTGCGGCAAGATCTTTGACACAGCCTCAGGCGCCATACCGGACTTCTCTAATTCAGCTTTAGCCTGAGAACAACATTTGTATTATAATTATATTCACTGCTTTCAACTCATCCGTTTGTAGTAAAATTGAAGTGCCGGTGACGTGACGTGTCGGTAAAACCGTTCGATTCCCACCCAAGACAGACATTGTATTGTAATGTTGATGGCAAATATCTTTGCCACGGGAAAGCAACAATTTAAAAGTCACGGTGTATATTACATAATATAATATCCCCCCCGCCTCACATACTTAGTTGAGTAGATGTAGGTACTAACCTCATCAGAGCTCTTTCCTTTCATCAAGGCCTCTGTTTGAGCTAAGAAATTAGCGAGTAAGATCTTGTGATGCACTCCGTTTGAGATAGGGTTGTGACTCTGCGCTGGCGCAATAAAATCGCACGGGATTAGTCTGAGAAAAAATTGTTAACTATGAAAATGAAGATGTCAACTTTTAAACTAACCTAAATTATGAGAAGAATGTTTGGGCCATCGACTAGATACCTATTAGACGTCACTTTCTTGAAATATTGTATCAAATTGTAATCGTCAAAAAATGGCGGGATATCGGGGAAGATAGCAATTTTGATTGGTTCGTTCAAGTTAATCAAAATTAGCGTCTGGCCGTACAATGTGTAGTAGTAAGACATAAGTTAAGCGAACGCAAGTGCTCAGCTATGCAGAGTCTATAGGTCGGTGAAACGGGCATAATTCCGTCATTTGGAAAAAAAAAATTGAAAAATATTTTGAAATGGTTCTACATATTTCTTTTTTTCCTCATCTCAGTAATTTTGTGTTCTTTTTTCTGATCTCCTTTAAAAAAACGAATCGTAAATGGCAGCGTGTACTGGTTATAACAGTTTGGACCGTCAGCAAAACAAGGTAGTCTATATGATATTTTTATGTTAGAACTTGGTGGTTTAAAATAATTAAATAACTTTAAATATTAAATAATAATACTCCAAATAACTTCCAAAATTACAGCAACTTTGGAAGTTTTCAAAATAGATTTATTTTGTATTAGTTGAACTAACACAATATCGGCCAGTCAACACCGGTGAAGTGCGAGGGGCGACCTACCCAGTCAGCCACGCGAGCTGCGGCAATCCTACGGATAAAGCCCCCTGACAAAAGTCGCTTGTCGAACTTTTATTACTCATCTTCATATAAATCATCGTGTTTTCAAGTGCCTATTTATATACCTGAAGGCTTTTGAAAGAGTTTAGACTAAAAATATCAAGATTAGCAGACAACTCTAGGTAGGCGTGAATAATCGGGTAAGAAGACGGTATTTCAATAAAATAACTACAGGAAATATCACTTCACCCTCATCTCTCAATAGCACAATCATGAATTCTACCAGTTAATTACAGATCGTTAAGATTACGTTGGATTAAATAGTAACGTTCACCGAGCACGTTGTTGCATCTGCACTTCCCGGCGCCACAACGGTTCAACACACAGTGTCAGCCATTCTAATATGGCCGCTTCACCCGTGCTCGGTGTTCATTCGTTCGTTCATAATGACATTTTCGAGTGACAGCTGACTTCAAAGACGGACGCGATGACAGTATAAAATAACTATCACTAACTATGACTAAAACAGCACTAACGTGCGACTGTGCGAGTGAGAAAGAATGATTAGTGCCACCATTTTAGAAATGTTTCTTTAATAACATTGTTTTTACGCACCTAGTTCCTTGATGAATGAGTTGGTAGAAAGCATGTTGTCCATTGGTACCGGGTTCCCCCCATACGATAGGCCCGGTACTGTAGTCCACCTGTGAACCGGAACGGGTCACATACTTCCCGTTACTCTCCATATCACCCTGTTGGAAGTACGCTGCGAATCTGTGCAAAAAAGTGAAATGAACATTTTTAGCCTGACAAATGAATGACAACTATAGGGCGACCTGAGGTACAAAGTCAGAAAACATTAAATAAATCTCTTAAAGAACTACTTAACCACAGATAAAAGTAATGTAAGACTATTCGTCACTAATATCCATATCGCTTGAATCATCATCACTGTCTGTGCAACTTGAGGAGTCAGGATCTTGGCAATAGGCGATACGCGAGTTAAACGGTCGGCCTATAATGTTATGTTCTATAAACAGCGGTAGCGCAGCGGTATTGTCCTCGCATTTGAAATATAAGGTCACGGGTTCGATCCCCGGCCGTGTCCACACATATATGTGTGAATTATTTCTCTATATCTGCTCAATATTGGTAAGGAAACCAGCATATATAAGAATTATCATTCGAGGTCATCCACCAACCCGCACTTGGCCAGCGTGATTGGATTAAAGCATAAACTCTCTCAACTCTTAAGATAGTTGAGAGCAGTGGGACACTAAAAAAGGGTTGAAATGATGTAATTATTATTACTTACCTATGTAAATACTGGTCGTAAGGCAGCAGAGCGTGAGTCTCAGCACTATAGAAGTTTGAGTACCATACGCCAAGTAACGCCAAGATTACTGGAGCCTATAAACATTTTATATAATAAATATATAGTTGACTAATTTAATAGAACATATTGATAGTGAATTATAAATTAAAAACCTCTGACGTAGCTTCATTTCACCTTTTAAATAAAGAAAATTGCATTAAAATCGGTTCATTTCAATTACAATGATATGAAATCATATTTTAGTCCGTCAGTAAGATTATTAAAAAAATTAATATTAGACACGTATTTCTTGCTTTATCATTGAAATGAAACAATATTAAGATATACTATGCGTTTCAAATAGGAATGGAAATCCGCCATCTTGGAACGGAATGCGCAACAACTTCACATTTTTAGTACAACAGGTAAAAACGTTTGTTCGATATTAAAAAAGGGTATATCTCATTGCCGTTCGAGTAATCAAACACTTGGATTTGAATTTTGGTACAAACATATTTATTTCCAACGAAAAAAATTGGTGTTAAACGTGTGTTTACATCCGTGTATATGTATTTGTATAAAAATTATCATTATATAATTATCATAAAAATCTCATTACTTCAAATTTCAAATTAAAAAAACCACATCAAAATCGATACAGTCGCATCAGCGCTACAATTCCACATACTTACATACAGTGTTAACAGATACACAGACATACAGACTCTTGCGCCAAACTCATAACACATTTTTTTTCATCGAAAATTCAATTAAACCCTTTCTAGTGTCCCACTGCTAGGCACGGGTCTTCTCTCAACTATCTTATGAGTTAAGAGAGTTTAGGCCTTAATCCACACACGCTGGCCAAATGCGGGTTGGTAGATGTCACATGCCCTAGAATTATTCATTCTTACACATGCCGGTTTCCTCACGATGTTTTTCTTCACCGATATTGAGCAGCGGCGATAAAACAAACCACACAAAGATGTGTGGGCACGAGAGGGAATCTAACCCACGACCTTATATTTCTAAAGCGAGGCCCGTTTCGCTGCGCCAGCGCTGCTCTCATTAAAGAGAAAATACTTACATTTTTTTCTAAAGGAGCCGAAGTAAAGTGTTGGTCCATGAAACTGGCTCCTTCTAGAAGCTTCTGGAAGTTATCGAACCCGATGTACAAGGAGATCGACAATCCAATGGCGGACCACAGAGAATACCTATAATAATAAACCTGTTATTTATTTTATTGTACGCTAAGATGTAAGACTTACTATTACTTATATTAAAATTTAATAACCCCCAATGTACACACGGCTACACATGAAGCTATACATTTCCCGTATAAGTTTATCTCGTATTGTATAGGATTTCCGTACAACGAAAGGTCAGCTTATACTGTAGTATAGCTTGATGTGAAGCCATGTGTACCTTTATTTTTTAATTAATAATATGCAAAAACTACTGGACGGATACTTTTTATGCTACTATCACGCGGGCGGAAGCTTGCTTTTCTCATTTTTACTATACCTTCCACCGACCCAGTCCCAGAATCCAAACATATTGTTCGGATCAATGCCGAAAGCTGTCACTTTCTCAGCGTTTGTTGACAGTGCAACGAAGTGCTTCGCAACCGCAGATGGCTGGAACAAAATAATAATAATAAAATAGTGGGACATTAACACAGACGGCCATCTGATCCCAAACTAAGCAGAGCTTGTACTATGGAAACCAGATAACTGGTATTATACCTACTACATATAATACTTTTCTTTTCTAAAAACATACATAAATATAAATAATTAATTTACACTCAGACTCAAGACAAACAGACGTGTTCATCACACAAATGTCTGACTTGGGTGGGCATCGAACCCACGACCTGCGGCGTGAAAAGCATCTTATCGACCACGCCACGGGCCTGTCAAATAAATAAATTTAAAGTGACTAAAAACTTCTTCAAAAACCAATATTCCAATGTATCTGTACCTAGTTTTATTTATTTATTGATGTCATTATTTGAATTAATTAATTCAATATTATTTAATACCATCAATTGTATTACGATAATTTAAAAAATAATGAAAAAATACCTAATTAAGTAAATTTAATTTTCGTTTGTTTTATAGATAGTTATAGTCGAGAGATTTCTTGTTGCATTAATTATAGAGAGACGCAATGTATTATATGTCATCTGGCAGGTCAACATTTATTTCTACTTGACATCTTTGTATACAGTACTACAATACGATAAATAAATAAATAAATAAAATCAAGCTTTTATTTAAACGCGCTAAAAAGTCGCGTTATTCTCAACAAGATCTTTCATTTTATACCCATATTGTAGGGGTGTATACAAAACTAGCTGTAATACCCGGCTTCGCTCGGGAGTTGATATGAGGTTACGTGGTAGTTGAAATAAAAAAATAAACTATGACGTAAAAAGTAAAAAATATATATATATTGAAAACATATATATTTACATGTATTTACATTATCATGGACATATATATTTACATGTATATTTAAACATATATATTTACATGTATTTACATTTTCTCATTATTTATACTACTTGTTTATAAACAACATTTTTCATTTTATTGTCCGGGGTATATATATATAAATTTTTCGAATTTCCTACTCTTGAGCAAGCTACATAAAGCTGACCGTGAGAGAAGCAGGATTCTTTGAGGTTGATGCCACAATATTTTAAAGTTTGCCCTTGCGCTTTGTTAATTGTAAAACTAAAGGCTAATTTAATTGGAAACTGCAATCTTTTAAATTGAAATGGCAATTCAGAAGAGATCAGTGGTATTCTAGGTATAAATACTGTGTGTCCTTTGTTCTTTCCAGAAATAAGTTCAGCTTCAATGATATTATTCGATAGCTGTTTTACGATCATCCTCGTTCCATTACATAGTTTTGGGGAGTTGAGATTTCTAAGTAGTATGATTGGAGATCCAATTTTCAGACGAAGGCAGTGTAATGGCATTCCTGGTACTTGTAAAGAGTTTAGAAATTCAGTAGGGAAGTTGACACTTTCTTCAATGGTTACCATCGTGTCGATCGATTTATATACTTTCTCTTCACCAGGTATTTTCTTTAGAATATTAAAATTGATATCGTCAACAATATTATTTTTAGTGGCCAAAATTGCTCTTTGAAATAACCACTCTACGTTGGTATAGTTCTGAATAATATTTGGATAAATTTTGTCGATTAGTTCGTTTTCAGTAGTGGCTATGTTACAGAAATCACTATTGAGTTCAATGAGACCGGTCGTTTGGTCAGTAGGATATGTACCTTCGCCTATTTGTAAAAGCATTTTAGCAAAATGTGCTGTTGTTTCATCTTTTGATAATTCAACCCTCATGTTTTTTGTTAATTGCAGTATTTGTACTTCTGGCCAGAGATGTGACTTTTTTAAGCATGCATTGATCTCGTCTGCTGGTGTTGACTTGGGAATAACTGGAAGTGTTTGTCGAAAATCTCCTGAGAGTATGAGTAGAGCTCCTCCCATTATTTCAGAGTTTTTTCGCAATTCTTGTAATGTTCTGTCCATGGCTTCTAGTGATTTTTTATGGGCCATGGTGCATTCATCCCAGCAGATAATTTTAGCTTGTTTTAGAAGTTGACCCCGTCCAGATGCTCCTGAGACTTTACATACCGGGAATTGTTGTTCGGCTATATTCAACGGTAGTTGTAAGGCAGAATGAGCAGTTCGTCCTCCTTCCATAAGTGTGGCTGCAATGCCGGATGATGCTAGTGCCAGTGCGATGTGTTTTTTAGCACGTATTTCCGCCAGTATTAGATTTATTAGAAACGTTTTACCGGTGCCTCCTGGTGCGTCCAAGTAAATAATTCCACCAGTGTTGTTATTTATTCGGTTCATTATAACGTTGTAAATTGTTTTTTGATTGTCATTGAGGAGTGGTTTATTGTGAGCAATGTATTCAAGTAGTTCATTGACGTTGTAGCTTTTTTCCTTTGTAATTTCGTAGTTTAGCATACTGAAAGCATTTCTTTGTGGTGCTGGCATTCCAAGTTCTACTAAGGTCCGGTTATTTATTGCTAAGCATTTATCTTCTAAGCGAATGAGTGTTTCATTGAAGATGTTGTCACTGAATTCTATAGTCAGTTCTGGATTAGCTTGTCGGATTTGGTACAATATATCATCACTCATACTCCTTTTGAAAGAGTCCCATAGCTGTTTTGGGTTTGATGGGTTACATGTTGTTAGAATTATGGCGAATAACTCTCGAATTTGTTCAGCTGAAGCTGTGAGTGTGGCTTCTTGTAGTGTTAATTCCCAGTGGTTATCGTTTTCCAATAATCCTAAGCGTTGACATGCTTCTCTGTACGTCTGGCATAGGTAGCCGTCAATAGTCCTGAGATCTGTGAAACTTGTTGGTCCTCGTATTTCGTGTAACAACATCCGGAGATAGAAACATTCGGCATTGTTTGGATGTACAGTGTATACTCGACCTATTGTGTTAGTTTTCATTATTTCTGGATGACCCTCTTCTGGCATTCCTTGTTTTCGTCGTTGAAAAATTTTTCTTGTTTTGTCCCACGTATAATAAATAGGGACGTCGACATACAGTAACGTCTTTGCGAATGGATCCGTTTGGCAAAGTTGGAAAAAAGCTGTTAATGTTGTGTTCTGAGGTGGTTCGCTTGCAATTTTTCTAGCCGAGTCTTTTGTGAAGTAAACTCTCTGTCCATTCTCCAAATGTACTGCTAGATGTTGCACAGCTGGTTCGCGTTCGTGTATGGGAAAACTAAAAATCCTCCACGCTGCTTCGTTACTGTTGATGTATCTTCCCATTTGGTACATGAGTATCTCATCATTTCTGTTATTTTGTTCGCTATTTTGGACTATTTGAAATACTGCCATATCACTACCTTTGTTTACGTACTTACATATATATTTAATAGATTTTACTGAATTGCAATATTCAACGTTTATGTGTGCTTGGAACATTTTAGAAAGTAGTGGGTTATATGGTACTACCCATTGATTATCTATTTCCAGTTCATCTCTGCCTTGTATTCGTATTTTTGCTGTGAAACCACCGTTTTTCGGTGATCGTCTTCTATATTTGGGATAGCCGTCATCTTCAGTTTTTGTATCGTCTACGTATGGTTTTGGATATTTTTTTGTACATTTTCCATCACGCATGCATGGCGCATTAAAGTTTAATGGTCCACATGGTCCGTGAATCATGTTTTTCACTACTATGCTGTATAGTTCCGGATCTTTTTGTGGATTGGGAAATTCAGCTTGGATGATTTTGTCGATATCCGTGAGATAAATTTTATCGTGTAGCCATATGAGATTGTGTGAGTGAGGTAATCCTCGTTTTTGCCACTCGATTGTATACATCCAGCATCTAACGGTTCCAAAGATGTGGTATTTTGTGATGACTTCAATAAATCTTATTTGTTTTTGTCGAAAAACTCGGGCTATTATGTCGTGTCGATCCATGGAGGTTTGTCCATATTTTAGTTGTTCTTTGATTTCTGGCCATGATGAGTTGCATGTAAATGTTATGAAGAGATCAGGTCGTCCATATTTTCTTACGTAGGTCATGGCATCTTGAGTATATTCGTGCATATGTCTTGGACTTCCTATGTATGATGAGGGTAAGATTACCATTGTTCCAATATCGTCAATATTGCCGTCATTTATGATCGCATCTCGAAGGTGGATGTATTCTTCTGTGCGTAGTTTCTTCTGATTCAGTCTTATGTAAAGCATCCGTTCTGCTTCTATTTTTGCGTACATATCTACCAGAAATTGTTGGAATAAACGGCGAGTGTTGAGAATGTGATTGTATATTTCATTGTCTCTGATCATTAAGCGGTAAGCATAGAACTCCTTGGAAGTGACTTTTTTGTTTGTTTCTATGCCTGTTTCAGGATGAATTTGTTTTATATTGAAATGATAACCGTCCTCTCCGTGCAGAAATATTAAAGGATATTGAAGAGAATCATATGAACGGTGTGTCTCTGCAATGCGTTGTAGTCCTTTTCTTCTTCGTTGTAAAATTATGTCACGGCTTGTATTTTCATTGTCCACAATTACGATGGCGACTTCATCTATCTGAGGTGCATTAAATCTACGTTCGTGTTCTCCACGTGGTCTTTTATCGGCTCGAATCACAATTTTATAGTCATCAGAAATCATGCGATCTAGTGTTGTTTTGAATATGTAAATCAGTTGATTGTATTTGTGTAAGATCCTCTGTACATCTTGGATTATTTCGCGTTTCAATCCATTAAAATGTGTACTTCGTTGATCAATTTCTTGTTCTTCATTTCCAATGAAATATACTTGCAGAAATTTATAGTCATCGTTAGGCATTGGTAGTAACGATCCTATTTTGTGATAAATTTGCCCTTGAATTGAAAATACATATTCAAATTCATCTCTATTAGTGTTAGTCGAAGTAACACCGAAAGAAGTCATTTGAAAGCAGGAGTTGTATGATCTTATATTTTGAAGAAAGTGTTTTGATTCTGGTGTTTCCCCGGTCATGTAATGTAGAAATTCCTGCGGAGGTGCTTCCAGTGGTGGTAATCGAATTTTTCCATTCATGCAACAGAGACCTGGTGTTTCTTTACTGAATTTTTTCGCGTGGCAAAATTGGCAAATGTTATTCATTTTTCCGATCACAACATATTTATGATTGTAATATTTCTTCGTCGATTCGTAGTGGAATGCTTCCTTTGTTAGATTATCTTTTAAAATTCTCGATTCTTCAATAGTTTTATTTTCGCTTCTTTCTTCGCTTTTTCCGCTTCTCAGGGTGCTCATTCTGGTTCGTTGATTTTGTAAACGTGCTTCGCGCTGTTCTTCCGTTTCATTTCTTCGATATTCTTTTTGTTTCCGCCGTTTCGCTGCAGAACTGGCAAGATCTCCACCTCTTTTACGTCTAGGCATTATATTCTGTAAAATATAAATTAAATGAACATTTTATAGACAAATATATTATTACGTAAACGTGGGGCACGTTGAGACAAAGAAAACAAAATTATTTAATCTTCAAGCGGTCGCGCGATATTTTGTTTACGGCCAAAGTATATCGATTCAACGCCGCGCGACTACTTGAAAGTTAAGGAAATTACAATTAAAAGAAAAGAAAAAAAAACCATTAGAATTAATTAAATACATTATTAAAAATACTCACATTTAATATTTCACAATAAAGGCTCACAGATAACTTTTTTTTTTCTTCACTTCAAGATCATGAATTAATTAAACACACTATTAAAAATACTCACACGTGATACTTCAAAATAAAGGCTCACACAGGTAACTTCTTTCTTTTTCGTTTCGAAGTGGCTTGTTCCGCTGTTCAAATCGAATTAATTCTGGCGGGCGACACCGGGCTCTTATATATTCAGAAAGCTAGGCTCTAGGGTATTCCAGAAAGTTGGCTTTATGGAGACTATACACATGAAGTGTATAGTTGGCTCTAAGATATTCGAGAAAGATGGCTCTAGGATATTCAAGAAAGTTTGGGAATATTTACTTTCTCACACCTTCTAGGTATAGAATGTTCTCGACGTTATCGTTCGCCGTAACAATAGGTTTTGCAGCTGTAGCATACGCAGTAAAGGCGCGAAATTTAAAAACTTAAATTTTAAAATGTTTTCAGAAGTAATTTGAATAACTAAAATGATATCGCTTTAACTCCAACATATAAGTTAGCTACTGCTGTATAAATACACAAAATTTAATAACTTTATTATGGTAACAAATGTAATTTAAGACTTTATTGAAATGAGAATTTTAAATTTCGCGCCCCAAATAATCGTTCTTTTAAGTCCATATTGTGTACAATGAATGAAGTTCAACTATTTGACAACAGATGGCGCGACTACACTTACTTTCCAAGTTGAAGGGTTGGAAAAGCCCTTATATCTTTAAAAACACACCCTTTAGGTTAAAACGGGAACTTTCTTGTTCGAGGGGGGATAAAGGGTTATGGTAACAAATGTAATTTAAGACTTTATTGAAATGAGAATTTTAAATTTCGCGCCCCAAATAATCGTTCTTTTAAGTCCATATTGTGTACAATGAATGAAGTTCAACTATTTGACAACAGATGGCGCGACTACACTTACTTTCCAAGTTGAAGGGTTGGAAAAGCCCTTATATCTTTAAAAACACACCCTTTAGGTTAAAACGGGAACTTTCTTGTTCGAGGGGGGATAAAGGGCTATCACACTATATAAGTCCCTTTATCGTGATGGGACTCCTTTTTAAGTTTTATCGGCACGCACATTTTATCAACTTAGTTTTATTATATATAATGATAACTACTCCGCCATCTTGGGTATTCCGCCATGTTGGATATTAATTAAATGTTTTAAATCAGATTTTTAATCTGTACTTCAAATGTCCAAAACGCCATAACCATTTTAAGTGCGGACGTGACGTAACTTCAGCAATAAGAAACCTTTAAGATTTCCAAAAATCTCTCGGTTCCGTAGTAGCCATTTAGTGACGTCAGCGACGTCACTAATTATGATTTTGATTTTATGGAAACCAAAAGGTGCCGCCATATTGTTCATTTCGTGACGTGATAATAAAAAATAAAAATCTGCCTGTCTTCAAGTCACGAGTGTATCGGTATTTACTGGGTAAGCGTCGTTCCATCGTAGACTGCATCATTGCTTCACATCAGGCAAGGTGTGGCCAAGCGCAAGCCTATTATAGGATAAAAAAGTGATGTCACGTTTTCGCGCGCAAAGACAATCATAAATACTAATAATCAGTTTTATAAAATCGCAATAGAAAATGGTAATACGAGTATATCCTAACTAGCTTGCGCCCGCGGCTTCGCCCGCGAAATTGATCTCACTAATCTTGTTTCTCCATACAAACTTTGGAACCCCGTTTCACCCCCTTAAAGGGTGAGTTTTGAAAAATCCTTTCTTAGTGCACCCCTAGACCCCGTAAGGAACCTATGTGCCAAATTTAGAGTCTCCAGACCCAGCGGTTTGGGCTCTGCGTTGATATGTCAGTCAGTTTGTCAGTTTCTTCTTTCATATATTTAGATGTATTCTAATAAATAAATAATTTTAACTACATTATAACTTACGTCTTTAGCGGCGTCCAAGAACCAGCTTTTAGCAGAAGTAGCGTTGGTAATAGTCTCCTGTGTTGTGAATGTTTTGGAGGCGATGATGAAAAGCGCTGTTTCAGGGTTAAGCCGCTTCAGCACTTCGGCTAAATGTGTGCCGTCAATGTTTGATACGAAATGGACCTGGTAAATAATTATGAGTCAGTATCATATATTTTTTATTCCGATATTCACATGACAGGAAGAGTTTCCAAGAGCTGATGGACAACCTCCAGTAGTGGATAAGCACTACAAGAAGAAGAACGTATTTTAGAGGTGTAACCTCCATCTTTAAAATCGGTTAATCAAACAAAGTAAAAAAAAACTAAGGTTAATTAAACCTTTAACCGTACGGAGACTCATTTCGCTGCCCCACCGATAATATAATTATTCATATACACGCACGAGTGAACCTGTAAATTGGGTAAGCGCATTTCATCGTAGACTACATCATTGCTTAACATTAGGCAGGTTTTAGTAAAGCGCAAGCCTATATCATAGTAAAAAAAGTCAAAGACAATACTGACAAAGAATGTTAAGTCTACTAACAAGTTTATGGATGAAATTCTGTAATACTATGGAAATACTTATTAGAAAAAAATTGCTGGATCGATTTTCATGACCGACGAGAAAATAAATGTTTCAAAGAAAGCAAATATTCACTTTAATTTGTCGGGTTCGCCCTAAATAGCAACATGATTATCAGAACGAAACAACGAAATTCACGATTTATAATCATTTTCTCGCGATATCTTTAAAACATGATCTTTAACAAAATCAAAAAAAAATGCGACAAAATTTTTCACAAGTATTTTTTTATTGCCTTGTCTTGGTCAAACTTAAAAGTAGAATTTCTAATTTTTACTTTACCTTCCACAGACTCAATCCCAGAATCTGAACATAATCACTTTCTCAGTGTTTGTTGAAAAATACTTGTAAAAAATTTCAAGTATTTTTGGACTTAATGTTCAAGATCAATAAAATATTTGTCCTTTCAATCAAATCCAATTCAGCTGAAATTCAGCATATTTGTGCACCTGACAATCTGAATCTGATGGCCACCATAACTTCTTATTAAACAATTTGATTAAGAATGATAAAGTTTTGGTATTTACCTTAAGCTGGTTAGCGTAGGGCTTCAGAGCTTCAGTAACCATCAATGGTCCAAGATCAGAGCCTCCAATACCAATGTTGATGACATCAGTGATTGCCTTGCCAGTGTACCTTTTTGTAAAAAATAATAAAATTAATTAAAAACACAAAAGATGTGTGGGCATGACCGGGAATCGAACCAGCGAATGCCGGCGAGGCTGATATCAAGCCTCGCCTTTGAAATATAAGCTCACGAGTTTGGTCCGGCTCGTTTCCACACATCGTGTGAATTGTTTCATGCTGCTAAATATTGGTGAAGGAAAAAATGACTAGATTTGAGTACACAAAACACACACACACACACCTGACTTCCACTAACCCACACTTGGCCAACGTAAGTGGCTTAATGTCTAAACTCTCTCACCTCGTAAGATTGTTGAGAAAAGGCCCGTGCCCAGCAGTGGAACATTAAAAACAAGGGTTTAAGTGACTTTAGTCAAAAGGCTAATGGTGGGACAACCCCGTATCTCGGAAAGCACTGGTTGTGTTCATCAGCCTGTACGAAAAGTTCTCTGAGAGAGAAAGCATGTCGTACCGCACTATTATTTAGCAAACTTAAGGGTGATTTTTCACTTCTACTAACACGTTTGAACAAATACTTTTCGACTCACCCCTTCCACTGCCCACTGATCACTTGACCGGAGAATTCTTTCATATGTGCCAACACAGCGTTGACATCTGGAGTCACATCTTGACCATTGACTAAAATTGGTCGGTTGTTTCTATTACGTAGAGCGATATGTAATACTGCACGATCTTCCGTGAAGTTTATTTTTTCACCTGTACAAGAAATATTAAACAAAAATTATTAAAGGAATAATTAGAGGTGTAGGTTGAGATAAAAACAACATTCATTAACTTATAAAGATTCTATCAAATTTACATCACTCTTTTGATGTTATAAATTTGACACATAGACAGCATTTTTTCACTTGGTCCGCATTTGACTTGAGTATTAGTGTACAAGTTTCTTGTCTCTAGTGCTTAAATGGAAGACTGATGAAAAAATAAACTATTTAATAGCTAAAAGTAGACGGATCGATCATAGCTTGGTTCGGTGAACTTCGGTGTTATTTAAACTTTTATTTATTATGAAGTTATGTACATAACTGACAGCATTTTCTGAATAGAATCTAAATTCTAAAATTTGATCAGACAATGATTATGAAGATAGTATTAGGCATATCATTGGATTATGACTAGACCGTTTGATCAGGTGGTAGTGACCCTCCAGTGTAAAAGGAAGATCTTTCAGCCGGGCGAGTTGTAATGCCCGGCGACCACGGTACTCCCTTTGACTGTTCTTGTCGGGAAGCTGTATATATGGTAATCGTCAGTGAAATTTTGCTTGTGCGATTCAGGATTGCTCAGTTCAGTTTCAGTCTCTTGAGTGGCGTTAGGTATGTGACGCCACAGTAACATGCCTTTACCTGAAGGGTGGAGACATTGTTCTAAAACCTATCAAAGAATACCATATTTAACTTTAAATCCCTGCATAATGTGTCAGGATAGCAGTGTTTTTCCTAAATCAACTTCCTCATTGGTCACATTTAGCATCCGGAATATAATTACACCCTTAACAGGAGACCTATATTTTAAATAAAGCCGATTGTTGTTATCCCACTGGGATAAAAAGTAGCCTATAGCCTTCTTCAAAACATGGTCTATCTAATATTGCAAGAATTTTTCTTATTCGTTTCTGAGATTACTTTGTTCGACCAAACAAACTGCAGCTTTATAATAATAGTATAGATTGTTCAATATGGCCATGATAGCAGTTAATCTGTCTTGTATATTATCAAAGAAGACACATTTTTAAGTAATAAAAATTCGTAGGAATCATAATGAAACTAACCTGAAAACATAGCATCTCTGGCCTTCTCCACATTGCGGCTCTTGGCGAGGTTGAGGAGAAGACTCCAAAGCTGATCGTTCACACGGTTCTTGGAGTAGTCCAATAGAATGTCACCATCATTTGGAGTTGGGATGCGGAGACTGAGTGAAAATTAGAAAACTTATTATTGGGAATGTATTGTAATAAAATTAAAATCTATTAAAATATACGTGTTAGAAGCTATGGACACTTGCAACACCAGAGACATCACTTGCGTTTTACAGAACCCTTAGATACTGCAAGTATATTGTAATGTAAGCTAAAAAAAGTTTCATTTCTCTCTAAAAATTGTAAAATAATAGTTATCTTTAATTTCTCAGTTTTTAAAAATTAAAATGATGTTGTAATAATTGCAGCATCTTGCATTACAAGCGGTCAGATCATAAGGTAATTAATTAAAAGATGATTATGTCACCAAAGTTAACTAATTAATAAACAAAAGATGAATGACATCGATAAGTTATTTAAAAAAATTACTTCGTATCCGTGACACCGGACACGTCAACTCTTTAGCTTTTAAAAAATTCATTTTAGACTTTCACTTACCACTACTTAGTAAATATGAAATTTTATATATTAGATAACTGCTATTTATACAGAAAAACCTTAAAACCGGCAAGATAAATGCAGTTTGTAAAGAAAAAAACACGTATAAAATGTAAAAAGTATTTACCTGTATTTATTAAATCGGTTGGCGTCCTGTTGGAATAATTGCTGAATATTTATTTTATCGGCATTTGCATCGTAGAATTTTTGAAGTTCCACGTAAGCGGGATCGTGTTTTAAATTAATTTTCGGCTCCATTATTTTAAATCTGATTGTGCGAATCTTACGAACACTTTCCAACTGAATCGCCGATGATAACAAACGTCTTCTTGACATTTCAATGATATCTGAAGGTTACTCACGTTTCGTTTTTCACAACGAAATGCAAAAATGTTTATAATTCAGTTATAAAATATGAATATTTTAAAGTTTTACACACTAAACACTATTTATATAAATTAAAAGAAATAAGTATTATATAGCTATTTTATTAAACCTATAATGGCTTTTCTTATTATGACCTCGTACGTCCTTCAAATGTGATTATTCAATCACTATCAGGGGCGGGCAGGTCATTCAGGTCACTGTATTGATCGAATAAAATAACCTTAACTTGTCCTGTGCAACCATAGATTTAGGATATAAACTGATGTTTGCAACTGAGTTAAAATTCTCATAGAAAATAGAGTAGCAAACCGTCTAAAACCTAGGGCAACAAAACAACTTTTTAACCAATGCTTAAATCCATTTTAGTGGTTCTGTATCAGTAAGAGATAGAACACATCTCCATTATATTTTTAACTGGGTATTCGTAATGACATCAGTGAAAGAGGGCGGCCTAAAAAAGAGCGACCGTGATCCTAGTGAGCGCACAGGCAGGGTACAACGGCGGCTCACGGGTGACAGTACAATCTGTACCATGTTTCTTTAATACATTATTTTAGTTCATCTTTTTTTTACCAAGACCTCAAAATTATAAATTAAGTGTTATCTAACTAAATTGTTTATAAATTCAAGTTTGCTATGCCCCCGAAAAAAAAAAGAGTCTTGTAAGTGGGCTATGATCTGTAAGAAGGTACACCAAGTTTAATGTTAAAATGAAACAACATTTTAAACTTAACTTTTATTTAGGATTAAAATCACATGGAAAACATCGCTTCATATAGTAACCAAAGATAAACAAAAAGGCCCATTAATAAAGTGCAATATATTGAACCTAACTAAATAGTATGCTAATAGTATAAATAGGTACTGATGACATAACTCATTTAGCTACTTGATACTTAGGGCCTTCACTAAGTGAAGCGTGCGCACGCGACAGGTGTTTGTATTGAAAGATTGTGGGGGGGACCGCGGTTGCTGGGCATCATCACACTTAGAGCTAACTTGCTCGCTAAACAGATTTAGGCTCTAGTAGCCAAGTGAGTCAGCCATTACTTAAACATCCTCCAGTTTCCAGTGTCTCCACACGTGTTTAGCTTTGAATATTGAGCTAATATGCTCGCTAAACAGATTTAGGCTCTAGTAACTAAGTGAGTTAGCCATTACTTAAATATCATTGACTGGCTTAGTAGCTTGCAATATCTTTACGGTGTCTAATATAAGTCACAATAAACAAAAATAACTTCTAAATAAATGTTTCTTGTTATAGGTACAATATTTAATATTAACTAATAACTAAGGTTATTCTTTTTCATTGACTATATACTCCATAAACACGACTGTGTGAGTGAGAACTTCTAATACACAAATTTCACTAAACAGAAAGAGAAAGCAAATTTAGCGTTAGCGCCGACTTGACACCTGCAGACATCCTTTAAAAAAATACTAGCTTTCCAATCGCTCCCTCTTTTGGCACAGTCGGATAAAAACTATCGTATGTCCTACCAAAGGTGTCAAATTATCTTCATATCAAATTTCATCCAAATCGGTTCAGTAGCTTTGGCGTGAAAACGCGACAGACAGACAGTTACTTCCGCATTTATTATGTTAGTAAGTATTGTATAAAATTGTGATCGTCAAAAGTTAGCGGGGTATGCAGAAAGATGGCAATTTTTTTTGATTCTTCTTTTCTTGAAGTTCTTGTCCTTGAACTAATATCAAAATAAGTTCGTAGTGGGACGATATGTAGACATAAATTAAGCGATCGCGGGGTCTCAACTATGCGGTGTCTATAAGTATCTGATCGGTGCGCTACTCAAGTCGGTACACTTCCAAAGAAAATTGTTTGTAAGTCTAAAAACTTATAGATAAATCAATTATATTTCTCGACACTTGTCGGGCTGTCTGTACAAAGTAATTATGACGATTATTCATAAAGTTCTTATAAGCCCCTACAACTAAAATCGATTTAGTCTCTTTCTTACTCGTATAAATGTCAAGGTGACAGACAAATAAGAGCATTGAACGCAAATCTTTCTAACATCCATTCCATAATAAGTTTATAGACATAATTCCTTTACAAAACTCCAAACAATAATAATCCTTATTACAGTGTAATAAACACGCGTTTTCTATGCAAAGCCACGCCTACAGCGAGCCAGATGAGCATAGCGAGCGCGTGCGCAGCTAGTAGCTGTAGATGTGTGGGCGCAGATACTGCAATTTTTAGAGGGAAGTTTCCTTTCAAGAGCTCACTGCCAATGTATAGGAAGAGGGCGTTTTGACCTGGAACAATTAACATATTATATCGATGAAATCGTGCTGTATATAATAACGGTCAATGACCCTAGCGAGCGCATAGATACGGCGGCGTGCGGGTGACAAAACTAAAAAAAATTTTAAACTAAAGTACTAAGATTTAAAAAAAAATGTGTGTTTGTTTAAGTTTATTCTCTTAAAGTATGGGCACTAGTTAAAAAGTTTTGCTTTATATTACTCGTTCAAAATTCACCTCAACCCTTTCTAGTGTCCAACTGCTGGGCACGGATCTTCTCTCAACCATCTTACGAGTTGAGAGAGTTTATGCCTTAATTATTATTTATTTATTATTAAAACAGATATACAAAAAGTAAAAGTAGTAAAGTGCGGGTTGGTAGATATCACATGTCCTCGAATGATTAGTTCTTAGACATGCCGCTTTCCTCACGATGTTTTCCTTCACCGATATTGAGCAGCAGAGATGAAACACTTCACACAAAGATGTGTGGGCACGACTGGGAATCGGACCCGCGACCTTATATTTCTAAGGCGAGGCCCGTACTGCTGCGCCACCGCTGCTCGTATAAATTAATATAAAATTATATCAACACTTACCAGCATAATACAGCGGTCTTCCGCCCCACTTAGTCTTGAGATCCACAATGAAATACAAAACAGCTTGTATGAAGAAAGCCATGGCCGACGTAACGAGACAGTACGACAGCGACCATAGGTTCTTGTTGATGGGGATGGGACCACCGTTCTTCGAGAACATACATAATGCACCACCGGACGCACCGAACACGATGGCCCAGAACACCCAGCGCATGATACGGGCTCTGGAAATAAAATAAAAGTAAGGAATATGTGCACTTATTTTCATACATATACAGATAGAACTAACAACCATGCCTAGCACACAAATATTTGAAATAAAACTACTTTTTAACGGATTTTATCGCGGTTTATTTTAGATTTTAGATCCCGACGTTTTAAAGTCTTTTCAGACTTCATGTTCACGGCTGGACTGAGGTATTTGACGTCCAAAAATATTAATCCCAATTATTACTGACTACCTTCAAACATTTATATTTAAGTTGCGTTCCGATTTAAGCAAACTGAGCTCAGTGTCTTGAGTTCTTTTTTTTTAGTTTATTTCAATGTGTGATATTCGCGTAAATCTAAGACAATACTACACAAATATTTGTCCTGGGTGGGAATCGAACCCGCGACCTACGTTTCAGCAGTTAGGGTCCACCAACCACTCTTATTCCCGGAATAGGATAAATTCTCGATACTGGTCACTTAGGACTTGTAACCTGGGCACAAAGCCTAAAGGGACATAGCCGCAATACCTCTTCCGACTGAAGGGATCCACGAAACGGCATTTGGGCCGTGCATTACCGCTCTAGGCGCATAATTCCAGAATAGATCGTACTATCGAACTCATAAGTACTCGACTTCACGCAATATTGATCTTTCTTCTGCTAAAGCACTTATGAGTTCGACCGTACATAGCATATTACTTCAACAATGGAATGAGTTCCTCACTCTTAACCACTGTTCTACTGTGTAGAAACGGAGTCCCCTACGGACTACCCCAACAGCCCAGTCAAGGATCGAGGATCAAATAACCGTTTTTTTTTTATTCTATATTAGGTTTGCGCCTGACCACAACTTGCCTGATGTGAAGCAATGTTGCAGTCTACGATGGAACGCGCCTACCTAATAAATACCGATTCACTCGTGACTTGAAGACAGGTAGATTATAGCTATCGGGAAACAGAGATGCTGGCAACGAATTCCACAACTTGGCAGCTCGCACAATAAAAGTGGAAGCAAAGCGCTTTGTGCGTGCCCATGGAATTTCCACCATATAACGGTGGCGCATAGCCGTACCTCTACTTGCACGATGGAAGAACGGGGATGGGGGAATAAGATTGTGTAATTCCAACGCACACCGTGTGTTAATGTCCTAGTATATTATTATTACCTGGCATGGTTATACGCCCTCATGATCCTGGTTGCGTGTGCACCTGCCTGTACCACCAGTACTCCCGACAAGATCCCCAGAATGCCCTCAGGGTCGTGGGGCATAGTTGTATGGTAGAGCTTCGCGTAACTACCGCGCTGATACAAGTGAGAAGGGCCGAGGATTAACCTGGAAAGTATAAATTAAATAGTAATTGTATTGAATGCAACCAGTTCAGACCAGGGTTGCTTTTCACAGTAACCCATTTAGACCTACAAGTTTCCTGTACTCATTTCACTTCAACCCTTTTTAGTGTCCCACTGCTGGGTAAGGGTCTTCTCTTAACTATCTTACAAGTTTAGAGATTTTAGGTCTTAATTCACATACGCTGGCCAAGTGTGGGTTAGCGGATGTCACAGGTCCTCGAATGATTAGTTCTTAGACAAGCAGGTTTCCTCAAGATGTTTCCTTCACCGGCATTGGGCAGCGACGATGGAACAATTTACACAAAGTTGTAAATTGTTCCATCCGGGAATCGAACCCGCGACCTGACAAACGGACAGGACTCGACATTCGCTGATCTCATCGGCGATGTCCTTCAAAAGGGACAGGTTCGTAGCACACACTCACTACCGACGTGCATGTGACAATGTATGAACATTATTGAAGCTAAGGAAGTATGTTTAAATAATCTCTGCCTATCCCCATTGGATAAAGCCGTGATTGTATGTATGTATGGTCTCATACCTTGTAGTTATTCCTGTTGATTATTGATGGGGACGGTTAAAAGGGTAAGTGAGAAGATATGTTACCTGTCGATATACCCAGCGATGCCTGCGGTACAGTTTTGCAGTGACACACCAGATACCGCCGACATATGGAGACCGCCGGGACCCATGTACCCGCGAGGGCATCCGGGCGCAGGCACTAGTAGCGTTATACACACCTAAAAACACGATAAACAATGAACATGGGGCTCTGTCACTGTGTGGAGACTTGAGGATAAAGAACAAAGAAAGCAAAGAAAGAAAAACCATTTAAGAAGGTGGGTCGAAATTGTTGCTCCTTTATGGTTTCAACCATAAGGAGCCTCATTTCACTGCCACCTTCTCACCGAAAGTCATTCGTAATCACGAGTGAATCGGTACATTGGGCTGGCGCGTCCCATCGTACACTTAACATCAGGTAAGTTGTAGTCAAGCGCCAGCCTATTCGAGAATCAACAATAAACATTTATTTGACACTATTAAAATGTAGACAAGAATAAATTGCATTGTGAGAATCATAAGCACCTAACATTTTCAAAAATTTATATCAAGAATTAACTACATTATGCATGTAGGTATAATAACTAAATTTGCATGCCGCTGGTGTGTTTAAAACGACTGTGAATTCGTTGAAAGAAAAGGATGCAGATATACGCATTGTATAAACGTATCCCATTCTTTCAACGGAACCACAGTCGATATAAACTCTAATAATACGGCAACAATAAAAAACCTGGTCAAATGCGAGTTAGACTTCCGATTAATTCCTACCGAGGATTCCGTCCATTTGTAGATATTTGACGGCATTATAACCATTTCTGTTTTTACGTTAACTTACAAGTTTGATTTATTTCACAGCCGTATGGGGCTGTAGACTTGAGTATTTAGTTTTAATTTCAACTCGATATCTCCACGCGTTCTTGACACAGTCAGACAGACAACAATGTGATTCCATAAGGGGTTGCAGTTATATTCCCTAAAATTAGGTAAAGCGGCAGTTTTACCTGTATAGCTACTAGTAGAAGTGTAGCTAACCACTGCTGCCAGCCAGCGTTGATGTCACGGAACAACGAACGACCTGACAACAAAGTTAAAGAGTACTTAAATTATAAATCAGGTTTCCCTTGCTGGCAACCCAGTGCATGTAGTACCGACCAGGGGCCTAATTCACGTAATTTTTTGAGGCAGCGATTAAGTTACTGTGCAGTTGCAATTAAGTTTACATTTTAATGCAGAATGGTAGCAAAGATGCATATGTCATATTAATAGATATTTTGTGACAAATTTTCCATAAGTTTCCATTTTAATTAAATTGATAATTATGAATTTAACGTTTTGTGAAACGGAACGCGTTTTATAACATCGCTGCACTGATCAGATTGTAGTGACGTCATTCATGTCAAGAAAACTAATTAAGTTTTACAGGGTGTCAGTCAAGACACAAACTGGCCATTTTTTTGAGCTAAATTAAAAGTTTTATAAACTACATTTGTGACGTAATAAATGAAAGAGGTTTTTATTTAAAATTTATTAGTCTGAGTACCTATAGATAATTGGCAGTGTGTATAAAACAGTGATAAACCCGAGTAACGTCATTAGAACATTGAAATTGTTTTGGCGCGAAAATTTTAACTGTCACTGAGATCGTAATTTTTGCCAATAAATCAAAGTATTTTTAATTTTTACTACACTCTTCTACTATACCACATAATAATAATTCAAAATAAGGCTTTAGCGCTCGCGTGGCGCGAAAATCACGCGCACGCGAGAACCGCTGGTTTTCAAAATTACTAGAATACAAAAAGGCCTGTTTTGATCAAAACTTTACTGCAACAGAACTTATTTCATTGCGTGAGTTTGCCTACAAATATGTGATTGTTGACATGCCCGAAGTATAGTATACCTTTGTTCGCCATCTCTGTGGGGATGAGGGTGTCTCAAGAACTATCAACGCTTAAACCCATATGACTTGATAAAAACAAATATGCGGCCGTTTCAGAAATTTTACCTATTTTTGTTTTCCCGGGGGAAATCTTTTATTGATTGATAGGGCAGGGGATATGTGGGAATCTCAAAGGTTACCCACTGAAACCCATTGGGTGTTCCGTCGCACATGTGTACCACATGGCATCGGAACCACATGTCAAAACCGCGGCCAAGTATTACCAACCTGGTGTAATATTCTGGCTGGTCTTCATAAAAGCACATTCCAACGCTCCAACGATAAGGTACATAGCAGCGAGGCGCTGGAGTACTCCTGGCAAACGTACATCTGTCCAGGATACGTTGCTGGAGCTTAGCACCACACCAATGAGGGATAAGAAGAGGGAACGGCGAGCCACCTGGAGAAAAACAAATGGTTAGTTTTGTAATTTTTACCAACACAGAATTAGAATATCACAACACGATCTCAGTCCAGCTGGTCACCGTGGGGCATTACACCAGTACCTCTAGTCAATATACCATTCATAAAAAGAGAACAAGGCCTAAAATTTATATGATCAATTTGAGATACAAGTCCGAACGAATGAACACACGTCATTGATGATTAACAGGCCGGTGGCGTTACACGACACTAGCATGGGTTCTATCACCCAAGACATACATTTGTGTGATGAACATGTCTGTTCGTCTCGAGTCTGGGTGTAATTATCTATTATTTACACAAGAAAAGTAGTATGTATATGTATAGTATAACACAAGCTTTGCTCAGCTTGGGATCAGATGATCGTGTGTGATGTTCCATTAATTTTATAATAAGATAATGCTAATCTTTTCTTTTAATCTTTCTTCTGTCATCTTTAGTGAGGTAAACTGGTTTAGACTATATTTAACTATAATTTAAAGGAACATAAATTGTAAAATAATTAGAAAACGAAAATCATAAACACTCACGGTCTTATTCATAAAAATCATTGACTCTTTAGTTAAAATGGACTTTATCTCTTTCTTACTAGTATAAATGTCAAGATGACGGACAAAGACAAACAAATTATAAACCTATTTTAGCTATAATGAGCTTAGAAGACGTTTATGAATACGGGGTCAATGTTTAATATTATAATAAATTATTACAAACCACTTTTTTGTTTCAATTAAGAAGTTATAGAAAATTTCAATTTCCGACATTTATTGAGCATTTTTACTTACTTTTTGACAGTAAATGCTGTCAAAAAGTAGTCAAAAGTTCAATTTCTTTAGTAATTTTTAACACTTCTCGTCAGTAATTAGGTAACGAAACCAAATCTACTAACCTGTTGCAATGCAGTCCACCTGGGCATCGAAGTCCTCAACCTCGCGTTGAGAGACAGCACCAATGATTGTCCCATAGCAAACGCGAACCATGGGAACACCACATCGGCTACCGTCAATCCATTCCATACACTGTGAGAGAAGATACCGTACCCACCTCCACCAGCGTTCACAAAGATCTAGAAGAAAAAAACAGTATTCAGCCAAGATACCAGTCTTTCTACACCAGCAGACACACAGTACCCTTAGTATGAGTTGGTCAATACGAAAAAAGTTTTCGAATACAATCTTATGACAACAAGTCAAAATGCACATTGATCTAAAAATTTATTTACTTATTCTGTTTCTTATCCATTTTATTCTATTTCTAGCACTACATTTCCTTTTTCATAAATGTTTTAGAAAAATATTAATTTGAAAACGAATTTTGACAAGTTCAAGATAGTATTCGAAATCTTTTTTCGTTAGATGAACTCGTACTCGCCGGCCCGTTTGTCTGTAACAACCCTTCTTTTCAAAACTTTGTCAAAATGTATAGTTTCAATACCAACTCACTACACTTCAACCCTTTTTAGTGTCCCGCTGTTGGGCGAGGAGCTTCTCTCAACTATCTTACAAGTTGAGAGAGTTTAGGCCTTAATCGACACATTATCAATCTCAAATGACTAGTTCTTAGACATATCGGTATCTTCACACGGTGTTTAAGCACGACCGGGGATCAAACCGCGATCTTATATTTCTAAGGCGAACCCCCCAACCGCTGCGCCTCCACTGCTCTCACTTCACCTCGCCTAATGTCTCCCTGCTTATGATCTAAAGAATTTAGTTAGAGTTAACACTCAGCATGCCCGCCACAAGGTCGACTGATGATATTATTAAAATTGCGGGAAGCCGATGGATGTTAACGGCTGGCTACCGATAGCTGTGGCGTTCTAAAAGGGAGGCCTATATCCAGTAGTGGATGTCCTCAGGCTGATGATGATTGCAATGATGGACTTACCATAAGAGCGATACATGTCCCTCTGAAGATGTCAAGAGATCGTAGTCTAGACCTAGTTGGGGAGCGCGGGACACTCGCTTCAGTCGTCAAAACTCTAGTCTCAGATCCTAGTTCATTGTCCTCCCTGAAATTTAAAATTTCTCAACTTCATAATCTAGATCTGTATCTAAGTTTGGATGCTATTAGACGCTAACTGATCGCTGTGGGATTCTATAGAGGAGGTCTATGACCAGCAATGATATTCTCAGGGTAAAGATAATGATCTTAAGGTTACTTGGTAATCATCTTTGCAGTAAAGAAGATACCAAAAACCCCCTCAGTTCGAGATGTCTAAAATTTCGTCACTTACTTTTCGAAGTCTAAAGTAATCGTATGTAGGTAAGTACTATTAACCTGCTATTCCGTTTTTACTTATTTTTTATGGAACCCTAAACAAGAAAACTATTTTGCACTATTTAGATCAATATTTGCAAGGTGGCTTGTTGCCTCCTGTGTGGTCTGTGTTCATTTCGCACCCTTAGTTAGTTAGTTAGTTGGAGCGGGCTCTTTTCCACAACTCGACGTCCTGTAAGTGCGCCTATTTTGCGTGATTGGGCTGGCGACGCTATTGCCAGCCCAGCTCCAGGAGGAAACCTAGCAAACCCTTTATGTTACCGACGGCTTCCTGGAGTGACCTTGGCGATCCAACGTGTTCCGCTCTATTTCGCACCCTTTGGATTGATATTTGCAAGGTGACCTTTGTTGCCTCCTGTGTGGTCTGTGTTCATCGCAGTGAAAATAAACTACAAAGGAAACTTAAAAAACAAACCTTGCAAAATATCTGGCATACAACCTTCCTGCTATTATCATTTTCCCAATTCCTTTTACAATGTACCACAGAGTAGCCATCGCCAACAGCACAATTACTGTTGAGAGTAACGGCAAGTATGGAGCATCGGGCTCCAGTAGCATACGGGGCAGGCATTGTGGAGTGTCGTTAGCTTTAGCTAGCTGGGATAAGTTCAGCTTGTATTGTCCATACTCTCCAAACTGGTAGAAACCTAGAATATAATATAAATATTTGACTAGTAAGTGCAAAAGGCCCGGAACTGTTTATCCCGAAAATGGTAACAGAAGAAAAGTCAGTAATTGCTTTTGTGCTATTGTTTTAAAATAGAAACAATATAACTCCATACCTATATGTACTTTAAGGTTTTGGAGTGTCACCAAAATAAGTTTTCAAATGCTATTATGGGCCACTTACATGAGGACAATAGCTGTTGCAGGACAGTAAGACAGGCTTGCTGAAGCTGGGATAGAACCATAAGAGGCTATTGTCCACATTTAAATATTAAATAAGTAACATGTCAAGATGACGAGTTGAAATACAAAACTATCTACAAAATTTTTTACCAAGTATATTTCAAATTCATTTTATTATATTTCTAGAAGTTTACTTCCTTTTTAATGATTTGCTATATTGAAATTTTTAAATTTGAAATAGCATTTTGAAAGGTTTATGAGTCGGGATAGGTACATTATCATCTGATGGTGTAGACAGAGGTGATTGTCATTCACATATTATGGACAGTTATGCATTGGTTTTAAATGTATTGATATTCTCAACTTTGAGTGACTGTTAAAACATTTCTAAGCAATTTAGAAAAATCTTTTTCTTACATCTGGGGATATTGCAGTCATTATAATATGATTACACTAGCAAGCAGTTTTAGAGTGTATATAAATGAACTAGCGACCCGCCCCGGCTTTGCACGGGTGCAAAGTGTTATACTTATAAACCTTCCTCTGGAATCACTCTATCTATTAAAAAAAACCGCATCAAAATTCATTGCGTAGTTTTAAAGATCTAAGCATACATAGGGACAGAAAAAGTGACTTTGTTTTGTACTATGTAGTGAGAAGTGTATTTTGTGTCAATTCAAAAGATCTTACATCACAACAATGTCAGTAGTTCTTGCTTAAACTTAGATGTTTTGAATAATACCTAGTATGATAACAAATAAACAATCATGCCCTGAAAGGCATTTAGGACATTAGAATACATCACCCTTATTCAATTTTTAAACAAGACTAGCAAGAACCAGTTCACAGGCAAAACAGGTATAGGATAATAAAAGCCAATGTAGGTACTGTTTATTTATATACAGCCAGTATATTGGTACTTAAATGTCATGATATAACTCATGAATGGCATTAGCATAGATAACCGATTTGAGTGGGAATAAGTAATTATTAATAAGTACATTTATATGCACCAAGGCTGGTTGCAATCATGAAAGAATCACAGTACAAACTAGATAATTTAGTTACGTACAGTATGACTCATTAGAATAACAATATTTTATTAACCTAAATTAAAATAAATTGTTGGATTTACTAACTTTGTTTGGAGGGAAATATCAGTAGTTAGTTTATAGTAAATTGAATTTGGAACGTTATTATTTATCTTATAAACAAGGAAGGAACAATGAATGAAAACATTGAGAACAAAGCAAGTCAGCAGAAAAAAAACAATAAATGTGTCATAGGTAACTCACCATTGCAGATATCCTCCCCATCGCTGTTTTTAACTGTATAATTCAAAGCGCTGACGGTGTGCACGACTAATGAGCCTGTTTTATGTATTTTCGATGTCTCCAACAATATGCATCCTTCACATTCTTCGTATTGACTCCAAAAACTTACACTTTGATTTCCAATAATTTGTAAACAGGCTTGATCATAACGCAATGTACTCGTATTGCATTCACGACTTTTATAGCCCACGTTCATAAAGCCAACAGACATTTTTGCAAGTTTTCTACATCCAGATTTGCTAAATTACAATACAAATTCTAGGAAAAACAATGCAACTGCACATTCACTTACAATATCTGCTGCGACATTTAAGACTGAATGAGTGAATGGATAATTGTCAATGCAAGCAATTACCTGCTCAAGGGAAGGACAATTTTATTATTATCGATATTTTTTGTAATGTTAATTTAAAATATGACTTAATAATGTTTTTCTAATTATATATTCGTTGCCAAAATTCTACTTGTCTTTTTGCAAAACCTATGTGAATAGTTTCAAATACTGGGAACTCATAATGACCAGCGAAAACTTTTCTCGTCAGTCTAAATATCATAGAAAACCCAGAGGAAACTGTTTGACGCGTTAAAATAACCAAGTTAAGTTTTGGAGTAATTATTGATTTTCGGCCTTTGCCAGGCGTTTGTTGGCACACTGCGATGCAGCTTTCCAGATAAGCGGACGGATAACATTCTAACATTGTTATTACATCACTAGTTGAAGCAACATGAATGAATGAAATTACATTTACATTTTGTTTTGCTTTATTTTACATTACACAGTGCTAGATGGCGCTACAGAAATGTCATTTTTTTTATAATGTTGCCAAAATCGAATTGATAAATACTGATAAATACCAAAAAATACTCAATTCACCTCAAATCGAGGCCCATCCACATTTGTCTTTCATTTTTATTTAATAATATTAAATTACATTGGATGTCCAAAAAGCAGTTGCAAGTAATGCAAAAGCGAGTTATAGAATTTACTTTTAATATTTTCTGGTATTTCTAAAGGCGCGTCGTGCGTGTCGTGTTGCTCGTTGAACCATGAAGGTAGTAAGTTTCGACTCATTATGTAATGCCATTCTTCTTTGCCCATTTTAACGATACAAGCTGTGTAAGGTCCTTTGAAATAAAACTGAAATCAAATAGATACAAATTAAAAAATAAATATTATACCCCTGTCTTTTATATTTTTTTATCTCGACCATGCCAGTTTTTTATAAAGAGAGAGAAGCTAAAATTCCGGACAAGCGCCTATAAATTCCTGTCACATCTCACACATCAACCCTTTTTAGTTATCAGCTGGGCACGGGTCTTCTCTCAACTATCTTACTCGTTAAGGGAGTTTAGGCCTTAATCCACACGCGCTGGCCAAATGCGGGTTGGTGGATGTCACATGTTCTCGGATGATTAGTTCTTAGACATGCCGGTTTCCTCACGATTTTTTCCTTCACCGATTTGAGCAGCGGCGATGAAACAATTCACACAAAGATGTGAGGGCACGACTGAGATTTTTTTTTGCTGATGACCTAACCCAATTGGCCGGAAGCGCCTCTATTGGTTCACCGGACTTTTTCGGTGAGTCGTCCGAGGACGGTCGAACCGATCATGTACTGTGGCAACTGCCATGAGGGCTCCCCATGTGGGGACGAAACTCGGCTCAGGACGTTGCCGGACCCTAGTTTTTTAGGGGATCGGGGGGCATTTCGCATATCTGAGAACAACCTGCACTTGAACAGCGTGTTTGGATTAAGGCCTAAACTCTCTCAACTCGTAACATAGTTGAGAGAAGACCCGTGATCCCGCCGTGGGATACTGAAAAAGGGTTGAAATGACATACTAAATGGGCGAAGATTGTCACAATTTGAGACAGCCAACTTACCGCTATAGACGGATTATGCTCATAGCTTTCAACATATGAATCGGGTTGCATACCACCTGAAAGTCTGTAACAACAAAAAAGTTACATTTTTTATCCTTTACGAGGCGCACGCGCGCGACCACAACTTACCAGTAAGTTCTGAAAAAAAAACTTTATTTCGGACAGACGGACGGATCCATAACAGGGATAAGACATCATGCAATAATGTGGTCTACGATGGAACGCGCTTACCCAGCAAATACCGATTTCCTCGTGTCTTGAAGACATATATTTTTATTTAGCATAGATACATACGCTCACGCCTGTACTACCTGAAGGTTTAAGCAGAGGTAAATATCACCTCCATTTCGCCGGCTGTTTTAGGTCCCGGCAAGGCGAGCCAAGAGGCTTATTGGCAACGAATCCCTCGTCAAGGCTAAATGCAAAGCCTCGAGCATCGCCGTTTAGTTGCTAGTTTTACGGTCTTTTATCGATATATTTCGGAGAGTGTGTGTTGGAATTACACAATCTTATTCCCCCATCCCCGTTCTTCCATCGGACAAGTAGAGGTACCGTTATATGGTGGAAATTCCACGGCTAAACACAAAGCGCTTTGCTTCCACTTTCATGGTGCGAAGTGCCAAGTTGAGGAATTCGCTGCCGGCATCTGTTTCCCGATAGCTACTTATATCTGCCAGTCTTCATGTCACGAGTGAATCGGTATTTACTGGATAAGCGCGTTCCATAATAGACTGCATCATTGCTTCACATCAGGGCAATTTATGGTCAAGCGCAAGTCTATTTTAAGATAAAAAAAACTGGCATAATTCCAAACTTCAAGTTACTACTGCGAATTATAAGTAAGTACTACATCAATATAAGAAGTCATTTCACTCGACCACGACCCTCGGGGATAAGGCTCAGGCAGATGTATAAGAACAAATAAGAGAATGAGTAACAAATATCCATACAAACTTTCGTATTTCAAATTATAATGTGTATTAACAAGTATGATAAAAAGGTTTTACGCAGCACAATACAAAAATATTCAAATACAAAGCACTTTTGTTTTCAACAGTACTAGCCCAGCATCTTGTTCAAAAAAGTTTTTAATGGTTGCGATTCGGCCGGATGCGTTACGGAACAACAAATTTTTCATTGTTAGTGCGAACCGGCAGGGGGCGTACAGGAATGGGACCATAACAGCCTGAGCCGCGGATAAGCGCTTATTACTGAACCACCGAAACAGTTAGTTTCTTCTATTTCTAAGTAAAGTTTTATTTAACAATTTGAGTAATAATTTCTTTTTGTCATTCAGCTTGCAGTCTATATTATATGGGACGCACATTTTCCGTTCAATAAGCAGGTACAGTCGCTGTCATAAGCCGTTGAATATATTATCGAATTTAAATATACAATAATAATTTAAATACATATATACAATCACGCCTTTTACCCATAGGGGTAGGCAGAGACTATAGAGCGCCACTTGCTACAATCTAAACATACTTCCTTAGCCTCACTAATGTTCATACATCTTGTCATATATGCACGGCGGTTATGAGTGCTATGCACCTGTCCCTTTTGAAAGAAATCACTGATGGGATTAGCAAATGTCCTCCCAGGGCGTCCTTTACTTATAATTTAGGTTACTTAAATACATAATATTTTTTATTATACTTACGCGAATTTATTAATCATTTTCCAGACATCTTTTTTCACATCCACAATGGATTCTAAGGTATCTAAAGAACTATAACCATTGTCTTTATTGGGTAATTTTTTTGGTGCGGCTGGGTCGTCTTTCTTAACCCTTTTATTATGCTGTGAACTACATAAAAATATAAATTAAACAACCAGCATATTTTGTAACTTTTACCTTTTAACCTCCCGTGTCGCATATATGCGACAAATGTGTTTGTTTCCCAGAGCCCGTGTCCCATTTATGCGACAAAAAATATACATTTTTTCATCTGTATTATATCGGTTTGAAAAAAATTGGGGTCAAGCGCCACAGGCACGGCAATAGATTTGACGGGGTGGTTAAAAGCTAGGCTAAAGGCTATCTAGACGTTCTAGCTCACTTGCGACATAATAGTCGTATGAGCCTTTTTAACTCCACTCAAAGAGTGCTGTGCAATTTTCTCTAGACATCATGTTTGTAATGGGCACACCTTTATTTTTTTTATATTCCGGTCGCAGGGTAATCCCCAGTAACACAGACCCCAAATTAACTAAACAGCCGGTTTCATACCTTTTAAATTGCGGTAATACGTAATAATAAAAATCTTCTGCTTCTTCACTGGTTCCTAATCTCAATTTAGGTGACAGCCATTCTTGATCATTCAAATTAAGAACCCACAAAGGATTTCCGTCAATATCTATACTTTCTTTGTCTTCCACGCCATTTTGTTTAAATCTCGTTAGTAATAATTTAGCTGAAGTATTTAATATTAAAATTGATGTTATTAGAAGTTTATACATGATTGCCTTATTAAATATTCAGATTGGGAATGAAAAGTTCGTAATTATACTATTAAGAAACTACACATATTGTTTAAATAAGCAACATTATCAGCACTTGAATAAATATTTTGTTACAAGTCTAATTTTGAAGGTATCATGTACCTACGTCTTATAAATTGGCTTATTTGGTTGGTAAAATCTTACCTACGTATTGATAAACGTAATATAAGCCTATTATAGCTAAAATAGGTTTATTATACATTTGTCTTTGTCTCTCATATTGATATTTATACAAGTAAGAAAGAGACAAAGTCCATTTTAACTAGAGTCTTATAACTTTTTTTATGAATAAGGCCGTTAGACGTTACATTGGATATGAAAAAAAAAAAATTAAAAAAAAACAACGCTCAGTTTGACCTCGGCTTTTTGCCTACTTACTATGAAATTAATTAAAAAGAAAAACTATTTAACAAATCACTTAATCTTTAATAAAAATATACATATATTTAAGGAATGTAGATAATTTGTACATTTATGTAGTAGCAAACAGATACAACAATGCTTTTGCAAATTGTATGATTTCTGAGCCTCCGAGTTTCGACTCTCCGTAGACTCGATCCACAAAGGTTATTGGCACCTCTCCTATCGTGTATTCCAGTTGTCTAGCCCTGTAAAAAAATATCTTTAGTGGCAAAATCTATGGGCACCGGAGAGAAAACATTTTAAATACTCAAGATTATTTACATCATTCGACTCCCGAAAAAATGCTTATTTAAATCTATAAATAACAATATAGAGTCACGCTTATATTGCCCGAAGGTGTAGGCAGAGGTGGACATCACCCACTTTCGCCTATGTTTAGGTCTCATACATAGAATAGCTAAATCGCATAGTTTCATCGCCGCATAGTTGCTAATCTTTCGGTCTTTTACCGGATACACTTCGGAGTGTGCGTTGGAATTACACAATCTTATTCCCCCATCCCCGTTTTTCCATCGAACAAGTAGAGGTACGGCTATGCGCCACCGTTATATGGTGGAAATTTCACGGGTAGGCACAAAGAGCTTTGCTTCCCCTTTCATTGTGCGAACTGCCAAATTGTGAAATTCGCTGTCGTTATCTATGTTTCCCAACAGCTATAATCTGCCGGTCTTCAAGTCACGAGTAAATCGGTATTCACTGGGTAAGCGGGTTCCATCGTATTGGTCACATTTTTTTGCTCAACCTGGGATTCAAAACTAACGCGCACCACTGGACCAATGAGGCAGTATAAAGATTGCTTACCTAATAATCATTTCCATCTGAAAGACATAGCCTTTGGAGACACAGCTGTCTATTAACTTTTGTAAAACATCTTTCTTGTACAACCTGGGTAAACAAGAAATACAATGTTACAGATAAAAGTAGTTTTGTTAATCCAAGGATTACATTATACTAGCGGACCCGGCAGACGTCGTTCTGCCCGGTAAAGCAGTGCCATCTACCAAGTCTCAGACCTACCAAATATAACCAATAATAAATAATAGGTATCTAAACCGGTTTTCGGCATCTCTTCACTTTCTAAATTTTTTTTATTTTTCTCTGCGTAAGAACCATCCTCGTACTTAAAGGAATATTTAAAAAAAAGAATTAGCAAAATCGGTCCAGCCGTTCACGCGTGATGTCGTGACAACGGAAAACGGGTTTCATTTTTATATGTATAGATTTTATAGCTATATTACTAAATAATATTCTATTCTATAATATACAACAATTACACGATAATCATAGAGAAAGTACGTTAAATGTAATGTGTGTGTTTTCTATTTCCAGGCCAATCCTACTTTTGATGTTAAAGTCCAATTTGATTAAATTTGACTCAATGTACAACTATAGAGTTATTCCCATTTCCTGTTTCGAAACTTACACAATGTTGAAATAAAACTACTTTTTAACGGATTTTATTGCGGTTTATTTTAGATTTTTTTTTTATATTTTTTTTTTATATTTTTTTTTCGGTTTGTCTTAGAAAAATAGTAGATAATAATTACCTAAATGATCCTGTCAGATCAGAAGCACCAGGTCGTAACAATGTTTGGGTAACAAAGTTAGCTCCCCGAGAGATCAGTTTCCGTTTAAAATCCCAACCGTGCACACCGCCTCCATCTTTATACCGAGTACCAGATACAAGGTCATAATCATATTCCCTTTGGAGTTCTATAAACTTGGGTATGAATTTTGGCTGAAAAAGTAGTTTTAATTACAATAACAAGAAATATTAAAATTAAATAACTTTCATTGACCTTCTGATTGATTGATATTGAGTAGTGTAGGCACCAGTTCGTAAATTAGATCAATGAAAGTAGGCAGCACCTTTAATTTTTTTTTAGCTAAGAAGATTCCCAACTAATCACCTGTCAAATAAAAAAATAGTAACAAAATCAGCTCATTCATTGGGGCTACAATGCCACAGATAGACTCAAACTTAGACACATCAACCTTATCGTTATTCTGTTGTTTTTGCCGATGCTATAACAACAGAACAGCAATAAGTTGATATAATAGTTATGAGGGTTTATAAACAAAAAAGTGACTCATCTTTGGGACATCACCCACTTTATTAATTAGACTGGACTGGTGGGGTAGCAATTAGTAACCCTGGCTGCTGCGTCGAAGGTCGTGGGTTCGATTTCCAACCAGGACAAATCTTTGTGTGTGTGATTATTTGTTGTGATGTGTTGTGATGTGATGAGTGTGATTATTTGTTCTGTGTCTGGGTGTAATTTATCTAAAATATGTATGTATTTACAAGAAAAAAAATGTATTTAAGTATTATATCCATTCCTAGCACCTATAACACAAGCAAATATAATTGCTTAATTTGGGACTAGATCGCGCTGTGTATGTGTGAAAATAATATTAAAAAAAATATATATATATATATATATATATATATATATATATATATATATATTATTACTAGTTTTCCGCCCGCGGCTTCGCCCGCGGATGTTGGTTATCGCGCTAGACCATTAATCCCTTTTTTCGCAGTCGGATAAAACTATCCTTTCCCGGGTCTCGAACAATCTCCATACAAAATTAGTTCAGTAGTGTAGGAGTGTAAGCAACATTTTGAAATCGTCAAGCGCCCATAGGATTATCCATAAATCAATAGGCGTTTCTGAAAAATACTACGGCTCTTAGACCATACTTATAAGAAATGAAATTTAAATTTCGAATTCTATTCGTAGCATTGAGTTATCAAACATGTCATTGTGTCAAAATAAAAAGTAATTTAGCTAAAAAGCACGAAGGAGTATTGATATCAACTTCAAAGAAAATCTCCCTCAGAATAATTTCTCATGCTTCACCCGCGTAGTATTAGGATAAAGATAAAAAATATTGAATAAATAAAAAACAAGTGTTTCATTATTTGTTTTAAGCTATATTTATACCGAATTTGAAGTGAATCGGACCAAGGACTAAACAGTTCTGGAATATTTAATTTTTCCAAAAAAGCTCATTTTATACTCCCCCTGGGGGTAGTTTTGGAAAAATAAAAAAACACGTGTTTCATGATTTCTTATAAGGTATATGTGTGCCAAATTTGGAGTGAATCGGACTTGAGACTATACAGATCTAGAGACACTTAATTTTTTACCAATAAAACTCATTTTCAACACCTCGTGGGGGTAATTATGGAAAAATAAAAAACCCGTATCTCATTATTTGTCTTAAGGTTTATGTGTACCGAATTTTAAATGAATAGCACCAAGGAATAAAAAGTTGCATACAAACTTCACCCCTCTATTTAACCCTCTTAGGCGATGATTTTTCAAAATATTATTAGCCTATGTCCGATTCTAGGGTATACGCTACCTACATTCTAAATTGTAATAAGATCGGTTTAGCGGTTATGGAGATACGCGGTAACAAACCTTCACACACACACACACACTTACTTTCGCATTTATAATATTAGTAAGATTATTATTTTCCACAAGTGCAAATTGCAAAATTTATTTCCTGAGTTTATCCTGGTCAGTAACCTCATTCTACCCAATGGTCTTTTAAAAGGGAAAAATGTACTATTAATTTTGCTGCCCAAACACATTTTTTAAAATACACAATATATATATCCAATGTAATTTATACTTAACATATTATTATCTAAAATTCAAACTTGATATTTGCCTATTGTCATGCAATAAAGACCGTAGGCAGAAATGAGAGGTTTAGTTTATTGGATGGGCAGGATAAATCAGTCAGACAATCTTAGAATCGATAATTGTCTCACAGTTAACTCATTTCATAGCAGATAAGTATGTCATATGTAAAGATAATGCAAATATTTTTTGTTTTTGCGGATGACCCAACCCAATCGGCCGGAAGGACTTTTATAGGTTCACCGGACTTTTTCAGTGAGCCATCTGAGGACGGTCAAACCGTTCAAGTACTGTGGCAACTGCTATGAGGGCTACCCATGTGGGGAAGAACCTCGGCTCAGGATGTTGCCGGACACTCTTGTTTAAGGGGATCGGAGGGCATTTTGCGATCACCAGGTCTAGTCCTAAACTCGAGGGGCGCGGCGCGGCCTACGGCGGCGTGGGCGATGTCTCGCCATGTGTGTTACTATTTAGGTTGTCCCTACCTACTCTAGCAGCGGATCGAAGTTCGCATATTATTTAACTGGCATTCAGCATATTTAACAGTATATTTCTGAAGGGAATATATGAGTTACTAGATTACCCACATTGTACTATGATAAAAAATAACCTATTTCAGACTTGTCTTAAGATATACCCCATTTTATCTAGTAGTTTTTGCATGAAAGAGTAACAAACATCCACTCATCATTTTATACAAACTTTTGTAATAATAATATTCTAGGATATTAACATCCATGGCCATCTGGTCCCAAGCTAAGCAGAGCTTGTGTTATGGAAACCAGATAACTGGTATATACTATGCATAAACTACTCTTCATATGTAAACATATACTTATTATAGATATCTACAGATAGACTCGAAACAAACGAGTTAATAATATTAGTAGGATTAACTATTCTATGGGTTCTGGACTCACATGGTGGCTCAAATCAGCATCCATGATAACAATAAAGTTGCCGGTTGCATGTTTTATGCCATGTATATAAGCGGTGCCTAATCCAAGTTTCTTTTCTCTAGGCCGAAGTACTATTTTACTTGATCCATATATCTGCTGCAGCTGTTTAGCGACTTCTAGAGTACCATCAGGGCTACCATCATCAATAATTATCACTTCATAGTCGTGGCCACTGCAATAGTAGATAATCAAAGATTGTTATTGAAGATGTATAGATAGATGTATGAAGTATACGTGGTATTTTCTTAGTAAAGGATATGTAATACTTGCCTGCTATCTAAATATTTGATAATAAGCCATATTATAATAGGAAGATTCTCTCTTTCATTATAAGTAGGCAATAATATGGAATATTTATCAATTTTTGCAATTTCAGAATCCATAGCCGTGGCCGCCATGGTGACTTTCTGTCAGGCAATTGACATTTGACATTAGCGTTGTTGCGACAGCGAGAGTCACAATACTTTCGATAGTCCTATCGAAACTATCGACCCAAGACGATAGTATCGATTGTTAAAAATAAGTAATACTATTGCATAAGTTCAATTCTATCGATAATTACCATATGAATGATATAATATAAAGATCTTACCAGAGTCCTTTCTTTAGATCGCAGAGCATATGCAGTTACGAAATAATATACTAACACACTTTTATAAATTAGAATTTATAAAAGTTTTTGTTGTTGTTGTTGTTTTTAGAATTTTAGTATCGAAATCACAGTTTTTATTATTTTGTTTTATACCGACTGTTAAATATATTGCTTGATTTATTCACAAAGTTACATATTGTCTCTGTTGTCTATGCATATGTTTACTTTTTATTAAGGAGTTTATATGTCTGTTAACTTAAACAATCAAAACTATCGATACTATTGAAACACGTCGATAGGTCATCAATAGTATCGATGGTTTCGATAGTATCAACTAATTAGATGCAATATTATCTATAGTATCGATTCTATCAAGTGTTCGTACCGATACTAAGGATAGTAGTACTAACGAACTTAAGCAATAGTAATACTTATTTTTCTTTTAATCTCGACTGTATCGACAGTTTTCAATAGTATAACCTAATTTTCACAATCGATAGTATTGCAACATTTCGATAGTTTCGATAGGACTATTCATGCTATCGATTATTTTTCAAGGTCAACTATCGATAGCTAAACTATCACTATTGCAACAACGCTAAATTTGACATGAATGACAATGAAATTGACTGTCAATTAATTACCTTTTATAAAGTCAACCTCAATTCAATTATAGAGAAGCAAAATGGAGCAAAGTTTGATTCTCAATCATTCATTTTTAGTTTTTAAATATTTCTTTAATATTGGTAGTTTACAATGAATAGCAGAACTAATATTGCACAATTTTCCTGCTTATGCCATAATTACGAAATAATTAAAAGAGTAATAACAGGGTTTACCATTACTAAGCGGGGTCACGGGGTACTTCTTTTTCTTTTAATTATGGCCTCTGCAGAAATTATTCCGCAATTTTGCCAATGTCAAGTTTAAATAAGTATACAAGCTTTTAAAAGATCAGTAGTAAAAAACTTCAGCGGTCATGTACGGTCATTACATTAAAACTATCTTTAAATAAGTATAAAAGCTTTTAAAAGATTAGTAATAAAAAAAAATAAAAAACTGCGACATGTGTGAAAGTCCTTTATGACTGGATGACAGTGAAGCATTAACTATGTCAAAACAATGTCAAACAAAAACTGCCAAATTTTGTCAACAAAGAGACTGTCTGTGAAAGGGATTTACGACGTTGCGCCAAAGTGAAATTTTAAAGAAATCTGTTATTTAATTTAATTAGAGTGCATATTGCCAATTGAAATACAACAAGAACAATGACAATATTATAATATTGTAGCTCAGTGTAGTGATAACGTAATAATGAGCCATAAAATGTAGATCAAACAACGTACACAGTAAAAGTTAGAAATCTAAAAAATGGGTAAAACTAGCAAGGTCGTGATATGTGGGATGAAAGGCGTAGGAAAAACGGCAATTTTAGAGCAACTTATTTACGGAAATGTGAATCTAAAGTCGTGTTTTTATCCTACAATTGAAGATATTTATGTTGCGAATATAGAAACGGACAGAGGGACGAAGGAGAGGATTTGTTTCTATGATACAGCGGGCTTGGAGCCCCCGCTAACAGGCGAGTTTAAAGGTTTCGTTTAGTTTTTTGTTACTGCTTTTGAGCTTCGCACAGCTTGGCTTTGTGTGATCTGAGGTAATGTAAATATTGCAGTTAAATAATTTATAGTTATAAATTATTGTTAATGGGGTTTTAACTTATCTGCCATGGGCTTGTAATATTACTGTGTAATGATGACTATAGCTATAATTCAACTACAAAGGTATTTTTAGGTATTTTTTTTTATTTATTCGTGGCATTGGCATCAGGGCCTTCAGCCGAACAGAGGTATAGCAAATCTAATACCAATGTGCTCTATTTTGAATGAAAGATTATTACAAGATGGCATGCTTCTGTACCCTTAGTATTATGTTGTCAATAAGAAAAAAGTTTTTGAATACTACTGTTCTTCTTCTTCTTCTTCTGCAATTTTGTCAGTGTCAAGTTTAAATAAGTTAAGTTTATAAAGATTAGTAAAAAAGAACTAAAAAACTATGACATTCTAAGACACCATTTTTCAATACTACTGTTAACCTATCAAGATATTAAGTTTCAATAGAATAATATTTATAGATTATTATACTTATTCTCCACCCCCATCAACTCCACATCCTCATGGAGGTGTCACAAGATCACAATGCCTGGAAAGAGTTATGGGAGGCCTTTTCCCACAGTAAGATGATCAGGGCTAGAAAATAATTATAATAATAATATACACGGTCTTACTCATAAAAATCTTATAAGACTATAGTTTAAATGGACTTTGTCTCTTTCTTACTAGTATAAATGTCAAGATGACAGACAAAGACAAAGGAATTATTAACCTATTTTAACTATAATGAGCTTATAAGACATTTATGAATATGGGGTTATTCTATTTCCAATTTATTTTATTATGTTTCTAACATTTTATTTTCTTTCTTGAATGAAAAATAATAATTTGAAAATGCATTTTGACAAGTTCAAGATAGTTTTCAAAACTTTTTGTATTAACAAACTCATACAAGGATGCAGAAAGACATAGTCTGTACTGGAAGTGAGTCTAAACCATTTGCTCAAAGACAAATAAGATCCTTTGGTAGTGTGTGGCTTAATTTATTTTTATCTTTGTTTTTACTCTCTTATCTTACTAATATTATAGTGATGAAACTTTGTATGAGTGTGTGAATGTTTGTTACTCTTTCACACAAAAACTGGATGGAAATGGATGAAATTTGGTATAGAAATAGATGGGCTGGAATAGCACATGGCCTACTCTTTAACTTAACCACACAAACAGGTGTAGGAAGCCGCAGCTGGATCCTAGTGTAGTAACTAGTAATATTGTAAGTCCATTGTTTTATAGTGATTGTTAGTCTGACTATAATATCTAGGTAGTTTTTATGGTTACTAATTATGAGATCTATTGTCTAGAACTATAAAAAAGTTGTAAATCAACACATTCGCTGTCTTAATAAAAGATTTGACTATAGCAAGTCCTGCTTTAAATTCTATATGCAGTAGTAAATTCACTGGTAGCATGGACTCCAGGCTGACAGTGTCTCTCACAATTGGGGATATTTTAGATAGGAAACATCTTAATAGATTATATTGGTTGTATTAACTTTGCATAATTTTAACAAGCACAGCTGCTGTACCAAACACTATATTAATTAATATTCGTTTACAGAGTTCCTGGTTGTCATTTGCTTGCTACTCTTTAACTGAAAAGCTGCTGAACAAATTTACATGAAACTGTATTATTTAGCTAAAGAGTAAGCTAAAAATAGCTAATCTATATTTTTCTTTGTCTAAGTCTTCCGTGTAAAGACATCGGATCAGGTTGCATCGGATTTTTTTTCGTAACTGAGTTATAAACCCCAGTAAAGATATTTATTCTGACAATGTTTTATAACTTATTTACAAAAAATTGTCAGATGCATCCTTTCATTTCCTCATTTTGATGTGTCAAAAGGAAAAAAGACATAATGGAAGAGCTGATCTATTTAAGCACAGTCTTTTTTTATGTCTGAGGATGTTAGGATACTTTTTATCTCAGTAATATAACTTCGCATGCTCTGAATATATCACATGTGAATGTTGTAAATTAATTTTACCTGACTTTAATATTTGTGGTAAATGCTACGCCAGCATTCCCAGCATTCGGTTTACTTGAAAAATAAGTAATTTATTTAATACCTTACTGCCTTAGATTGTTACATATAAGAATAAAGATTAGCGGTTTATGTTATTCATGAAAATCTTTTAAGCCTCTTTAGTTGAAATGGATTTTGTCTCTTTCTTGTAGTCTAAATGTCAAGATGAAAGACAAATACAATTTAATTATAAACCTGTGTTAGCTATTATAAGTCTTTAAGATGTTTATGAATAAGGAGGTTAATATTTATGTATACCTACCACAGGACCACCACAGTCACCGACAATGCAGCTGACCGCTAACCAAGTGCTGCAGCGGCACTACCTCGGCTTCGCTGAGGGCTTTGTGATGGTGTATGACACCACCCGGCCCGAGTCACTCGATGTGCTCATGTATTTGAAGAAGGATATTGATAGGAATAAGGATAAAAAAGAGGTATGTGGGTATAACAACATAAATTGATACAGCGTTTTGACTCCTGGTCATATTTATGCCATGGCAGGCAATCATTAGCTGGCTAGCTATAGGCATAAGAAACATCATACTCAGGCTTACTTATTTAGGGTGTCCGATGGAACATCAGGCGCAGGACTGCGACATACATCAGGGTTATCCTGATGTATGACGTAATGTCTAAATGTAAGTGGCATTTCCCGCGACTTTTAAATGCTATAGGATCACTGTTTGTTCATTCCCTTACGCTGTCAAAAGGCCATTATTACAAGATAGCTGAATGGATGTCACCCACTGCCCTTCACCCATTCGGAGTACGGAAATGAAATGAAAAGGTTTAAAGGTGTGGCTTAAGACTGAAATGGGCCTTAAGCCTAGGCCTAGCCTAAGGCATTGGCTAAATGGATATTAAGAAACTTGCTAATGGTTCTGCCCAGCTAGACATGAAGTGAGGAGGGCTCAAATTAATCAAAGCAGTGTGCTTACCAATGGTTACATCTTTACTGAGGCTTCTTAAAGTTTATTTAAGCCTGTTTAATATCTTCTAGGTGGTTATGATGGTAATTGGCAACCGCACCGGCCCTGATGACGTCAACAGTTTAGAAAATACGTGCTCCAAAGCTGCGAACTGGTGCGCGCGGGAAAAAATCCGCCATTTTGAAGTTTCCGCAATGGACCGTCCGTCGCTTTACGAGCCGTTTATATTTATGACTTCCCGCCTTAACCCTGTGCAAAATAAAACTGCATTCCCTCAACTTAGTACGCTGAGTAAGTTAACTCAGAAGAATAGCAAGAGTGAAGCGATGTAACGGTACGTTTTTAGTCTATGCCCTTTTTGCTACCAACCTTGAGGAGGTTGGTGGTTTAGTCTGTGGTTGAGCGTGAGCTGTCAAAATATTGCCGCGCTTTTTGGTGCTTATTGTGCTTGTTTTTAGTAAATTTAGCAGTGAAGTTATAAAAATGGAAACAGATTAAATTGTGTTACAGATGAATAGAGTAAAGTGGAGCAAAGTTTTGGCAGCTTGCTTTCTATTAGAACGAAGACTCTCTTGAACATTTTAAATTATTTAACTGTCATTTTGTCATACGCAAGAGAAAGGCCTACTTTAAAATCTATAATACTTATAATACATTTTGGTAAATTTCTACAACAAGCCAGATACAAAAGAACAAATATTTAACCTTAGTGTGTATTGGCGACCATTTTGTCAACACCCACAACATCTGTATGTACTTACTGAAGTGTCACCTCCATTAATTAAATGAAAAAAATGTTCAAGAGATAATTAATATCATCTCATTAAATTATTTCTTATTTTGTAAAATTATTAAGTACCTAGTTGAATTTTATTTTTAGTTAAGTTTTTTAATTGCTTTAATTATTTATGACAAATATGAATTAGCTTTACCATTTTAGGTTTTATTTAGAAGAATTTATTTGATAGTTAAACTGCTATTTGGTTATCAGGACCCCTAAATAATTTCACATAACGAAGCTTAAAATGAGTAAATTGTCTTGGATTGACATACAGGAACCTACAATCCCATACATTTTATTCTTTTCAGTCTTCTAGGGCCCCTGGATAGTTTGTGGAACGCGGGACGGGTGATACATTGAATTGGCCAAGCTTAGCTAGTAAAAATATCACGCTATAATACTTAAAGCTGATTAGTAGTATGCGCCTTCTCCGCGTTCCGCAAACTGAAATGATCAATAATTATACAACGGTTTGCTTATAGTCACATAAAGTGCAAGCGCACACTGTCATAATACAGATAGACTATTGGTTTACATAAAGTCAAATTGTCTAATAAATATGCTACTAATAGGCTTCACTTAGTCGCGAATGGTCTGGAGCAGTCGCGGGCGTCTCCATTTCAAGTTTATCAAGCGAAGCTATATAAGGCCGACCGTTTAACTCGCGTATCTGAGGTACGAAGTCATTAAACATTAATTAAAACTCTTAAAGAGCTATTTAACCACAGATAAAAGTAATGTAAGACTATTCGTCATTAATATCCATATCGCATGAATCATCATCACTGTATGTGCAGCTTGAGGAGTCAGAATCTTGGCGATAGGCGATACGCGAGTTAAACGGTCTATCTATAGTAATGGAGATAAAGTTTAAAATTTTAAAACACTAATTGCTCGCTGCGCCGCTTCGCTGCCAGTCTCTGGTGTGAGCCTAATAGGCCATTTACACGAGGACAATAGCTGAGACAGTACAGTAGGACAGAAAGCAAGGCAATAAAAAGCATAATGTAAATAGTGATAACTGTCTTAAGAACAATCAAACGCAGTTATTTTTTTGTGGCTTGTTGTTCTATCCTGGCTATTGTCCTCGTCTAAATAACCCATAATGCATACAAGCTTGTCTTAAAACAAGACTGACATTAAACTGTGTTGACTAGTGTGCGCTCGCTCTAAGTGCTGTGAAGAATTTATTAGTACAGTCACCTGCCTTAATGTCATCATATCGAACTGTAATTAGTAAAAATATGTACTTAAATGAAAGTATTCTTACAGAAATCTCATTAGTTTTAAATTTATTAATTTGTAAGTACTTTTGTATTACACTTAAATGAAATTATTGGTGAAAACTTTTATGAAGATGTTTAAATGAATTTGAAAGAAATTTGTATGCCACAGATGATATAAAATAGTGTTTTTAAAAAGATTTTGTAAATTACATTTACAAAATCTTTTTCAGGTCCTAAACTATAGACAGCCTTTACCCTTTGTCTAAAACGATATTTAAGCTTAATTCCTTTCCTGTCTAGTACCTACTTCAGTCTTTAACTTTATTTTTAGTCTTACCTCCGTATTCATAATCGTATTTTAAGCTCATTATCCGTAAAATACATTTATAATTCGTTTGGGTTTGTCTGTCATCTTGACATTTATACTAATAAGATAGAGATAAACTCCATTTTAACTTATGAGTCTTATAAGATTTTTATGAATAAGATAGTAAAACTTTAGCGTTGCATTAGTAATATTTATCCCTTTACCCTTCATTATAACAATAAACTTAACACAAGATAACAATAACATATAGCAATAACTCTAATAACTATTAACGAAGCAGTATCAAATAAGATTTTAAAACGCGATTTTAATGCGTGACGTACGTAAGCCAGTACGAGATTAAGATGTTAGAAAAAATGGCGTTGCCTACAGTACTACACGGGAGCTTGAGGGGAAATTAAAGAGGTAACGAGCGGAGGGTTGCATTCCAGTCGAGTCTCAACTTATCGCGCACGGGTAGTAACGATCTTATAAAACGTTTATGAATACGGGGGTTTCAGTTTATAATATCCAACGACATTAACACACATGGTCATCTGATCCCAAACTAAGCAGAGCTTGTATGTTAACCAGATAACTGATAATATGCTACAGACTTCTTTCCTTGGGTGGGAATCGAACCCACGACCTGTGACGTAAAAAGCAAGTGTCCGCCACGCCATGCGCCACCAGCCTGTCAAACTATTGTAGTTCAAGAAACCGGCCGCTGACAGACAGACGTATGGACACCAGTCTTAGTTATAGAGTTCTGTTCACCATTTGTGTATGGAAGCGTAAAAACGATCATACATAAATTAATAATAATAATTTTTTCACACACACACACACACAGCGCCATCTAGTCCCAAATTAAGCAACTATATTTGCTTGTGTTAAAGGTACTAGGAACGGATATAATACTTATATACATTTCATACATACAATAGATAAATTACCTACACCCAGACACAGAACAAACACTCGTGCTCATCACACAAAGGTTTGTGCTCGGTGGGAATCGAACCCACAACCTTAGCAGTCAGGGTCACTAACCACTACGCCACCAGGCCAGTCAAAATCGAATGTACCTATGTCGCAGAAAATTTTTCAAAATTTCACCTGGTGTACGTGGTGAACGAGATAGTTTTATAAAATCCTAAATTCTCTGACTGTAATTGAGAGTTTACTAAATAAAATGGTGCACAGTTGTTTTATCATTGTTGTACTTAATTTTAACATGACTCATTAAAACTGAGCGATGTCGGGGGCATAGATTTAACTAAATTTTGACGTAGAATAAGAATTTTTCGAATTTCTATTTTAGTTTAAGGTAATGTGCAATAATATTAATCTTTCTGCTTTATTCCAATGCAAGGTTTAACTAGTCCTGGCTTATAATTAGTTATCTGTACTGCCCTGATATGGCAAAACTTAGAAATATAATTCCAAGATGGGTAGATGCGCAATCGTTTACTTAGTATGCTGGTTATAATAACTCACTTCAACCCTGTTTAGTGTCCCACTGCTGGGCACAGGTCTTCTCTCAACTATGTTAAGAGTTGAGAGAGTTTAGACCTTAATCCACACACGCCGGCCAAGTGCGGGTTGGTGGATGTCACATGTCCTCGAATGATTAGTTCTTAGACATGCCGGTTTCCTCACGATGTTTTCCTTCACCGATATTGAGCAGCGGAGATGAAACAATTCACACAAAGATGTGTGGGTACGACCAGGATTCGAACCCGCGACCTTATTTTTCTAAGGCGAGGCCCGTACCGCTGCGCCACCGCTGCTCATATATATGCTGCTGGTTATAATAACTCATTTTCGTAAAAATTACGTTTAGCCTCCTTTTTCCATATCACGGCAGTGTAGTACTAAACTTGGATTAATAGAGATGACGACACTTTTGTTGTTTTATACATCAGATAAAAAATATTGGATATGTCCAAGCGAAATCTCCAATGATTCACTCTTAGGTAAGTTTTATACCTCTGTATGACGTAGCGTACTCCCACTCCATAACTTTATATCGATATATCTTAATATTCACTTCAACCCTTTTTAGTGTCCCACTGCTAGGCGCGGGTCTTCTCCCACTATCTTACGAGTTAATACGATATATCTTACCCTTTTTAGTGTCCCACTGCTGGGCACGAGTCTTCTCGCAACTATCTTACGAGTTGAGAGTTCAGGACTTAATTCACACACGCTGGTCAAGTGCAGGTTGGTGGCCCCGTACCGCTGCGCCACCGCTGCTGATCTTAATATTGTTTCATTTCAATGATCAAGCAAAAATAGGTACGTGTTAGTTACCGTACTCCTCCGAAACGGCTTGACCGATTCTTATGATTTTTTTATGCCTATTCAGTAGATCTAAGAATCTATTTTTCATACCCCTAAGTGATAAGGGTAGTTCACCTTTAATTTTTTTTTAATTTTTGGACGAAATTTTTCGTTTTTATTTTTGTATTATGTGGCATTAAAAATACATACTTATTACATTAGTAATACGCGGCACGAAGTTCGCTGGGGCAGCTAGTTTATTTATAATCTTACTGATGGACTAGTTATTATACGATTTTTTATATCTTGTCGCCATCCTTATTACTATTATTTAGTACATGATGATCTATACTAAGTCTGTACTAAAGTTAAACTTTGATTCGGAATAAGGCAGATATTGTTCTCACAAAATTATGACATCAAAATTGAATATTTTAATCTAAATTCTATGAAATTCTATTATACGGCTTGTATAGTATTAGGCGTAGGGACATGGTACTGTTATAAAATAAATATATTTTACTATCAACAAATTTATAATAAGTACAATTGATAAGATATTAAACAAACAATCTATGTACTAACTTAGAAGTATCAACGCTTATCCATTTTTCTTATTCATTTATTATTAAGTAGGTACGTAAGTTTATATCTACAGGGTGACTTTAAATTAGTGAACGCCCTTATAAGGGATTATAGTACAGCTCATTTGCAACAAATTAAAAAAAAAGGGTAAAAGGGTGTTCACTAATTTCAAGTCACCCTGTATATAGATAAAATCAATTGCTGATCGTTAGTCTCGCTAAAACTCGAGAACGGCTGAACGGATTTATCTTATCTTGGTCTTGAAATGTTCGTGGAGGTCTAGGGAAGGTTTAAAAGGTGAAAACAATAATATTTTATACAAAAGCTTAGGTCTTTTATTTACCGATTGAGGCAGAACGAAGTCTGCCGGGTCGGCTAGTATTTTAATAAATGTATATTGGCCCTGTATTTAATTTAAAAAAAAAACGATACTATATACCACCTACTATGTACGTGAATCTCATTGTTTGTAATATATTAATTAACTTATTGTTGAAAATATAATGCTTTTTACGAATTATATATTTTATTTTTTGTCCTCATTTTAAACAAGGTTTAACCAAGAGCGGACTAAGTTTAAATTTAGTTTTGAAATAAGTGCTACCTTATTTAATAATTAAATAATAATAATGGGACATTATCACACATTGTCATTTGATCCCAAACTAAGCAGAGCTTGTACTATGGAAACCAGATAACTGGTAATATACTTTTCTTTTGTAAAAACATAAGCATGTATTTACAAAAGAAAAGTAATTATCTATATTTAAGCAAATATAGATAATTACACCCAGACACAAGACAAACGACATGTTCATCACACAAATGTTTGACTTGGGTGGGTATCGAACCAGGGGCGTAGCTACCGCCGTATTTGCCGTATCAATTATACGGGGCCCCGGGCCACGGGGGCCCCCAAAGTGTGTAAGGAAAAAGAATAAAAACTTTCTAATTTATTTTATTTTACAAATGACAAAATTCTATAAATTTTTTTTTTTTTTTTTTTTTTTATATATTATATCTGCCATCAGCCTCATGGCTTTAATCAGATTAGGTGTCGCTTTCAGTGTCTTGAGAGTGCACATCCTATGACGTGTCGTCTCTTAAGTTATACACTACATAGTGTTCAGATTGAAGCTAGTCGCATTCTTTTTAGCCGAAATATGCTGTCGTTGGTATTCATTAGTTTTGTAGCAAGGTGATTTTTATGTTGGTGGAGTCTCTTTTTATAGGTCACAGAAGACCTCTCTATTTCTTCTTTGACTGTTGGAATTTTCAGGTACTCATGCACTTCAGTGTTCCGTGTGAACCAAGGCGCATTGCATAATACTTTTAGGACTTTATTTTGGTAGCGTTGAAGGATTTCTATATTAGAGTGACTCGCTGAACCCCAGAGTTGAATACCATACGTCCAGACAGGTTTTATGATACACTTGTAAATCAGGAGTTTGTTTTCCAGGCTCAAAGTTGACTGTCTTCCTAGTAGCCAGTGCATATGGCCAAACTTTTTGTTGGCTTGGTCTCTTTTTGTCTTTATGTGGTCACGCCAGGTAAGTCGCCGATCTAGATGCATACCCAAGTATTTTACTGTCGTATGTTGTGGGAGGACATTTCCGTCAAGTGTTACAGGTGCGCAATCTCCTCTCTTCAGGGTGAACGTTACATGGACTGATTTTGCTGGACTTGCACGAATTCTCCACTTCTTCAACCATAATCCAATTTTATCTAGACATTCTTGCAATTTTGTTGATGCTATGTCTGGATCTTTACTGCGTGATAAGACTGCCGTGTCGTCTGCATAGGTTGCAGTAACTACTTCTTCCGAAATGGGTAGGTCTGCAGTAAATATCGTGTACAGGACAGGGCCAAGAACTGAACCCTGAGGCACTCCTGCTTCTATCGGGCACATGGATGACAGACTATCTTCGCATTTGACTTGGAATATGCGGTTTTTTAGGTACGATTTAAGGAGCGCGTACACAGTATTTGGCAGGTGTAGCTTTAGTTTACATAAGAGACCCTTGTGCCACACACGATCAAATGCTTGCTGAATGTCAAGGAACACAGCTGAACAATATTCTTTCTTCTCTAGTGCTTGTCGTATTACATGAGCCACTCTATGTATTTGCTCAATAGTACCGTGGTGTGCACGAAAGCCGAATTGATGGTCTGGTATTACCTCTTTTTCTTCAAGTAATGGCAGGAGACGTCTAAGGAATAATTTCTCAAATACTTTCGATATTAAGGGAAGAAGACTTATCGGCCTGTACGATGTGACTTCAGTGGGAGGCTTACCCGGTTTGAGAACCATGTTTATGATGGATACTTTCCACAGCATTGGAAAATATTGCAGTCTCAGTATTGCATTAAAGATTATTGTAAGCATTATGATGCCTTTCCTTGGTATCTCGTTAAGAACTTCTCCTGTTATAAGGTCAAATCCTGGGGCTTTTTTTGGCTTTAAATGTTTAATAATGTTTTTGACTTCTGCGGGTGATACTGGTTTTGGAGGTAGAGACATTTGATAGTCACTGCTCAGGAGATCATCAATTTCTTTTTCCGTATTCATATTGTCGGGGTCGTTCGGTTTGAACACATCTTTAAGGAACTTGGCAAACAGTTCTGCTTTTTCTTGAGGTTTTCGTGACCAGTTACCATTGACTTGTCTCAGTGGAGGTAGATGTTCTGTTGGCCGTTTAAGTGATTTTGTCATTTTCCACAGTGAATAATCTTCGGCCTTATTTGGAGACAAGGTCCTTAGTTTGTCATGTAGGGTGCTATTCTCATTTTGTTGGAGCATTTCTTTTAGATCTTTTTGGGCTTTGTTGAGTGCTTTTTTGTCCTGTCTGTTTCTGCTCGTGTGCCACTTTCGCCTCAGTCTTCTCTTTAAAGCTATTAACTCTCGTATTTCCAAGGTGATGTCCTGGTTTTTTGATTTGGACTCTTTATATGGTGTTGAGAGCCAAGCTGCTTTTTGTATTAAATTAGTAATGGTCCATACAGCTTCTTCTATGTCGTCTTCTGTTTTAAGAGGTACACATAAGTTGATATTGCTATCGATGTAGTCTCGAAATGCCTCCCAGTCTGTTTTACGGTTATATATAGACTCACGTGGTTCTTTCCAGATAACAGTGGTGCTAAGGGTACATATTACGGGTGTATGGTCTGAGGAACCATCCAGGCAGGATTCTACTTTTGTATAGAGTCCTGAAATTCCTTTGGTGATAAAAAAGTCAATGAGATCCGGTGTTTTACTGGGGTCTGATGGCCAGTAAGTAGGTTCTCCTGTTGATATAACACTGAGTGCATTAATACTGATCGCCTTCTTTAGTTCTCTACCCCTTGTCGTCGTTAGCCGGGACCCCCAGAATGAGTTTTTAGCATTCCAGTCTCCACCTATGATGAATCTACCGCCAAGTGTGTGGAATAGGTCACTGAACATTTGTTCGTTTATGCGATGTCGTGGGGGGCAGTATACTGCAGCCACATATAGAGATCCCTGCCAGTCATCTATTGATATTACAGCAGCTTGTGTGTGTGCATATTTATAATGAGGTAAGAAGTGGTGCCTTATGTTTTCCTTGATTATTACAGCAGCCCCAGCATGTGATGTCCCATCCGGGTGATTGGTGAAACATATATTGTATCCCTTGATTTTGACCACTCTTTGGTCGTTCATGTGTGTTTCAGAGATTGTTAGAATGTCTATTTTATTAAGATTTAAAAATAACTCGACTTCTTGTTTATTGGGGGTTAAGCCATTGATATTCCATGTAGCGATGCGTAGGAATTTCATTTCTTCTGCTGGGCTATGAGTGTCGTAAGAAGCCCCATTAGGGTTCCCATTTGCTGTATTAGGATGTCTATCTTCTCAGATTGTTTAATTATAATTTGCTCTAGAGAGCTTGTTGGCTGAGACTGTGTTGTCTCTATTTTTCTGGTCCAGCAGTCAGCATTTGTGCTGTTTGCCGTGTTTGTGTGTGAGGTGCTTCCATTCTGCTTGTTTGTTGTGTGTTGTCTAATGTACCCGCTAGGTCTGAGCGGAGGAAATTCGTCTAAATCAGGTGGTGGTGAAGATATTTTTGTGGGCTTCTGTTTGTTTAGTTTAGGTTGTCTGTGTACAATTTGATTTGCCATTTTTCGTGCCCGGATCTCTTTGTACACTTGGCATCCCCTATAGTTTGCTGGATGATCGCCATTGCAAAGAGTACAGGTAGCTGGCGTGTTTTTATCCTTTTTTGGACAGTCCGTAGTTTTGTGTCCTTTTGCACATTTGACACACCTATATGAGCGCATGCAGTTATTTTTAGTGTGCCCATATTGCTGGCATCTAGTACATTGTGGTATTTCATTAGACTTTTTTGGATCTTCGATCTGTACTCTAGTGTGGTATATGTATTCTATATTTTTTATTTCCGAGTTGTTTGGGCTTGGTTCTATGTTTACAAAAAACATGTTTAGGGGCTTTTTGTTTTTCTTTGATAATGCACAAATTATTTCACCTCGTACCTTATTTCCTGTTTTTTCCACTTCTTCTATTATAGCTGAAATGGGGGTGGTATGATGCAAGTTTTTAATTACAACTCTGTAGCATTTACTTTGTTTTTGTGTAAAGGTATGACCGATGAGACCATTAGCCCTAACGACTTCTATTAGATTTTTATATACCTCTGCAGATTGTGACATCACTCTTAGCTGGTCTCTGTTAATAATTTTATAGGAGTAACTATCTTTAGGTAAAGTTTTGTTTAGCAGTTCAGTTAGTTGAGATAGGTCTTCTATACCATATAGTATTACAGGAGGTGGTTTGCTGATTTTTTTGGTATGGCTGGAAATGTCTTCGCTTGACTCATCAGTCAGATCTACAGGCAGTCCACTGTATCTGTTAGATGTGTTGATTCCTGTTGGTGTTTTTTTATCAGAGCAAGTTTGGGTATGTGGAGGGCTATTTGATAGCCTCTTTCTTTTAGGATATCGGTCCGTGGGGATTCTTTGCCATGGGGGAGGGCAAATATCGTTGGCACCATCAACGGTGGTATCAGTAGAAGACGTAGTAGGCAATTTTTTTGAGTCAGTACTAGTCTTGATGTTACCCAGTGAAGACGATCTTGGTCTTGTGATAAAAAGGCTTGGATGGAATGCCTGTTGGGTGAGTTTTTTATTCTTGCTGCCAGTAGCATTTACTATCACGGGGGCCTGGTCGCCTACCCCCGCGCAGTCTTCGGTAACATATTTCACACTCGCAGGCCCGGGTACCTGCGAGCGCCGGGCGTTGGCCGGATCGCATGACAAATCAATATCCGTATCACTCATATTTCCATTTTTTAAAGATGGGGCATACACATGTCGCTTTCCCAAGGCGGCATGGCCACAGTTTTAAGAGGGATTTAATCCTCCATGGCTTGTGGATCACCAGGGTACAGGTTATTTGACTGCCGCCTGTTGCTCGGCATTGTTGCTCATTTGGCACCACCCGGGGGGCACGTGTAGGGTGAGCCTATGAAAAGGTGGTGACTCCTACGGACGCAAGCAACTTACCCCCCTCTAAAAATAAAAATTTTATTTGTAAAATGGGTAAATTATGTGTTATAAAAATATTTCTTCTCACAATATTTTTTTTTTTGTGAAAAATCTTTACCTCCATATAAGGGCCTCCAAAAATTTTTTTATATGGGGCCCCGACAAGGCACGCTACGCCACTGTATCGAACCCACGACCTGCGGCGCGAAAAGCAAGCATCCTACCGACTACGCCACCGGCCCGTACCGTATTTATGTAGGTAGTAAAACATTTACCTAAACATATGCAGGTAGACTTATACACCCTGGCCCCGAGACGAATTACTTAGCGAAGCGATGACCAATAGAACAAAATGAATAAAATTGACATAAGACTGTCACATGACATTTCGTGGTGAATGTCAATCCCATACATTTTATTGTATCTTCGTTATCGATCTTTTGTTATAGTTTCGCTATGTAATTTGTCTAGAGGCCCTTATTGAAATAACAACAAAGAATTGATGGCAATATTTTATTTTCGCATTTCAAAATGTAATTACAATCTTATAATATTTTTTGTCTACAACTAGATTGGGATGTTATCCCTGTTAATATCTACGTAGGTACCTACTACAAAACAATAGCTTCACAGAGCTTTGTTAAGCTTATTCTAGAGCTTAACCTCGAAACACCGCGACACGTCACCATATAATCCAGTTAGTTCCCCACAAATCTTTTTTATCAAGTACCTAGGTAGGTACAGTCCACCAGGCATAGATAGCTGTGTCGAAGAGTGAATACGAGCCGATTCCTATTGGCTACCCTTTAGAAATGGTCAATGTTTCGCCTGTGGAAACTAGGGGTAGGTAAAACTAACGCAACTCACAGTGAACTGCAAACCCGCTGGACATGGTGATCGTCACTTTGTTTCATGGTTAGGTTTAGCAGGCTACTGGCGCTGATATTTAAAGTGTTAAATCATAACAGGTAAAGGTGCCTAGTGTTACTAGGTCATGGGTCTTGACAGTGCAGTAGTTGATTTTCATTCAAATGCACCAAGCTATACGTGCGCTAGTGTACTTGTTCACGTTTGGCCAATTAACAAGGTACGCTCCAAAAAATGGCGACTGTCTTTAGAAAAGTTTGGGATTGTCGGCAGCGTTTTAGTGGTGATTCAACACAGATAAGTACTTTACCTATAGGTTTAGGGTAATGCGTCATTGAAGTGTAGATGAGCATAGCGTAGTGGATTAGTCTGAATTACATTCGTTTAACTTTTAAATTTTTGTTTCGTTTCATTCTTAGGTACTTAAGTAATTTGGGTTCTAACATCGCTATAATAGTCGCCGCTTCAATGGAAACAAATCTTTAAAGCAGGGAACTAAGAGTATCATGCCAGTAACCTGCTATCTACATGAATACGTACCTAATAACATCATAGTAGACTTATCATATCACACATTTTGATATTACAAATAATGGCCTTTCGCCCCCGTAGGTACTATGAAATCAATCACTCAGTCGTGATATATTTTTTTAAAAGCCAAAGATTACAATAGTATAGGTAGGGGGGCTGATTGTACAAGGAATGGCCATCGCAATCGGCGGAATTCATATATCCTAACATCTAAGAATTAGTTACTTAGCCAGAAAGTGTCTAAAATCGTCGTAAGTGCTAATGATAATTAGATAAGTATAGTTTCTGTAATTTATAAGTAGATTTTTAAATTTGGAAAACAGATTTTTTAAATTATTTAATGTGCAACGAAGTTACTTTACCATCTTTATGTACTCAATCAAAAGCAATAAAGAATTACTTACTTACGTACTTAAGATCCTCTTAAGTGTATTAGAGAGATCTTTTTGCTCAACCCGGGATCTCGCGGTTATAAAGCGAAAGCGCTTTCAGCTGGACCACCGAGGCAGTAAAAAGTTATAAGCTTACTAAATTTTAAAAATTGCTTACCAATTTTACAGACGCTGAAGCGCTGTATAGCTAATTATCTATAGCAAATAAGATGACGATTTTCCTCATTTTCTGGCTAAAGTAACGCACTCAACATCTAAGCTACAGTATTTTCAACAAATAGGTTCGTGCGACAGTATTCCAAAACCGAAGTTTAAGCTTAGACTCGAACTAATGCTAGACATACCTGGCAACAATTCTGGATTATAATTAACCTAGTTTTGGAATATGATCCTTATTCCAAAACGAGGTTTTATCTAATTCTGGGTTACTAGGCTATCTAGTCATAATTCTAGTACTTAAAATTAGTTTTGGAAAGTCATTAGTATTTTTTGTTCAATAGTAGGTATAGTAATTAGGATATCCTTATATGGAGTTGCAAATTATTCTAAAGAAGGCTGGTTTTTGTCTTCGAGCTATAAGTTTTTACTAAATATTAGGTATATGTTTTTATTTATTTTAAAAATAAATATCCCCAATTTATAATATCAGCAATTATAATAACTTCAATTTAATTAAAATACGAAATTATCTTACAAACTATAAGCAATGCATTTTTACCTGTTTCAGTATATACTTTCTTTGAGAAAGATTAATTATTTCTATGATACTTTTGCGTATGTAATCTATTATTTTACAACAATTTATAACACCGTGGGGCAGATTTACTATAAAATTTTCTGTTTCAGTATTTTAAAATCATTTTTTTCATAGCTTATCTAGTAACTTTGATGACATAAGCATAAAAGCATTTTGCCCCACTTTTGTCACATCTGCCCCATGAGTTCAAAGTGCCCCATAAGTTTTAACTATTGGCTACAATCGATGTGCGTCGTACGCGTGTTTTAAACTACAGCTAGACTATTTTTTACTAGCTTCGCTGATTTGGTATCATTTATGTACTTATTGAATAGCAAATTAATTAACAATATAGGTATGTACTTAAGTACGGCAAGGAATGTGCGCCCTTGACACATTTTTTTCTAAAATTCTTTCTTAAAACTAGTCTCAATTACTTTTGTTGTGTTAGTGATCAATAAAACGTGATTTTAAGATTACATACACATTCATATAAACTTATTAGGTAATGTACAAAACATCAAGGCAATATGATTTAATAAAAATTTAAATCAAAACAACACTAACACGAGGTTTAGACCTTGTTTTTCAAACCGTTTTTAGATTCAGTTAAATTAATACTTAAAAAAAATAATAACAATGTAGTTAATTACAGTTCCTGTAGTTGATCAACAATTTGATACTTATTATGGTAATTTTATAGTGGTTGACACTTGAGATTAGATCTAGATTATTAACTTGTCCACAAAACAGCGTCGAACAGCTCTACTACTGTTTACAGTGCAGCTTAGTGCGAGTAACAGTACCTTTAATGTTTTTTCGTTTATTGTTAATTTTTTACAACATTTACGTTTAGCAGGTGAGATAGTGACATGATCGCAAAAATAGACATTACATACCGCTTGGGCATAGGTATTAGTATGTAAGCCAGGGTGCATATCACTCACGTCGGCTATGGGCATCGGCATCAGCTCGTTCACGTCCCAAGGCGAGCGTATTGTTATTTATTAATTTCCAACTTTCGATAGATCTTTACGAGTATAAATTAAAAATTTAAAACCATAAAGATGCCTGACACGGCTACACATGAAGTACAGCTATACAGTATAAGTTGAACATATGGACGGAAAAATATAATGTTTGAGGGTGCGCAGATGTATAACGAGCTACCGAGAGAAATAAAACAATGCGAAACACTTTCTATGTATAAAAGTAAACTGAGAAAATATGTAATTGATAAAATATTCGATTAACGACCTCCGAAAGTTTTTTAACTAACCTAATAAATAAATAAATAAATAAATATTCTGGGACATTAACACACACGGACATCTGGTTCCAAGCTAAGCAGAGCTTGTGTTATGGAAACCAGATGGTATATACTATACATATAATAGTTTTCTTTTGTAAATATATACTTATAATAGATATTTACACCCAGACTTGACACAAACACAAATGTTCATCACTAATGTTTGTCTCGGGTGGGAATCGAACCCACGACCTGCGGCGTGAAAAGCAAGTATCTTACCGACCACGCCACCGGCCCGTTAATGATAAGTACTTACTACTTAATACTCATTGTAAGTGGACTTTTGTCTTTTATGAGTAAATAAATTCTTTAAACCTAAGTTGATCTCGCATTGTATAGGATTTCCGTACAACTAGTGGTCAGTTTATACTGGAAATGTATAGCTTGATGTGAAGCCGCGTAAATAATAGGTAGTGATAGTAGGTAGTAGGCTAACCGTTTAACTCGCGTATCGCCTATCGCCAAGATTCTGACTCCTCAAGCTGCACAGACAGTGATGATGATTCAAGCGATACGGATATCAGTGACGAATAGTCTTACATTACTTTTATCTGTGGTTAAACAGTTCTTTATGAGATTTAATTAATGTTTTATGACTTTGTACCTGAGATGGCGATACGCGAGTTAAACGGTCGGCCTATGGTTAATTCCAGGTTGTGTTCGTTCATTAATTCATAAAAAAATAATTGTAAAAATTTATGAACATTAAAATTAGAAATCGCTGCGTGACGCTGTTTAGTGTCCAGGCTAATAGTGGATCCTAACTGAGCATTATAAGCTTCCAGCCCTGTTTTAACGTTTTGAACGCCATAGCAATAACACACCAGCATACCCTCCGCATAAACACAAAATTTCAATAAACTCACTCAAAATCTTTAAGAAATTCCAATATGATTATATCTTTAAATATTATTCAATTCATTAACTTTAATTTTTAAGTTTTTATTTCGTTTCATATGAGCAATGTAGGTATTTATGCTACGTTAAAATTCTCTTCTCGATACTCGATCAACTATACTTAGGACTTTCTTATAATGAAAACAATGTATAGGTCTGTAGTATTCTGATTTTAATAAGAAACTCAAATTAACGCGACACAATACACGCGAGATTCATATTTAAACAGGCGCAAGCTTTCGTTTTTCACACATAAATATCTACTGAATGAAAAAAGAAATGGCGTTCAAAAAACGAGTTTTTATAACAACGATGTCCTTCTATTTTATCCTAAGATTACAATGTCAAACATTCATATCCATCTATATTCCGCTAACACTAATTACCCCTATATTTCCATAAATTCCAACACTAGACATAATGATCACTGGTCTGGATTAAAGCCATGCATACGAACACATACCATGTACCTAATTTTTTTTTGAATTTCATCCAATAACCTGAGTAAGAGTCAGCGCACACCGGTAGAGGAGAATGGAGTATAAAAAAAATATGCACACCCAACCGCTGGTTTTGCTAGATTAGATTTATTACCCATAGATATGGGGATTAACCCACTAATATAGTCCTTGTCTTGTCGATGGACAGTAGCAAGCTTGAAGAGTCTCAGAGTGGGGTCTATTCTATATTATACTAGTGGCCGCCCGCGACTTCGTCCGCGTGGATTTCGGTTTTTTTCGCAATAAAAGGTAGCCTATGTTCTTTCTCAGGGTCTAAAGATTGTCTGTGCCAAGTTTCATCAAAATCGGTTGAGATGTTTAAGCGGGAAAGCGTAACAGACAGACAGACAGAGATACTTTCGCATTTTTAATATTAGTAGGGATTACTTATTACCATACGCCGCCGTTGATTTCCAATTTTCATTGACACCGACTAAACGTCACTTTGTTTTTTTTCTTCTTTTAAATATGACCTCTGCAGAAATTATTCCGCAATTTTACCAATGTCAAGTTTAAATAAGTATACAAGCTTTTAAAAGATTTGTAGTGAAAAACCGTATTAGCCACAATACCATACCATAAAACCATACCATAGCCATAAAACCGTTTAGTATTGTATAAAATTGTAACTGTCAAATGTTTTTTTTTAATGGCTTTTGTAGCCAATTGCCACAATTCTGCCAGTGTCCGTCAGTGCGAAATTACAGATAAGAGCCGGAGACGTGGATTGGCGGGTTTTCGGAAAAGACAGCTAATTTTCATTAGTTCGTTGAATTTCTTGTATCTACTTGAACAACCCAGTCAAAATTTGCTTGTGGTGAGACAGTATGTAAAGACATATTATTACGTTAAGTGAGCTGGGCGGGGCCCACTATGCGGTGTCTATAGGTGTCTGGTCATTGTTTGCTAACCACGTTCTAGATTTTTTTAAGTTATAACTTATAAAGCAGGCCAACACTGCTTTAGCTGGTACCGAGGCCTTAAAGACCTTTAAAATATTTAAACTTGGTAATATTTAATCAATAAGTAGGTACCTTTACCGATGCGCGCTAACTCTAATGTCATATCTCACTTTCACACAGATTACGACTTACGAGTCGATTTTTTTATTCCTACCTAGTTCTAACAACATTTATTTTATTAACCCTTAAATCTCGATCTTGATAATTATAATGGGTTATTTACGTTTCTTAACTTACTTAGGCTATTATCTAAACACTGACGGCTGTATTCTAAAACGAGGTTAACACTAAGTCTTGAGTATTAACTACTATGCGTTTCAAATAAGAATAGGATTAGAAATCCGCCATCATGGACTGCAATGCGCAACAACTTCAATTTTTTTAAAACAGTGAGCAAAAATTTTAGTTCGTTAAAATATTCACGTTTAGACAAAAAATAAATAAAAATGCATCTAACTGATTGCCGTTCGAGTAAGATTGGACATTTGCAGTCGAATATTTACGTACGAACATATTTTATTAACATCCGACGTCAAAAATCGTAGTTATATATTAAAACGTGTGTTTTTATCCGTGTATATGAATATGTGTACCAGTTTGTGGTATCCTATCCGCGTAAATTTACTTAGGTACGTAGCTGCATTGTAACTAAATACTTAATTAAAAAATTTACATAAATCACTTTTCCATACATTTCAAAATAATAATATTGTCTGTGGTTTGATATTTTGTGCTGGCGCTACTTTTGCTTGGTTTCTGGTATGAAGTTAGCCGCGAGTCCAGTCCTATTCTTATTTTAAACGCATAGTACTTACCAAGAAGAACAGTTTAAACCTCGTTTTGAAATAAAAACGAGATAGTACAAAATCGCCATCTATTCTAGACCAACTTTGGCTTGTAGCTTTGTTTTTTCATCATGTGGTTGATATGAATGTTATAAGATGATCAGGGGCCGTACTACAACAGCTTAAAGCAGTATTACTGGAGCTGCGGAAGAGGGATGCCGCTATACAATGTGTAGAGTAACTTCTCTTTCGCACAACTGCAATAATAATACTTTACGGATTCATAGTACAGCTGCTAATTGAAGTTTGATTGATCAAAGTATCGACTGGGTTATAATTTGTAAAAAAATTATGTTCATAATGAAATGCAAGGAACAATATTCCAACATAAACATTGTGAAGTTGATCATATTATTATCAAAATTATGTAAGTGTTTTTTTTGCTTCTATGTTTCTATACAAGCAAGGTCTAACAACATTTTTAACAAGTTATTGATATGAATCAATAAATTTATTTTAATAATTTTTATTCTTAATTACAACATGAAGTGGGGTTAAATGAACTACTGCCTAAAATAATTCAAGTTCTATGATTATTATTTAAGATAATTAAATGAGTCATAACTTGTAAACAGAATTATTTATTTTGTTAAATGTTTTTTTATATTTTTATGGCCCCAGTACTACACAGTGGGCCATGATGGTTACCATCCGCGTAACATTTCCAAGTTATCAAATTGATGTGTTTAACTTTAAAAATGATTAAGAGGAGAATTAGGTACCTACAACAAATTGTGACAATCATGGCTCATTGTGTAGGTACCGCAATGTGTTTATTAGGCTTAGATACTTCTGGATTAAGGGTTTCAATTAATTCAGGAAATTACGTGACATTAAACTTTAATGATTAAAGAAATAATGCGATTGACAAAGATTACTTAAACTTGCAGACTCATTCTAAAACGAAGTTTAACTTTAGTAATTAGTACTAGCCCAGATAAAATATTACTATATTAGGTAAAACCAAGTAACAACTAGACTAAAGTTAAACATGGTTTTAACCTGTTTTTTTAACCTGGTTATTTGGTTTTTGAATAGATAACTAATCTATCACTTATTAAACTAAGTTTATTTACTTAATTAAAATTGTTGATGTGCACAATGAGGCTGACTAGGTATAACATCTATAGATTAGGTACAATAAAAATTACCGCAAAACTAAAATTATTATCGTGTTAAACAACAGCTTCATTTATCAAGGTCGTGGATCCAAATCCTTAGAACGTTTAACACGGGAAGTGTTATACGCAACTTCTATAGGCCGACCGTTTAACTCGCGTATGGCATATATCGCCAAGATTCTGACTCTTCAAGCTGCACAGACAGTGAGATGATTCAAGCGATATGGATATTAGTGACGAATAGTCTTACATTAATTTTATCTGTAGTTAAATAGTAAAAGATTTAATTATTGTCTGATGTGAAGCAATAATGCAGTCTACGATGGAACGCGCTTACCCAGTAAATACCGATTCACTCGTGACTTGAAGACCGGCAGATTATAGCTATCGGGAAACATAGATGCCGGCAGCGAATTCCACAATTTGGCAGTTCGCACAATGAAAGTGGAGGCAAAGCGCTTTGTGCGTACCCGTGGAATTTCCACCATATAACTTTGTACCTCAGATGGCGATAAGATTTAAACGGTCGGCCTATAGTATCAAATTGTTTCTGCCAGTTTACATGCTCACGCACACTCACAAACAGTTGGAGCGTTTTTACAAACGCACATGTAAATAACAGCTACACACAAACACAAAACATGCACAGACTGTTCATATTTCTCGAGTGTGTTAAATGTTCTAAATCCGCGCCAGACCATAAAAAAATTGATTTTTTTATTCTTTAAGCACTAGCCCTAGTCAAATCGATTGACATTTGACATTCCCATGTCTCGAAGAATTCCTTTAACCGGCTGTCGGTCCTGCACCCAATCTCTATTCAGTGGCGGATTTACACATTTGCCGCACGTAGGTTATTCAATTTTGCCGCCTATAGGTAGTTGATTGATTTTTTTTTGTCAAATAATTCGACACATTTTAAAGTTACAATAGGAAGCAAAAAGCCCATTCATTGATTTCCCACATTTAGGGATATGTGTGGTATAGAGTAAAAAATTACATCGCCGCGGTAGGTCAAGAGGAGGTAGGCAAAAAAAAAACTGTACTAAATTTAAGCCACCTAAAATCGGCCGTTCTAGGCTCCAGCATTCTCAGCGTAAATCCACCACCGCTTTTCACCAGTGTCCCATACCCATCACTCGTTAGTGTGAGGGAATACAGGGTTCACCTTTTGGAGACTTTGCAAACACACTTGTACACTCTAGTTAATAATTATCTCCTGCGCACTTTGCAAGTCTGCTAATAACACTTAGGAGGAGTTATAAATAATATTATAGTTTTGGCGGAATTATTGTTATTTTATACTTATTAATATTAAATTTTATAGATAATATTCGTATAACGGTCAATCATCGACAACATCCATTCTGAAAGTAGTCGGCTTGTGACCAATCGGCTTCATCGCTAACCTGCGTCCGGTTCCGTTTGTGCATTTTGTATTTAGAATTTCTTCGTCACTACTGCTCGAGTCTTGGAAGCGGCCGGTCGTGCCGATGTCGCTCTCTGAATCTGATGACTGGAATATAATAAAAATTATCAATAAAAATACATCCACGTAATGTAAATTGATCCAAAAACCACGTCCACTAATGTTATGTCGATGTATGGACTGCAATGGGCGGAATCTAGTTACATATAAAAATAACAAGAAAACTATGATCAAGTCCCACCCATCCACCCATCACCCATATTTCAGTTCAATATTCTATTAGTTTATAATTGGTAAACTAACTACATTAAACTACTAAACTAGATGGGTTAGTGATGTTATGATAATAAATGATGCTTATTATAAAAGTACATAAATAAAAGAACAGAATAAAATCAGAGCTGAAACAGAAAAAAAATCATTAAAATTAGTATGTGATGCATTTTGTTATCGAAAATATTACAGCTATTAAGTATGCGCTGTCGATTAGTCGCCGATGACTTAGCGACTTTCTAATAGGTGCTTTACGAAATGGTCGTTTTGGCAACTTGGCGACCAGTAAACAGCTAATAAAAATATAACCTCTGGTTCACAATGGCGAAACATGCAAAAGTACTTTGTGTAACTGTGCGTTTGCAAAAAATGTCCTTTTTTATCGGTTGGGGGAGTAGAAAGAGACATACAATGTTCGCAATATGTGTTTGTTGTGCGTACCTACTGTGAACACACTGTCGATTGGTCGCCGGAAACTTGGTCGACCGCGGCTGGTAGTATCACTTTTTATAGTTTAAATTATTGTTTATGATAAGGCCTCAGCCGTAGTTGTTGTGTTTTGGTCGCCGAAAGACTATCTCTACGGCAACCAATCAACAGTCCGTAATGACTCCTTGACGTATTTTAAATCATACGTTGACCATAGCCTTTATTAAAAACAAAGTCAATAATTAATATTAAGAATACAAATCCATCCCCAAAACCAAAACTAAGATTAACACCATGCAAAGCGTTTATCAGCGCTAAACATAGAAAATAACGAACATTTATTTCTTGGGACGCCCTCTGGTGATCACTTGTGGGAGGCGTCTGGTCGACCGCTCGTCACTGCTGTCCATATTCTGTATATTATTTACAATATGTTACAAACATGAAAACACACATACAAGAAATAAAGTATGTACAAGTTAAATTATTCAATTCTCATTTCTATGAGGTTATTTTTTATAACAGAAAAATGCGCCACTATACTTCCAATCAAAGGTTTGGGATACAATTTATTCTGGATCCCAAATATTTGCCCCTAAAAATCCCAATTAGTCACTATAGCCTGATAACCCAAATTACCCCACAAATACTTCTCAACATCTCGACCCCTAAAATCCCTACAATACACTTTGACCCCATAACTCCCCAAAATACTTATATTCTGACCGATATTATTATTCAATTTATCCAACATAGTATGCAGGTTGTCTTTAAAAGTAACTAGGTAGGTGTGTTTCTATAAATGCGAAATTAAAAAAAAAAACCTATTCATTATAAATGCGAAATTTTAGATAAATAAAACGGTTTAGCGAATCGAATTAATACGTTCAAATGACGTTGAACCGTTTGCTCGTCCATTTTTTTCTTGTCGTCACCACTTTTTCCATTTACAAAACAATAATAAAGGCCGGAGCACACCAACCGTGGTGGGGCGTAGCAAAAATTATTTATTTTATGATTCATGACATGACTATAAAGTTCATAGTCATAAGTCTCCCATAAACAGTCTCTGGCCTTATATCCGTCACGTGGTCAATATATGCATGCAGGTAACTCCTAAAATCTTACATCAAAATCTCCGATAGTGAATCTAGTAGCAGCGTCGGCGACGAGTTGCGCAGGAGCAGGCGGCGCGCTCTCTGGTGACAGCACCTACTCCCACAGGTTAGATACAGGTAGCACACAGTTAGTATATACAAATTTATGTAGTACACATACATTAGTTAGTCAATGATATTATTATTTACAACACATGTTTTGGGGTGAATGAAGTGAATAAGTTTAAGTGGCATAGCTTTTTAGTTTATAGCTTTGTTTTGTAAGCTTTCTGTTAAATTAGCGAATAAAATGGCGTAGCATCGACTAAAATATTAAAATAATTGGCATTGGAAAATTTCTTTAGCAATCCTGCTGCGTTTCCTGCATAAGAGCAAGTAGAAAGACATTGTCTTGACTCACACTTGTTTGTTTACTAGATTGCTATAGATAGACCGTTTAACTAGCGTATCGCTTATCGCCAAGATTCTGACTCCTCAAGCTGCACAGACAGTGATGATGATTTAAGCGATATGGATATCAGTGACGAATAGTCTTACATTACTTTTATCTGTGGTTAAATAGTTCTTTATGAGATTTAATTAATGTTTTATGACTTTGTACCTTGATACGCGAGTTAAACAGTCTATCTATACTTCCTAATGCCCATTATTAAGTCAAATCTATTGTTCATAACTGAAGCACCAATTAGAACATTGGTATAGTACTGAAATCTTGAAAAGTGGAAACTGCTCCCTTGTCCCTTTACCACCAATGTCCTGACCAAATAAAAACAATTCGTGCAAAATCCCTATTGCCCCGACAAATCCGGATTAGTCATTTAAGCCTCATAACCCAAATTGCCCCCAAAATATTCACATCTCGTTCTTTAGGTACATTTACATCAAAAAATCCTGACAGGCAATTCTAGCTCTATACTAGGGTGGATCGAAAAAAAATTTTTTTTTTCTTAGCATGGGGGTAGAATTTGTAGCTTATAAAAAAAAAAAAATTTCAAAAAAAAAAAAAAATTTCGCAACATTTTGAGATAGCCCACTCGTTTTTTAATAAAATAATGGATCAAATGGACTTATTCTAATTCTGGCTTTCAAAAAGACATTCCACACTGTGGAATGTCTTTTTTTTTTTTTTTGAATTTTTTTTTTTTAAGCTACAAATTCTACCCCCATGCTAAGAAAAAAAAAATTATTTTTTTCGATCCACCCTACTCTATACCATAAAATGCCAACAAAAATTCTTATTTCATGATGATTCTTTTGCTCTAAAAGATAGCGACCACATTAACTCTGTAATAAATAGCCCCATACTTACATCTTGATCCGTCATCATTTCTTTAGTAGAGACAGTAGTCTCAATCCTCCTGATAGATCCCTGGTGGATGTCCACATCAAAGGCGAGGCATTGGAACCGACGCAGCAGGAGCACCACGGGAATGGGGAGCACCCCAGCCAAGATCATTGCGACCGCAATACCCAGAACCCAGTTGGGATACGGGGTTTTGATTACACGTCCCTGAGGACAAGAAAATATTAATGAGTATATTTTTATTATGAAGTACCTCTCTAAGTAGTAAGTATTATGTACCTATGTATTAAACTCATAACTTCACTTCAACCCTGAATTAGTGTCCCACTGCTGGGCACGGCTCTTCGCTCTACTATCTTACGAGTTGAAAGAGTTTAGGCCTTAATCCACACACGCTGGCCAAGTGCGGGTTGGTCATATGTCCTCGAATTATTAATTCTTATACATGCCGGTTTCCTCATAATGTTTTCCTTCACCGATATTGACAACGAAGATGAAACAATTCACACAAAGATGTGTGGGCACTACCGGGGAACGAACCCTCGACCTTATATTTCTAAGACATTCTTATTCTCATTTTATTAAATTAATACGTACTTATTATTATTTATGACTACAGCGCCCTACTCTGTGGCTAGGTTATCTAGGAATTCCCATTTTCTGCACTCCCGCGATTATCAGTCAGTTATAAATAATACATTACAATTTTCCTGTTCAGTCAATCAACACAATTCTTCAAAGATGGCGGCTTCTTCGCTGTGTACTGTTATTTATTTGTTATGCATTATATTTTCGATCAAATGTGAAACAGTGACAGTGGTAACAAATAAAGGTGCTATTACTGGTTATAAACAAAACGGTTATACAACGTTTATGGGAGTGCCGTATGCTAAAGTTGATGAGAATAATCCGTTTGGGGTAAGTTTATGACTTAAGCCGCGTTCAGATTATCAGTAGGCTGGTCCTTTTGGACTTGGATACAATAAATAAATAAATAAAATTGTTTACTGACGGTTTTAATGATATTAGAACAATCTTTAAATTGATTACAGAATTATAAGCTTGCCTGAACCCCGTTCCTCAGGTTAGATGTGTAGTTTAAATACAATCATGCAATGGACAGAATTCGAGCGAACTCGGGCCTTTAATTATTTAATTTATTGTTCTACATATACATATTTCACTCCAAATGTGAATTTTGTACAACCTAATTTAGTAATGAATGACGAAGTGTACGATATAATTAACTCAACCGTGTTTCTGGGGATAACACTGGATAAATCATTACAATGACATCACATATCTTGCCCAGCTGAGAAGTTAAGCTCCGCTGTTTATGCGATAAGTTAAATTATACAGCTCACTAATATAGAAACAGCACAATTGGTCTACTTCTGCTACTTCCATAGAGTCCTATCTTACGGCATTTTACTTTGGGGAAAAGCTGCCGATATACAAACGATTTTTTACTTCAAAACCGGGCAGTCGGATCAATTTACCAACTAAAGACTAGGTTTTCCCTCAGAGAGTTGTTTAAGGAAATATACTATACACAAATTGACAGTTGATTCTCAATACATTTAAGCAAGTTTGCTATGTTCGTAATAACTTAAACTTATTCCAAAGGAAAAAGTTACATTCACACAATAAATACTCGTAATAAACACAAATTGTGTACCGTTTCTCACCGTTTACATAGAGTTCGGTCGTCTTTTGTTGGGCTGAGCATCAATATTTACAATAAATTACCATTATTTGACGGGCTGGTGACGTGGTCGGTAAGATACTTGCTTTTCACGCCGCAGGTCGTGGGTTCGATTCCCACCCGAAACAAATATTAGTGATGAACATTTGTGTTTGTGTCGAGTCTGGGTGTAAATATCTATTATAAGTATATATTTACAAAAGAAAAGTATTTTATGTATAATATATACCAGTTATCTAGTTTCCATAACACAAGCTCTGCTTAGCTTGGGATCAGATGACCGTGTGTGTTAACGTCCCAGAATATTTATTTATTTATTACACTTGCAATAATTACTAAATAAATTTAAGTCTGAAATTAAGAGTTTTTTTTAAAAACGGCTTATTACACCATAAATGATTACATAATAGTCAAAAACGCTTGGTGGTCACACACAGAAAAAATGATATTTATAAAATTTACATAACATTCACTTCAACCCTTTTTAGTGTCCCACTGCTGGGCAAGGGGTCTTCTCACAACTATCTTATGAGTTGAGAGAGTTTAGGCTGGCCAAGTGCGGGTTGGTGGATGTCACATGTCTTAGACATGCCGGTTTCCTCACGATGTTTTCCTTCGCCGATATTGAGCAGCGGTGATGAAACAATGCACACAAAGATGTGTGGCCACGACCAGGATTCCAACCCGCCCGCGACCTTATTTTTTGGCCACATAACATTAGTTATTGTTAAATATTGACTTTAAATTATACTGAAATTGAATATTGTAATCTTGATAGGTACTGTAAATACTCAAGTGCTGAATAAAGTTCATTATATCATTATTATATATTATTCAGGTGGAAATGCCACGTTTTTAAATTGTTTCACAGCTTTATTATTTGTTTTTTTTTTGTTTCAGCATAATGTAGAATATCCAAACTTTGAAACACCGTTCAATGCCAACGATTCCTCAATCATTTGTCCTCAACTCTACTACAGCAATAACGGGGTAATACAATGTCTTCGCTTAAATGTCTACGTCCCAGCCAATACAGCCAATCTTCGGCCAATATTAGTCTGGTTCCATGGAGGTGGGTTTACTTTCGGAAGTGCCGGAGAATATGGTGGCCAACATTTGGTTAAAGAAGATATTATTGTTGTTACTGCAAACTATAGGCTTGGTCCGTATGGTTTTATGTGTCTAGATGATGCGTCAGTACCAGGAAATCAAGGTTTGAAAGACCAAGTATCAGCTCTGCGTTGGATAAAGCAAAATATAGTCGCTTTTGGTGGAGATCCTTCTAGAATTACTATTTCTGGAGAAAGTTACGGAGGTGGAGGCGTAGATCTCCATTTCTATTCAAAATACGAGACGTTATTTCATCAAGCTATTATTCAAAGCGGATCAGTGTTTGTTGAAGATTTTTATAAAAATCCGGATAGATACCAAGCTATAAAACTAGCTAACAGTCTGGGATATGACGTAGCGAATAATAAAGATGCAATAAAGGTATTGGCGAAAGAAGAACCAGCAAAACTTATGACGGCTTCTCGAAATTTAAGTTTACAGTTTGGTGTTTGCAAAGAAAAGTGTTACAAAGGAGTAAATAATTTTGTTGTGAATGATCCTTTTAGTTTAAACAACCCAAGCAGGGTTAGAAATATGCCTGTTTTGTTTGGATATAACAGCCAAGAGCTTCTTCCTTTATTTGCATATAATGAGCAGGAACAATACGATCAAATGGGAGATGTATTTTACAATGAACTAAAGAAGAATTTTAATTTTAATGAAATAGAATTAAACTCGTTAAAAGTTGCGATCAAAAGATTTTATTTGGGAAATAAAGAAATAGGTCCAGAGTCTATGTTAGAGCTCAGTGATTTTAAGTCTGATTTTGTAGTAGGTTACCCTGTTGAAAGATCAGTTAACATACTTGTCGAGCATGAAGCAAGAGTTTACAAATATTTGTTCTCATATATAGGAGGAAGTGTATATAAAAATATAACAGGCACGGGAGCGATGCATACTGAAGAGTTAACGTATTTGTTTGAATGGGGTTCGGAGATGAGCAGTGATGAGCAGAAAATGATGAGGGAGAGAATGGTTAAGTTGTGGGCAAATTTCGTTAAGTTTGGGTAAGTCCTATTACTTTTATAAATGCACAAATTAAAGTGTGTAAGTTCTTCAATCTTTCAGTATAAAAGATTCTACTGACTCAAAATACTCTGAGTTAGCCAGCACATTTGATAAGATAAGATAATTTTTCGGGGCAAAATGGTTTAGTTTTAGGAGGAAAGTCACACTTATTGCGTAAGCACGATGTATACTGTCACAATTTAATTTATTACCCTTTTTACCCCTATTTAATGCTTTATTTCGATACTTATTCTGATGTCACTTTTGTCAGTATCTAAACTATTTTGAACAAAAACTAAATTGGTTCCAAAAATTACTTTCTTGATAACTCCACGCACACGACGAAATGTCTCATAGGCGTTTTTTCGTTAGATTTTTGTCAGTTCGATATAAATGCTAGAAACTGTAAGCCGCGTAAAAAACATCTTTCCAGAAAGAATTAAACCTCAAAACAGTTTATATGAATTAAAACCAATTAAATTATCTTTGTTACAGGAACCCTACTCCGAATGTTACTGAACTTTTACCTGTCAGCTGGATTCCATTCAACCGCAAAACCAAGCCATATTTAAACATAGACGTAAACATGTCTATGAAGGAAGACGTGTTCTCTCACAGAATGAAATTCTGGCATGATTTCTGGAATATTCATGAAAATAAATCTGTAATTTATAATAAATCTAAATGTAGTGAAAGAATAGTGCTGTAAATCTCAGTTTGCGACTGACTAATGCGTTCCTTGTATCAACTTTCAGTCAATGCAAACACTCTAAAAACATAAGCTGATGGTTCCGCACAGGCATGTAGCTATAGGGTCAAGTCATAAATATTTAACTGATATTTATTTGAAAATTAAAACAAAGTATATATACTATAACTTAAAAACAAAGGATAAATGAAAGTTCCAGCGAAGCGAGCACGAAACATTCGTTTCCGATGATAGAAATTTTCAAATGGCATTATTACCGTAATGAAAACGCGAGCAAAGCAAGTGCGAATTTTCTTTGGTAAAACGAAAAATAGAAACTGATATCATAATAGTTTGAGAGAATCGAGCCAGAAATTATCGTTCGCAAAAAGAAAACGGAAAATAAAGTAAATACCTAAATGGAAACGCGAGCAAAGCGAGAGCGCTGAATATTTCGTTGGTGATAACGAAAATTTATAAAATAAAGAATACTTAGCGATGAAGCAAGTGCGAATGTTTTTGTTTAGTAATATCAAAAATAGAAAACTATCGTGTGAATATAGTTTTCTTGTAGAATAATACAGATCACGGAATAGAAAAAACAAGTTTGTTTTTTTGTTTGTTTTTTCTATTCCGTGATACAAATAGTGTAAAGAGAAATGTTATTAAATTATCGTAATATTAATTGTATGACTACTTATTTAATAAACAATCTGTACTAAAAATTACTCATTCATTTTTAATTGGTATATTAGATATGGGTTTATCTATTTAGAACAAAGGTGCGAGTAGGCCATCCACCTACTTGAATCGTGTTTACAAAATAGTTTCACCTAGAATCAGTGTTGTTTTGTATTGTATCAAAACATATGAACGACATACAAATCTAAGGGTTATCGAGTCAGCATCGGTACCGATGTCAACATCGGCGACCGTTTCTGCATCAGTAACACTTCAGTTGGATATCGGCGCGTCAACATCATCGTCTACTTTAAAATCAGGATCGTGAGAAACCCTGATAAAACTGCGGTACTCTCAGTTATTAATACCTATTATAAAATTAAAGTCAATACCTATTACATTGGTGTGTCAGATTTTTTGTAATGTTTTGACTTCAACTCGCTTGACTACAACTTGGTGCTAAGCAATGATGTAGTTTACGATGGAACGCGCCCACCCAGCATACCGTTTTACTCCTGATTACGAATTATTTTCTGTAGGTCTCCTCTTAAATGGTGTCACCAGACATCGCACCGGAACTCACCAAAGCCGCTTGGCGGTGCGGTTTTGTCTGGTGCGTGGTCACTAACCACGGCCAAAGGCTACCAGTTAGTTACCAGTTGATTGATTGTTACTTGATTTGCACCAACCGGGGACCACGTGTGGAAATTTAGGTAAAAGGTTTACTCTCATGTACACGTGACTCAGCCCTCAAAATTAGAAAAGTTCTGACCACAATAGGAAGGCTATGTGTTGTTTTACGCCCACTTTTGATGAGCGCTGCGTTGGATGCAAGTAGAACGACGGCAGTTTTTTTTTGGTCAGAACGTCTGAAAACGACAGCTATATACATTTTGTACTAGCTACCTTTCCAGAAATTTGCTTCCACTACGCTTTATTTCATTCAAAACTGGAGGTGGGTTTCCAGATTTATTTTTTCTTTTTGCTCTTAACCTTTCGACTGCCCATATCACATATATGCGACAGAAGTGTTTGTTCCCCCAGCACCCGTGTCGCATATGCGACAAAAACATGCATATTATTGTGTATGGAACAGAATAATTTCATCCACTTCACATGAATTCTTAACATCCATGTTTCTTTTTTGTTTGCTTTTCCAAATTTTTATTTTTATAAGAGTGTAGGTGTGATTATTTTCTGAAAGTGTGGTAAAGGTGGACAATAAAACACAAAAAAAAAATTAGAATGTGCGGCCAGCCTAATCTTATTATATCCACTTGGCCCGCCAACTGTGCTATCAAGGAATTTCCAAGTACATACATACATGTACCTATTCTCGTGTTTATAAGTAATTTCATACAATTTTCCTGTTCAGTCATAATTCCCAACTCGTTAAAGATGGCGGCTTCTTCGCTGTTTACTTTAATTTATTTGTTTAATATAATATTTTCGATGAAATGTGAAACAGTGACAGTGGTAACAAATAAAGGTGCTATCACTGGTTATAAACAAAACGGTTATACAACGTTTATGGGAGTGCCGTATGCTAAAGTTGATGAGAATAATCCGTTTGGGGTAAGTTTATGTATTGCTAAAGCCGCGTCCAGATTATCAGTCGGCTTGGTCCAAGTCGACTTGATTGATCATTAATTGATAATTATATGAGTAAACAAAGACAGTAATTTGTAATATTTTCCTAAATTTACTTGAATTTCAATGTGTGATACACATTGAAATACTTTATACTACATATTATAAAGGATTAAATTACAAAGTACCTAGGTACTTATACTTAATCCAGTTTATAGTAGTTTTATTTCACTATCTACTAGTTTTCCGACCGTGGCTTCGCCCACGCGTATGTGGGTTGCCGCGCTAAACCAATAACCTCTTTTTGCGCAGCCGATTAAAACCATCTTTTTCCTTCCCCGGGTCTCAAACTGTCTCTATAACAAATTGCATCCAAATCGGTTCAGTAGTTTTGGCGTGAAAGTGCAACGGACAGATAGGGTTATTTTCGTGTTTAAAATATCAGTAAGGTTTGATGAAATGATGATAGCTTTATGATATTTAAATTTCTTATAATGTATTTTGTTTCAGAATAATGTAGAATATCCAAATTTTCAAACATCATTCAATGCAAACGACTCCTCAATCATTTGTCCTCAAGTTTACTTCAATGATAACGGGGTGATACAATGTCTTCGCTTAAACATCTACGTCCCGGCCAAAACAGCCAACCTACGGCCTATATTGGTCTGGTTCCATGGAGGTGGATTTACTTTCGGAAGTGCGGGAGAATATGGTGGCCAACATTTGGTCAAAGAAGATATTATTGTCATTACTGCAAACTATAGGCTTGGTCCGTATGGTTTTATGTGTTTAGATGATGCGTCAGTGCCAGGGAATGAAGGATTGAAAGATCAAATATCATCTCTGCGCTGGATAAAACAAAATATAGCCGCTTTTGGTGGAGATCCTTCCAAAATCACTATTGCTGGAGAAAGTTACGGTGGTGGAGCCGTCGATCTGCATTTATACTCAAAATACGAAACATTATTTAATCAAGCTATTATTCAAAGTGGTTCTGTATTTGATGAAGGATTTTATGTACATCCAGATAGAAATCAAGCTATAAAACTAGCCAACAGTTTTGGATATAATGTAGCTAATAATAAAGACGCAATTAAAGTACTGGCGAAAGAGGAACCAGTAAAAATAACAACGGCTTGTCGCAATTTAAGCCTACAATTCGGTGCTTGCAAAGAAAAATGCTATAAAGGAGTAAAGAATTTTGTTATTAATGATCCTTTTAGTCTGAAAAATCCTAGTAGGATTAGAAATATGCCTGTTTTGATTGGATTTAATAGCCAGGAGCATGTTTACGAGTTTGCAAATCTAGTGCAAGAAGATTACGATAAAATTGGAGATGTATTTTACAATGAATTAAAGAAGAATTTTAATTTTAATGAAGATGAACTAACAAAGTTAAAAGTTGAGATCAGAAAATATTATTTGGGAAATAAGGGAATAGGTCCTGAGTCTATGTTAGAACTCAGTGATTTTTTGTCTGATTTTATAATTAATTACGCTATGGAAAGATCGGTTCATGAAATGGTTAAGCAAGGAGCAAAAGTGTACAAATACTTATTCTCTTATATAGGAGGAAGTCCTTATAAAAATATAACAGGGACGGGAGCGATGCATACTGAAGAATTGAAATATTTGTTTGAATGGTATTCACAAATTAGCGGCGATGAGCAGGAGATGATAAGGGCAAGAATTGTTAAGTTGTGGGCGAATTTCGTTAAGTTTGGGTAAGTTCTACTACTATATTGTAATTAATAGATATTTATTACTTTCTCATGAAAAAAAAATTAGGTCAAACTGATGTTTGAGTCTATTTGCTTTAAGGAGGTAAGTACCTACATGAATAATTTGGTATCCATTAATACAATGTAATGCTGAATTCATACACTCATTGGGATGATTTTGCAATCTCATTCCTCAGTTTTGCTAAAAGTCGAAAACAGCTAGTTTTTAATTCTTTATTGTAACAAAAAAATTACATAGATAATTTATAAATAGGAAACAGCATAAGTATGTACACAGGCGAGTTTAACACAAAAATGAAAGGAGAGGTCAAAAGTGGGATAGAATTTTGAACAGCAATGTGATATACCTCATTGGAAAGCTTATTTAATAAGCTGTTAGAATTTAACTAAACAAGAATTTTAGGAGCACCCGTTTTTGTAAAAATCTAAAAAATGTAATAGAAAAACAAAACGCACATTACCTTTAAATATCCGTTTCCTAAGCAGTATAAATATTGCAATCACGTCAATAATCGCATTGTATTATAGTATTTTTTCTTGTAATATTATTCTAGCTGCAGTTTAATGTAATTATGTCGAAAAATATTTAGTGTAATAACAAAACGCGCGGAAAAAAGATGATTACCGGAAACGTCATGATGTCATTGTCATTGATCAGTTTGATTGACAGCATTCTAAATAATTTTAGTTTTTTTGGTTGCTCAATTGTCATTTTGCCATAGGGTTGCCAATTGCAATAATCATAATATTGCATTAAGGATTCTTATTTTCAATTTCGATTTAAAAAAAAACGGGAGGGTATAAAATTATTTTAAATACACCAAAAAATTTAATTAATTATGCTTTATTAACCTATGTAACTCAGATTGCTGTTCAAATTTACAAATATTTTAATCCCAGGCTCTATACATTTTTTGAACGTCTCCTTTCTACCGTGAGTTTTCATTGATTTATATAATCTTCTTTTTATTCATCACAGTGATGGCTTAAACAAAATGGATTTGATAAAGTCAGCTAGTTAAAAACATACTATTTTGGTTGCAGGAACCCTACTCCTGAAGTAACTGAATTGTTGCCTGTCACTTGGATACCATTCAACAGCAAAACCAAACCGTACATGAACATAGACGTGGAGATGTCAATGAAGGAGAACGTGTTTCCCGACAGAATGAAGTACTGGCATGATTTCTGGTGTCAATTTGAAAATAAGTCTGTAACCTATGATAAATCTAAGTGTAGGGATGAGAATTAGAGATATAGATTCGTTTCCGAGAGTCACGGCTTATGAATGACGTATGTGTTTGTCTGTCACATACTTCAATGCGTGTGACTGTCACAACGATACTCTTACTAAAGCATGAGCTAGCACTTTTCATTGCGTCACACGATTTGATATAGAGAGAATTTTAGGATCAAGCGTTCGACAGACGCATGCGTCAGCGTTAAGCCACTGTACTGTAATTAAACTAGAGTGAGTGTCAGTTTTGTCATAAATTTGATGAGTGCGTGTACTTTCACGACAGGTGATGTTTTGATGATGATGATGATGATGACTTCTCATGTTAATTTTAGTTTACGTCCGATTGATATACAAGTCTAAACTAAGTCAAATAGACTCACCGTGTGAACATGGCTTTGTACTAGAAGTAGGTATTTGTAATAATAAGTTGTTTACATTTTGTACTGAGTTTAATCTAGATTGTAAATGTTTACAAATATGCTAAAATAAAAAATTACTCATTTGTTTTTGATCTTATTATTATATTCTTATCTATTTAGTGCTTATCTATGTACCTCTATGGTCCTAGAGGTAAGCGTGTTCGCTTAATATCTGCAAGGTCATCGATTAGCTGTCGCTTGACTACAACTTGCCTGATGTTAAGCAATGATGTAGACTATGATGGAACGCGCCAGCCCAGTATACCGAATCACTCGTGATTACGAAAATGGCAGTAGAATGAGCCTCTATATGGTTAGAAACCTTATAGGAGCAACAATTCCTACCCACCCTCTCCGCATGGTGTCACCAGACATCGCACCGGAACACGGCAAGGCCGCTTGGCGCTGTGGCTTCACTAGCACTAACCACGGCCGAAGCCTACCACCAGTTGATTGTCACCTGATTTGCACCACCCGGGGATCACGTGTGGGGATTCAATTAAAGGTGTACACCCACGGACAAAGGTGACTCAGTCCCCAAAAACTTGCCTGAACTGAAACTGAAACTTGCCTGTTGTTAAGCAATGATGCAGTCTACGAACTGCCAAGTTGTGGAATTCGCTGCCGGCATCTATGTTTCCCGATATTTATAATCTGTCTGTCTTCAAGTTACGAGTGAATCGGTATTTACTGGGTAAGCGCGTTCCATCGTAGACCACATTATTGCTTCACATCAGGCAAGTTGTGATCAAGCGCAAGTCTATTATAGGATGAAAAAAAAATATCCTACCTTAATATTACAGATGCAAAATTGACTGTCTGCTTTCATCCGAAAACTACTGAAAAATCTGGTATGAAAATAGCGTGAGACCCGGGGAGGGAGAAAGGCTTGTTTTTATCCGACTGCGTTAAAAGAGGTTAATGGTTAGCGCGATAGCCGAAATACACGCGAGCTAAATTTCGTAAGGGAATTACCCTTTTGGTTCGTTCTCACGTATCACGTAATTGTTTTGGTAGTTTTGGTGATACATATTAAAAAAAGCACCTTGTACGATCATGTCTCGGGGACTCCCTTGCCAGTGTGTGTCATTATAACTCAGAATGTCAGTACAATTTGTCACTGTTTTTTCCTGTTATACAGCATGGTCAGAAACGTGATTCGAATTAATGGCTTATAAAACATCTTCCTGTGTATAAACTTTAGCGTTGCATTACTAACAATGGCAATTAACGCGGTCACCTTTAATTTGGCTTTACGTTTTGAAACGGGTTTCAGCGATCTTGGTCGCAAGCGTAGTGGTATTAAAATCGGGTCCGTTTCGTTTTTTTTTTAATTTATAATTACAGATGACCGTGTGTTAATGTCCTAGAATATCTTATATCTTTAAATGAGCAATTCTTGTATATATTTATATATAATTGGAATCTCGGAATCGGCTCCAACGATTTTCATAAAATTTAGTATATAGGGGGTTGCGGTTCGATTCCCACCCGAGACAAACATTAGTGATGAACATTTGTGTTTGTATCGAGTCTGGGTGTAAATATCTATTATAAGTATATATTTACAAAAGAAAAGTATTATATGTATAGTATATACAAGTTATCTGGTTTCCATAACACAAGCTCTGCTTAGCTTGGGACTAGATGGCGTTGTGTGTATGTGTGAAAATATTAGAATTTTTTATGTTAGAGGCTCTTTTGTCTTCAGTCTTTAGCCACTTTCCTAGACATCCTGTGTATAGAACTCTTCTATAGAAACTGTGTAAACGGTGTCTTCATTTAAATCATTCAGTTGACCGACATAACTTGACACACCACATCACAATGTTACTAATTGTGTTGTTTTGTATTGTATCTGTGTATTCTGATGCAGTGACTGTGGTTACTAAGATAGGTAGTGTTGTGGGGTATAAGGGGGAGGGGTATAACACTTTCTATGGTGTGCCTTATGCGAGGGTGGATCAGGATAACCCTTTTGGGGTGAGTGACAAGCAAGATGACTAAATTTCATTTTAATCCGTTTTGTGAATCATTCGAAAATATTGGACATCTACTTTTTTACGTTATCAAAATATAAAGGCGACGAGAGTTAGTGGCGCATGACGTCACATTCACGAAAAAGTTTTAGTGACTATGACGTAAACAATTCCTTAACTTTAATGCGATTTATCTGAGTATTTTTATTTAATCCTAAAATTAAGCAAAAGGCACGTCTCCAATGTGTTTTATTAAACTACAAGACGGATAAATAGAATTTTGATTTTCATATCTAGGAATCATGCCTGATTTATCGTCATTCAGCGTTAATCCACACACGCTGCCCAAGTGCGGGTTTGTGGATTTCAGGTGACCGAGGTCTCGTGACATCCACTAATGATTGAATTGATGAATTATTAGTTCTTAGACGTGTCGTTTTCCTCACGATCTTTTCCATCATCGATATTGAGCAGCGGTGATGCAACAATTTACACACATTATACCAATTTCGAAGGTGAGGTCGATTTCATTGCGCCACCGATGCTCCGATATGATGATTAGTATTTAGCTAGTTTCAAAGAACTTCTACCTATGTATATATTTATGTGTCAATTGTGTCATGGTTTATATTTATTATTTTTTATTTTTACCTTTTTTAGGTCAACCACGAACATCCAAATTTCGATACCCCTTTCAATGCAACGGACACTTCAATTATTTGTCCGCAAGTGTTCGGCAGTAACGAAGGCAAAATACAATGTCTGACTTTAAACATGTTTGTACCACAAACGGCCAACACCAACAATTTACGACCAATATTAGTCTGGTTCTTCGGAGGAGGGTTTTCTCGAGGGAGTGCGAATGACTATGGCGGGAAACATTTGGTCAAACATGACATACTTGTCGTAACAGTGAATTATAGACTTGGGGCGTATGGGTTTTTGTGTTTGAATATTCCCGAAGTCCCTGGAAATCAAGGCTTGAAAGACCAAATATCAGCTTTAAGGTGGTTGAAAGAGAATGCATATTCCTTCGGCGGAGATGCTTCAAAAATAACTATTGCTGGTGAAAGTTATGGAGGCGGAGCAGTTGATTTACATTTATATACAAAATATGAAAGATTATTTAACAAAGCAATTGTGCAAAGTGGTTCCATTTTTGCCGAAGGATTTTATATGAAGCCTGATTATGAATTAGGTATTAAGTTTGCGAATAACTTAGGGCATAATGTAAACAATACGAAAGATGCTCTAAAAGTACTAGCTAAAGAAAATCCTGTTAATATTATGAATGCAGCAAAGTCTTTAGGGGCAAGACTTTCAGTTTGCAAAGAAATGAAGTTCAAAGGTGTCGAAAACTTTGTAACTGATGATCCTTTTAATATAAAAAGTAAACGGATCAAAAACATACCTATAATGATAGGTTATAACAGTAAAGAAGATTTCGGATCATACGCAAACCAACCTGAAGAATATTATAAGTCCATAGCCGATATTTTCTATAATAAATTAAAAGCTAATTTTAATCTAAAAAATGATACGTTGAATACTCTAAGTGCGATAGTCAAGGCCTTTTATTTGGGAGGAAAGAATGTTGGCCCTGAATCCATGCTAGAACTAAGTGATTTTACATCAGATTTTCGACTCAATTCTGCTGTCGAACGGTCAGTTAACAAATTCGTACAAAAAGGGGCGACAGTGTTTAAATACTTATTTTCCTATACAGGAGGTAGTCCGTATAAAAATATTACAGGGGTTGGAGCGATACATACTGAAGAATTATCATATATTTTTGAATATAACGGAGTTGATAAAGTTGAAACTGATCATACGAATACTATGAGAGATAAAATGACAACACTGTGGGCTAATTTTGTGAAGTTTGGGTTAGTTTGGATTTTGCTATAACTTAACCTGAGTATAATCTGTTAACTTTTGTTATACATTCATGTATAACAAACGTCTAACCTTCGAATTAACATTGATGACCTTAGGCATTCTATCACATTAGAGTCTATAAATTTAATCGATTTAACATATAGTTGGACTAGAGTTAATATAAATGAAAGAAAACATTGTGGTAACAGCATAACCTTGCACGCTCCAGGGCGTTTGGTTTCTTTCTGGATCAAGATGTATGGTCTAACTTTTCTAACTTAACTAAGTAAACACGATTCTCAAAAATTGTCTCGGGACACCGAATGGAGTTTACTATAAACATCGACGTATTATAACAAACTAAATTTATCTTCCAGAAACCCCACTCCTGAAGTTACGGATCTTTTTCCGATACTATGGAAGAGAACTATCGACACCTCCAGACCTTTCATGAATATAGACGTGGACATCTCGTTACAAGATCACGTGTATCACTCTAGACTTGCGTTTTGGGATCTATTTTGGCGGGAGTATTTTAAAAAATCTATAGTTTATCACGGTTCGCAATGATACTAAATACATATTAATATCAATTATTTACCTATTATTGGTAATGTTTAATATTGTTAAACTAAGTAATAACATACATATAATTTTATTAATATGTCTGTAAGAAGGTTGATTATTTGAAATTATTTTTATATCAACATTGCCTAATATCATGGTAAACAATTACCATTAGTAGTTAGGTTATAATACCAGTGGATAATGAAAAATAAACCTATATCAAGAAATATAAAATTCTTATGCAGAAATTCAACCATCGAGAATGCAATGTCTATTTGACACAAGAAAATATTTTTTCTAAAAAAGCGAATATCTAACCAAGATGTATCTCTTGCAAGATAAATAAAGCCATTGAAAGAATCATATTTCCATATGCCAATAATACAAATAGAACTGACCTCATTAGCATCCCAAGCGCCATACGTAGGGGGGTTAATCAACATGAACACGAGCGAGGAAAGTAAGATGCAGGTGACGATGACGGGTCCTACGTAGCGCCAAGTGATCTGCCAGTACAGTCCAGGGCGGTAGCCGGTCATCTCGTAGATGTCGTTCGTGAATCTAAAAATATGCATAACATTTAAAATATTTGCTGATTTAGCAACAATTTTTGTAGGAACAGTAGATTTAAAATGATGCACGGGAGAGTTTTGAAGGCCTTTTGTGTTTTGACGTTTTGAATTCTCAGGTGTCATATCACAACAGTATTGTAGGAGCTGCGGAAGAGGGATGCCGCTATTAAATGTGTAGAGCATGTTTTCTTTCGTACATCTGCAATATTCATACTATACGGTGTCTTATTGCGCAGATGGTACAAGGAATGTCTCTAGGAAAAGGCCCTGACATCAGAGAAATTAATGAAAATTCTAAAACAGAGCCTACAAAGTTCGAAAATGTTCTTTTCGAACATTTTAAAATAAATGAAATTCGTTTATGGCAACGTAGACTCATAAAAATACATTATTAATATTAAAAAATCATAGTCACTTATTTCATACTATCGTCTATATATTCAAATAGTTACTTTACTACCAAAATTATTCTTCTCGTATCTGAAAAGTTTGTTGTCAAATTTTATTAAAATACAATCCAAAATAAACACAATAGTCTTTTTTTTCTAGCCAAACTTATTACATTGATCTTTTCTATAAGATCATGCACCAAAACAAATCTGGTAATACCCACTTCTCGTGTCCATAGACGTAGATGACGGCGACCATTTCGAGTAATGCTACGACGACTAGTCCAATAGTACCGGCGAAAGAATCGAACATTTTCAGCCAGTATTCACCAGCGCCTGTTGTAAATATCAGACCCACGAGGAAACAAAAGGTGCAGACAACGCCTAAAATAAAAGAAAAAGTTGATACATATCTTTGGAAATTTTAATTAATATGAATTGATCTTATCTTAGGACCTTATCTTGATTGAGTTTTCCTAAAGGAGACGTTCAAAAAATGTATAGAGCCTGGGATTAAAATAATTGTAAATTTGAACAGCAATCTGAGTTACATAGGTTAATAGAGCATAATTTATTAATTTTTTTGGTGTATTTAAAATAATTTTACACCCCCCCGTTTTTTAAAAAATTGAAATTGAAAATAAGAATCCTTAATGCAATATTATGATTATTGCAATTGGCAACCCCATGGTCAAATGACAATTGAGCAACCAAAAAAATCAAAATTATTTCGACGCTGTCAATCAAACTGATCAATGACAATGACATCATGACGTTTCCCGTAATTATATTTTATTCCACGCGTTTTGTTATTACACTAATAAGATAACAAATATTTTTCGTCATAATTACATTAAGCTGCAGCTAGAATAATATTACAAGAGAAAAGTACTGTAACAGAATGCAATTATTGACGTGATTGCAATATTTATACTGCTTAGGAAACGGATAATTAAAGGTAATGTGCGTTTTGTTTTTCTATTACATTTTTTTGATTTTTACAAAAATGGTTGCTCCTAAAATTCGTGTTTAGTTAAATTCTAACAGCTTATTAAATAAGCTTTCCAATGAGGTATATCACATTGGTGTTCAAAATTCTAGCCCACTTTTGACCTCTCCTTTGCGTATTATAATGTGTTAAATGTTTCATCTTTCAGGTTTTAATCTCTAACTTTATGTCTTACTGTCATAAAATTAAGCCATCCTTTTGCAGTATTGATATTTGTACCTAAAACCGCTAGTTAATCGTTTAATTATTGATCCATACAACTTAAAACTACTATTACTAGGTAACAGTATTCTCTCAACTATGTCTCTACCGCCATACCTATAACCTATTTCTATACATATATACTTATAACCTATTTCTTGAGGAAGGTTCCAACTAGTGAAGCGAAGCGATGACATTTGCTAGATTAGATGACGAACTTACCAGTAATAACTGGTTTGCTCAATCTCTTGAAGAAATCAATGTCGAACATAGTGCACAACATTCCTTCCATGATACCGATTTGGCTGCCGAGGCCGAGTGATAGTAGCATCAGGAAGAATATAATAGACCAGAATGGAGCAGGAGTCAGCTTCAGGATGGCTTGAGTGAACACTATGAACGCGAGCCCTGTTCCTTCTGCAGCCTGGGGAAAAGACAATGTTGTTGATATTTTGCTGTTAATATAAAAAATAAATTAAAAAAGAAATGGCTTAATCCAAAAGTTTCCAGTATATTTACTTATGGCGCTAGTTTAAATAAAAAACGATAAAACAGTCGCGGTTGCACTTTTTGCGTCTAGCGTTCGATAAGGAATTTGCTCTTTTAAAATCCTATGGTTACTTTAAATGTAATGAAAAAGTAGAAAACACTATTGAACGGATTATGGCATCATTTATTTACTAATCTAATAAAAACTTTATAATTTTTGTAACAAAAGTGTTAAAACACTTAAAAAACTAAACGAATAAAAATTTCCTGGGATGCTTTTGGGATTGGGATTTCTTTCACCAGAGATATTAAGAGAGAAATTTAAAAAGAAAATTTTACTCACTTCCTCAAGCTGCCTGCTCATAGTGCACCCAGTGAGGTTAAACATAGAGATCACAGTCGCGTTCAAAGTAGGGAATACATCGCGATAGTAGTCATGATCGGAGTTGGCATTGAACCCGCCGATATTGTGACGAGCTAGGATCTTGATCTCTCTGCAAATACAAAGCACAACTTAAGTATAGTCTATAGGCGCTTGCGTTTATACAAATAAAAATACGGATAACGTAAGTTAGACGTGTGTCTGTGTGTACCTGTGTATCTATGTGTGCGTGTAGTATGTGGCATTAGTGCTTGATTGAATGGGCTACATAGAACCCTCCTAGTAACTTTAACTTTTAAATTATGAAAATCGTATTATCGGTTCATTTGTTTAAACGCTGCGGTGTTCCGAAGTCATACCTATGTAGAAGTTTGGGACATCGTAGCACAGTATGTATTCACATTTCACAGGCATAGATACATAGATATTCTTTTTTATTAATTAAATTAAAATAAACTCCTTCTTCATTAAGTCGTTTATTGAAATAAAATAAATACATACTTGGTCATACAATTCTCTACCATAGTGAAAGCCTTGAACCCGAGGATACTGAAGATGATCACAGACGCGTAGATAGCAGTAAGAGCATTACACACGGACACCAGTAACATCTCTGACACTGTTGTTGGTGGATTGTAGGAGCCAAAGATCAAGCCGAAAATATACTTACTTGGTCATACAATTCTCCACCATAGTGAAAGCCTTGAACCCGAGGATACTGAAGATGACCACAGACGCGTAGATAGCAGTAAGAGCATTACACACGGACACCAGTAACACATCTCTGACGCAGTTGTTGTTCGGTGGATTGTAGGAGCCGAAGGCGATCAAAGAGCCGAAGGCTAAGCCGAAGGAGTAGAACACTTGAGTTGCTGCGTCGAGCCAGACTGTTGGGTCCAGCAACTTTTCTAGCTATAAAGATAAATTGTGGTTGTAGACTGTACTGCTTACTGTTTGTATTAAACAGAACCTAATAATATAAAGCTAAAGTTTGTTTGTTTATTGAACACGCTAATCTCTGGGGAAAATTCTTAAACTGTTAGATAACCCATTTATTGAGGACGGCTATAGGGTTACTTTGTATCCCACTTCACACACGCGATCACCTGAATTGGGTTTTACGTTTCGACATTGGTCGTGATCTACTCGCGACCACGACCGGTGAAACCGGTGTCGAAACATAAAGCCAAATTAAAGGTGAACGCGTTAGTTGCCCGTTATGATAAATACTAGTATAAAAATAAAATAAATAACTTTTGGATATGTTCCTGGGTGTGACAGTGCCCGCCGACATCTAAAAGGTGGGTACGGTCAGTGATGTCTCTGGTGGCGCAAGCGTCCACAGGCTACAGTGATAATTTACCATCAATTGCCGTATAAGTATACGGCAATTGATGGTAAATTATCACCAACTTGTTAGTATGATAATAGCTTTTTCCGACCGAACGACCGACTTCAATGTTTTAACAATAACTCACAACTCGCTCAATCGATTTTAATAAAATTAAATGGGAACACCGCGAAAGTATACCATTTGAAACAAAATAAGAATTATCAAAATCGATTTATAATTGGCGGAATCATCGCGTAACATACAGACAAAAAACTTACAGATGAATAAAGAAACTCCTTCTTTTTGAAGTCGTCGAAACAAGATTACTAATAATCTTACCTTAGGCTTATACATATGCCAGATGCCGTCAGAAGAGCCTGGTAGAGTGATGCCGCGAATGAAGAAGATTGTCAGTACAGCGTAAGGGAACAACGACGTGAAGTACACCACCTAGAAACAGACAGGAACTATATTACTTTGTGATTTACTCTACTTATATCATTTCAAGTATGAGTTTAGCCACAGTTACCCAAAGTGACTGAAAAACTGTGGAGTCCTTCAAGAAGAGAGAAGTAAGTTGTCCCTAGGGGCAAGCAGGTATTATTAAAGAGCAAAATATGGATCGTTTTTAGAAGCTAGCTTAAGGACTCGGTTTTGAAACCTCGAGTTTAGTAACATAATTTCGGGGGCAGAGTCGCCTTCGTCCGTGGGTGTACAGTTTTAATTGAATCCCCACACGTGGTCCCCGGGTGGTGCCAATCAGTTGACAATCAACTGGTGGTAGACTTCGGCCGTGGTTAGTGACCACCCACCAGACAAAGCCGCACCGCCAAGCGGCCTTGCTGTGTTCCGGGGTCTGGTGACACCATGCAGTGAAGGTGGGTCGGAATTGTTGCTTCTTTAAGGTTTCTAACCTTAAAGAGGCTCATTTCACTACCACCTCCTCACCGATCATTCGTAATCACGAGTGAATCGGTATACTGGGCTGGCACGTTCCATCGTAGACCACATCATTGCTAAACATCAGGCAAGTTGTAGTCAAGCACCAGCCTGTCGAAGAATAAAAAGAAATTACCTTCCCACTGCTCTGAATGCCCTTCATTACGATGAAGAATACGATAATCCAGGCCAGCAGTAGATACAGAACTATCCACCAGCGTGGCACTCCAGGTTCTTCGATACTGGGCGACGCGTCCAACGCCTCTCGGTACCAGAAGTATACCGTGGCGGAGGCCTTGTTGCACTCAAACTCCGCAGTGCTGTTGTCTTGAGGACAATGGGCCCAGGGCAGCTGGTCTGCTGTCAGCTGGTGGAAGAAGTTACAAATCAAAGACCAAAATAAAAATTCAAAGTCTTGTCAAGACTTCTTCATTACAGACTCCTAAAAAATAGGACTACGGTAGAGGGGCGAGACTAGGAGAACTATGGTAGAGACAATGGGTGGTAATGATTTTGAGAAGATTTTAGGGGCTGAGTGAGGTATGCCCCACCTTCAACCTGAATCCACACACTTGGACCTTTGTTAGTGTAAATCAGGTGACAGTAACTGGTGGCAGAATTCGGCTGTGGTTAGTGACCACCCATCAGACAAAACCACCCCGCTTAGTGGTTTTGCCGTGTTCCGGTGCGGTGTCTGGAGACACCATTACAAAGGGTGGGTTGAGTAGTTGCCTCTTTATGGTTTCCAACCATATGGAGCGTCATTTCACTTCTACCTTTTTACCAAAAATTTATCGTTATTACGAGTGAATCGTTATACTGGATAAACGCGGTCCATAACATCAAACAAGTTGTGGTCAAGCGCATACCTATTTCAGAATAAAGAAATAAAAAAGATATTGGTAAATTATCGTCCAGTAGTTTTGAAGCCAATTGATGATAGACGGATCCATAGTCATGGGAGAGATAAGGTGCCAACCTAAGGTACCTATTCTTGCGGAGTAATATCATTATGTTAATGGGTCCCACAACAGTGTATGGTTTACTTACCCGAATACTATTAAACAAGTAGAAGAAGACCCAGGTGATGATTACGTTGTAGTACAAAGCCACGAACAACGTCACGATACAGCTGGAGATGCCGATACCGCCGAGCCATGGGTGGATGGTGTTCCATACGCCGAGGGACCCGAGCCGCATCTTCTGGCCAATTGCCATTTCGATCAAGAACAGAGGGACGCCTTCTAGGACTAACATTATCAGGAAAGGGATTAGGAAGGCTCCTGAAGAAAAAACAATGATTAAATAATTTTTTCGCACTATTACTTTTAGACTTTCAAGTATAATATCCTGAGTTCCATAAAGACATTGGTCGGCAGCCGAGTCTTCCTCGTCCATGGGAGTACACCTTCAATCTGAATCCCTACACGTGGTCCCCGGATTGTACAAATCAGATGACAATAATAATATTCCGGGACATCGTCACATAGTTATCTGATTCAAAGCAAATCAGAGCTTGTGTTATGGAAACAATATATAATAATAATAAAATATATAATATACCTAGACCTTTTTTTGTAATTAAATACACGTAATAGATAATCGCATCCACACTCGAGGCAAAGAGACACGTTCATCACACAAATATGTCTGTATTTTGTGGGAACCGAACCCATGATCTGCGGCCTGAAAAGCAAGTATCTTATCGACCACGCCACCGGCCCATTAATGACTTCATGTTCAATAACTGGGCGTTTGCACTGCACAACAAAACACAAAATAGTAGTCTTTTCTCTTTCTACTCAATTCTAGGTGATAGAGATAGATAGTGCTAGCAATATGTGTTCTTGTGCATTTTTCGCCAGTGGAAACGAGGAGTAACAATGACTCAATGTTCAGACAATGAACTTAGGTCCGTCCGATATAGTGACACCCACAAGACAAAGCCACCACTCCAGTATTGCAATGTCTGGTGGAGGCACTGATAGAGCTCCGGAAGACGGCTGCTGCTATACAATGTGTAGAGCAACTTCTCTTCAGTACAACAGCAAGAAGTTTGGAGAAAAGGTCGGAACAGATGCTTTGTAATTTTTTCTTACTCAAATTCTACTTTGTATAAAAAATTAAACCAGATAAAATGTAAATGTAGGTACAGCTCTCAAACCGCATTATAAAAAACATGGGTTCCCATTTGAGTAATAAAAAATCAATTTCTGATGGCAGTCATTTTTCCATCTACTACATATTTTCATTTAGGTACTTTATTCGTGATTTATGTACCGTTGACCGTATTTGAATAAAATCCTAAAAATAGAACGCTAAAATAAGTAATTGTAAGTATTATTAGATTTTAAGTATTCTGCAGGAATAATTTCACAATTCTCTTCCATACGGACCGGTTTCGTTCCGTATGAACAGCAAGGAGTTTGGAGTATGGGTCAGAACAGTTGCTCCTTTATAGCTTTTTCGTGGCCAACAATAAGCCTTATTCCACTACCACAAGCACAAAAATCACTCGCAATCACAAACGAATCATTCAGTAATCCTAGTACTTATTGATTAAATAAGCGAGTTCCATCGAAGACCACTTAATCGCTTTGCATTAAGCATATTTTAATCAAGTGTAAATCTGACAGATGCGCACACCACACGAAAATAAACCGTCTTACAAAATTAATACCCGCCTACAAAAACTACTTTCATAAGATGGAAGTTGGGCTATCTAGCTAGTCTAAATAGTCTAGTCTCGTTCGCTTTAACAGGATGACCTTTAACCCTCGCTTTCAAATCTGAAGTTATTGCCGTATGACGTACATACCTAGTATTACCTAACCTGAATGTGTGTACCCACAGACAAACTATGGAAACAGTTTTGTGTGGCATTGAAATATTGTAATGTTGTGAAATTTGATAATAAAGATACATACATACATACATTTATACATAACCCTATATCTTATTTTAATAAAAATCAGGTTCAACCTAACAGCCCGATCCCTTAAATCTAGAGTAGTCCGTCAACTCCCTGATCCGAAGTTAGTCGCCACATGGGGTGCCCTCAAGGCTGTTGTCTTAGTACTTGATTGGTTCGACCGTCATCGGACGTCTCACCGAAAAAGGCCGGTGAACAAATAAAAGGCCCTTCCGGCTAATTAGGTTACGTCCGTGAAAAACAAGTTCAAGATTAATTTTACTTTAATAGTTGAGGTAAAATTGAAGCTTAACTAACTCAAGCTAAATTCAATCTGGTTCCCTACAGCTGGACGCTTAAGTTTGTTTTGAAATAAATCATAATTAAATTGAAATTCATAACTTAGAAGCTTAGTTTTAAAATTATTTCATTTTGTAAAGTATTCTATTTTTAGCTAAGTATTAATAACCTAAGTAATATTGGAGCGGTGCCAGCTTGAATAGCCTCTAGGTTAAATTTTAATCATTTTAGGGTGCCATTTCCGTTCTATTCATAGCTATCTATTAGTTAATAACTTTTAATTTGTACCGAAATCAACTATGTTTATGAAAAAAAGGGTTATTGTTTACTCTAAGCGCCAGCGCCCTGCTAAAATTCTAATAGCAATTGTCCTAACCGCGTATTTTTAGGTACCTACGTTTGCATTCGTTTTTGTGTTTTTGTGGCAAAAATAATTATGGAGTAGTAGTTGAAACCTTTTTGGTATCATAGAGCAAAGTTTAGCGCTTACAAGCTGCCTACATACCAGCTAAGTCGCAATAGCGTCCGTAAATTCTGTACCAATTTGAAAATCGATACTTACAAACAGCCGTGCGCCGTTTGTGAGACAACCGCGTTCTAAAAATAGACTGTACTTTGTAAACGACTAATTGAAGGGTCCTGACTTTATTTTTATAAGATGGTAAGAAAGGCTACAATGCCTTAATTGTTATTGTACCTACCTACCTATCTCAGTCATAGGGCTAATTAAAATGTTTGTCTTAGTTAAATATTCTTAAGTCAGAGTAAAAAAAATCTATACTATCAAATACTATCTGTAATTTTTTTTGTTACATAAATAGGTATTATACCTTGTATAAAAAAATTGACCAGAAAATACTTCTAAATGTAGGTACAGCTCTCAAACCGCATTATAAAACAATGGGATCCCAGTTGAGTAATAAAAAATCAATTTGCGATTTATTATATTGACTTTACTGTAACTTTAAAAATAATAGAAGAACAGTAATAATTTGCTTTTAAAAATTCTTCTCACAATACTCCTGACATTCCGACAGTATCTCCTTCCAACCATCCGCAATTCTGTTGGAATTTCTTACATCGCTAAAACCTCTACCTTCAGTACCTACTAAACAACTACCTAGCTGACCCGGTCAACTTCGTACTGACTCAGAATAAAAAATATTGTGAAAGCCACAGATCATCAGAGCACATAGGGCACTTTATGTCACTCGTGAAACAAATAAAATTTTAGATAAAATACTCACCTCCTCCGTTCTGCTGGCATAAATACGGGAACCGCCAGATATTTCCAAGGCCTACAGAGTATCCAATAATCGACAGGAAAAATTGTAGTTTCCCAGACCAAGCAGCGCGGTCCTCTCCTGGTATCTCCCTTTGCAAGGACCCTCTAGAACCCTGGAGCACGATAGTGACCCCATGAGGCCTCTCACTCCCATCCGCCCGAGCATTCAACGGTGCCAACTCATGCCCATTTCTCGGCCCTATAGCTTCAGCTTTTGCCGCCATTTTCGAAAATTTATCTATAGCTTTTTAACTTTTTAAAATTTGACGTTTGATTTTTGATTTAAAATTTAGTGCTACTTAAAATTATTAATTGTTTTTCGCTAATTTATTGTCTTATTTAAGTTTAACGAGATTTTTTGAGTGATGGTTACCAAATATGTTCATAACTATTGATGTATCTCGTAATCATACATAAAATATCGAATAGCGTCTTTTTTCACGAATTCTACAACTTTAAAGTACGACGTTGTCCTTTTTAATAGTTTTTGTCGTAATTTTAAAGAATCTGTGAACACGTTGTTTATTTCTGTGTGCATATGAGTGAATTGATGTTACATTAACAGAAAACCAACATAGCGTCAATACTGAATGAAAATGAGAAGAATAATAAATGGATTTCCTTTTAATTACGACATTTTTAACTTGGAGGTCACGCACGAAACTTCTGAAACAAAAGAAAATATAATTAGCCATAATACAAATACAGTAATCCTAATTTTCAATATCTTACAATAGCAAATTTTACAAAAATACAATATGTAATTTTAACAGACAAATCGCTTTTAATTTGATTTGCACGTACAATGAAGCTTATGTCAGTTATTACCGGTTCAAACTACTTTTAACTGCCGAAATCTGGACAAAACCGATTGAGAGGCCTTGACACATTTCTCACAAGGCCAGTTATATGAAGGGCACTCCCCTAGACGTGAAAAAGGGGCCGAAATAATGGAAGCGTCGGAAGGGCGTTTTGCTGAGAGAATTTGAATGTTTTCTTTTTCGAATTAATCTGAATACATGCTGACAGTGCTAATTTACTATACGTTTTAAATAAGAGTAGGAGGACTAAACTCACGGTTAACTTCATACCAAAACCAAGCCAAAGTAGCGTCAGCACAAAATATCAAACCGCAGACAATATTATGCGTTTCAAATAAGAATAGGACTGGACTCGCGGCCCGCGGCTAACTTCATACCATAAACCAAGCAAAAGTAACGACAGCACAAAATATCAAACCAAGACAATAATAATATTTTAAAATGTATGGAAAAATGATTGATATAGAAAAAATTACTTAGGTATTTAGCTATACACAATCTTCTGAAACGGCAATAAGATATACGCATTTATATTTTATTTTTATTTAGAAGTGACTATTATATCGAACAAACATTTTTTGCCCACCGTACTGAAAAATGTGAAATTGTTGATCATTCCCGTCCAAGATGGCGGATATCCAGTCCTATTCATAATTGAAACGCATAGTAGGTATGAGTATGAATTTTCTGAACACACGTACCTAATACCCACGCATTCATCATTAGACATGAGCCATACTTATACAGGGTGTTAATAACATTTATACAGGTAAGAAAGAGACCAAACCAATTTTAACAATAGAGGCTTTTATTATTTTTAATAAATAATAATACCTATAATTTATTTCAAGTTGAAAATTACACTCACATTTGTTAGTAAACTTAATCTATGGGAGGTTAGTATTAATCTATTATAATTTGCTGTGACATGTGACAGCTACAAATAAATGGGCACTCATGTTCAGGACGGTGTTGGAGCTAGCCCGCACCCTACGCACCAAGGAAGAGCAGCGCTTACGCATCGTCGAGTAGAAGCAGCCCACGCGCGAGTTCGCGAACATGCCCGAAGCGCTACAATGGCGGGGCAGCCAAAGAATACAAGATGAATAAGACTGAAAGATTTCTACAATAAGTGGGGTACGTAAGCAAAACTATTTGGGAATCACTGTCCAGGGCCCTGATTTTCGCGCTTCAGACATTTACCTCTAATTTTAATAGACTTTTGTCGTACAAAAATGGCGATTGCTTTTGTTTTTTATTTGCTTGCTTTGTCTATTAGAGATAAATGTCTAAATCGCGAGAATCGGGCCGCTGCGCTGGGACTACATTCTCGCAATCCCGCAGTGTTACATTGTAAGCCAGGATCGACAGCGGCACCGTGCAGAGACTCGGGATTTATACCCTTCAAGTCACTTGGTGGTAATTTTTTTTATCATGAGTTAGTCAACATGAATAAGACCGAAAGATTTCTACAATAAAGGATACGAGAGGGGTACGTAGACAAAACTATTTGAGAATCACTGTCCTGTGACTATGTTGATAAGCACCAAATTGACTGCATCTTGATATCAATAAAGAAAACGTTTCATTTCCTACACAAGTTAAGTAATTCATGGATCAATTAATGTTTGCATAATTACAATTGAGATACTGTGTACAGACTACTACAGACATCTTTTGTAAGGTATTGGAATATTCTCTATCTACATGATCGATTATATAATTATACAGTGAGTGACCTAAAACCGGGGATCATATTGAAAACCAAGTCTCTAGGGTATTAGTATTAATTCTGAAAAGATTCCAACTAACCAAAACCTTAGAATATTTAACACGGAACTACCTATTGTCTATAGGCCGACCGTTTAACTCGCGTATCGCCTATCGCCAAGATTCTGACTCCTCAAGCTGCACGGACAGTGATGATGATTCAAGCGTTATGGATATTAGTGACGAATAGTCTTACATTACTTTTATCTGTGGTTAAATAGTTCTGTAAGAGATTTAATTAATGTTTTATGACTTTGTACCTCAGATTGCGATACGTGAGTTAAACGGTCGGCCTATATAGGTTTGGAAACTTTACTATATCGATGTTCTCTAATAATTAATTAGTTAATTATTGGGATTTTAACACACATGAATCTAATCCCATATTAAGCAGTAGGGTTATCACGATTTTTTTCTACTCCCATCTATCGATATCGTTGTAATGTCAAAGCGTATTTTTGTATGGAAAATGAAAAATACTATCTATTCATTTTCCATACAAAAATACGCTTAAACGACGATATCGAAAGATAATCAATACAAATATAAGGGAAAAACTCCATTCCACGCTGACTAAAACCTGCAACTGGATGACCTCCCATAACCTGGAAATTAACTATGCTAAAACTAAATTAATGACTTTCCACCCTTACCAAAAAGCACCATTATATTTTGATTTCAACTTTAACGGCTCAAATTTGGATATCGTTGACGAATTCATGTTACTTGGACTTACAATAGACAAGCATATTAATTGGAAAACACAAATACAAAAAACCCGTGCAAAAATTTCGAAATTCTCGTATGCTCTACGCGAAATTAAAAGAACCACCGACCTACAAACTGCCTTGAGCACCTATTATGCATATGCCAATGCATGGCTAAGCTACGGCGTAACCCTCTGGGGCAACAGCACAGATGCACCTTCACTTTTTACGCTGCAAAAGAAATTAATTAGAATCCTAGTAAATATTGAACAAACAGATAGTTGCAAACCTTACTTTATAAAACATAAAATTCTAACCCTCCCTAGTACCTATATTTTAGAAACATGTAAATTTGTTCGCAAACATCAAGAGTTATACACAAAACGCGAAGACATACAATCGCGCTACATACTCAGGCACCGATCTAGATTAAATTTACCATCTTCTAGACTAAAAATGCATTCTACAGGTCCTTATTCAATGTCAATAAAAGTATACAACAACTTACCCGAAATAATAAAAGCAGAAAACAATATTAATAAATTTATAAAAAAGGTAAAAGTATTTCTAATAAACAAATGTTATTATTCTGTAAATGAATATTTTTGTGATAAACACAACAAATAAAATTTAATATTAGCTGATAAGAATTTAATAAAATAATTTAATTTAAATAAATAATAAATTAATAATTTAATAATGTTATTCAAATAATTTCATAATGTTAAAATTTAATTATGCTCTAATTTATTTAAAAAATAAATTATAGTTCCTATCAGGTAATGATTTTAAGATATGACATGAAATAAAATAAAATACACCACACAATTTTAAAAATTTTAATTAATAATAAAGCTCCACAGGCTAGAAATTTATATTTTTATTATTATGTAAAATCAGAGCTTCCTCTCGTCTAACACTTTTGCTGTGCCCGACAGGGTCCATAATGATTCTATTATAATAAGCACCTACCACCTAAGCATGTACTTACTTATGGTAAAGCAATAAAGTTATTGAGTATTGAGTATTGAGTATAAAGAGTAGAAAAAGTAGTAGCAGTAGGTAGTAGTTAGTAGTAGTAGTGTTATGGAAACTAAATAGCTGATAATATACCTACTACTTTTGTTTTGTAAATATGTTTAAAATAAATGATATTGCGCGCTTTCCCCTCTGCCGAGGTACATGAACAGTTTGTATGCATAAACTGTTCATGTTTTGTGTTTGTGTGTAGCTTTTATTTAGGACGTGTGCAGTAAAGACGCTTCAACTTTTACATGTGTGGTTACCTCGCCTCCCCCAAAAAGTGGCAGAGACAATTTAGTACAAGAAGTCAGTAGAAGTTGCATAAAGCGCCTTCAGTGTTAATTGCTCTAAGACGCAAAACCCATACATTACACATAATTAATTAATATGTTATTTAAATTTTATATTGTATACGTCTACAACGTCTTATATGTATTTAGCACATATATTATTTTACAAGGGCTTTCGTATAGACGAATAAGAAAGATGAATAAGACCGAAAGATTTCTACAATAAAGGATACGAGTGGGGTGCGTAGACAAAACTATTTGAAAATCGCTGTAATCGCTAATTTGCTTTGTGTTTTAATTACTATTTTTATATATTTCAGACGATAGCGTCTGAAATATATATAAAATAAGCCTCGACGCATATTTTTTTAGCTCATAACCGTCACTGTTCACTTCAGGTTTCGTATAAAAAACCACATAGAACTTGATCCATCCGTTTCAGCGCTACATGGTAACAGACTTTTACACAAACAGATATTAAGGACGTATTTACGAATAGTCGCGTTTCAATTTTAGGTATTATCTTACTACTACAGATGCACGGCTCACACTCACACAGCGACATGCGCGAAGCGATGAAATTGCAAGTAAACTGACATGATTTGATAATTGAGCCTACTTTAGTCCGTATATTTCTTTTTAAATTTACATTGCGTTGTTTGGTTTTCAATTGAGTACATAATATTAGAATTAGCTAAAAATAAGTAATAATTACGCACTAAGTGCTTTGTTTCCACTTTTATTGTGCGAACTGCCTACTGCCGTCGTCTATGTTTTTCGATAGCGATAATCTGAATGTCTTCAAGTAACGAGCAATTACTCGGTAACTACTGCGTAAGCGCGTTCCATCGTAGACTTAATCATTGCTTCACGTAAGGCAAGATGTGGTCAAGCGCAAGTCTATTAAAGGATAAAAAGAAGTTCAGCTTTCAGTATTCGTCTTGACGAGTACTTTCTCTCTAGATGGTATCCAGGGTCTGATGATGGAGTAAAACGATGGTGATGGTGGCGATAGGAAGTTTGTAATAAAACGACTCAATCCCATTTAGTAAGGGCTAGTAGTATCGTCTTGGTGAAAACATTGTCTCTAGATGGTATCCAGGGTCTGGTGAGTAGGCAGGAAGGTTGCCAAAGGAACTCCGTAATAGGACCACACAATTCTGTTGGTTTTGGGCTCATATAATTTAACTTGACAAGTCCTTTATCACTAGATCATAATATCCAGGGCCTGATGATGGAGCAGGAACGTCGCTAAAGGAACTTTATGATAAAACGACACAACTTCTTCGAGTTTAGGGTCGTGTGGTTTGTTTTGATGAGTACTTTTTTTGATAGTATCCAGGGTCTGATGATGGAGCAGGGAGGTAGGGAAAGGAACTCGGTAAGAAAACGACACATCACTGTCGAGTTTGGGCTCAAATAGTACGTGTTGACGAGTACTTTGTCTTTGTATGGTACACAAGGTCAGATGGACCAGGAAGGTGACCATAGAAACTCTATAATAAATTTTCTCTCAATAATTCATTTCATTTCAAGATCGCCAAAGGACCTCAGAAATAAAACATATGGTTCGTCTTGGCGAGAACTTTGTCTCTAGATCTCTTGTTATTTCTATTTAATAAAAGGTAAGTATATTAAGTAGGTATGTATTTTTTAACAGAATCAAATTTATTTTTAGCCCTGTATGTAGTTCTTTTAGCTTCTATCGACGTGATATTTTAGCATGTAAATTAGAATGACTGTATAGAAAAAGTGTACGAAAAAGCGCAAGGAACTTCATTCAAACCGGGGGTCCATAGACCCGTCATTTAGTACTTAAAATTATTAACCAATTTTTGAAATGGAAGCAGGTTCTATATTCGGTTGTATAAATGTTCTCCGTTTCAATTGTGGACCGATTTCGAAAATATTTGAGGTAAACCCATAAGTACATTTTACCCTGATGAGATTTCAATATAACTAAAATCACGAGCCCAAACTCGACACATCCAACACTACTCATCTACTAGTTCCAGTAGCAGACTTCAAAGTACACCTTCAGGTTACTCCATCAAGTCCGGTGGTAAGATCTCAACATAACTAACAAAACGAGCCCAAACTCGACACATCCAACACTACTCATCTACTAGTTCCAGTAGCAGACTTCAAAGTACACCTTCAGGTCACTCCATCAAGCCCGGTGGTAAGATCTCAACATAACTAACAAAACGAGCCCAAACTCGACACATCCAACACTACTCATCTACTAGTTCCAGTAGCAGACTTCAAAGTACACCTTCAGGTCACTCCATCAAGTCCGGTGGTAAGATCTCAACATAACTAACAAAACGAGCCCAAACTCGACACATCCAACACTACTCATCTACTAGTTCCAGTAGCAGACTTCAAAGTACACCTTCAGGTCACTCCATCAAGTCCGGTGGTAAGATCTCAACTTATCTAACAAAACGAGCCCAAACTCGACACATCCAACACTACTCATCTACTAGTTCCAGTAGCAGACTTCAAAGTACACCTTCAGGTCACTCCATCAAGTCCGGTGGTAAGATCTCAACATAACTAACAAAACGAGCCCAAACTCGACACATCCAACTCTACTCATCTACTAGTTCCAATAGCAGACTTCAAAGTACACCTTCAGGTCACTCCATCAAGATCCTGACGTAAGATCTCAACATAACTAAGAGAAGAGCCCGGTGGTTCAAACAAAATAAAATTATTGAAAATCTACGATAAGAAACAGTGAATACGTCTTAGTTGTCCGTCTACGCAGTTCGTACGGAAGGCGTCAAGTATCAATTTGGTTTTGTCAAATATTTTGTATTCGTACAGCGATCTTTATCAAGACAAATTTCTGCTTACAAGCGACACAGCGTCCACTCACAACGGCGCTCGAGCGCAGACTGACTAATAAATTCTTTACAATTTAGTGGAAAAATCAAGGCAAAAATTTGTGAACAAAGTAAACTCAATTTGTAGTGTTTATTGTAAGACTACTTGCAATTTTTTTCTGTTGGAACTTATTTTATACATGTCGGCTCACATAAAACGTTCTTAAATAAATGAATTAATGTTATTAAATAGACCAAAAATGTTCCTGAACTCAACACGATATCGTCAATTTTGTATGAAGAGGCTAGGGATTTATTTTTTTCCAATATTATAAACTGATTTTTTTTTTAATTTTTATTGGAGCTATGACAGATAAAGGAGTAATCTATCTGTGGGTATTATTATTTACATTTCGTTTCGTTTCATTTCGTCGCAAAATGTACTGAAAATCCTGTTATTTTATCAAATTTGCAAACACGCCCTTAAACGCGTCAAATTTATAACACCCCCTCTTTTTTGTTGGGTGTAGCGTATGAGATATGGTCATTCAGAAAAGGTTATTTTGGCGTCAGATTCGCTATAAAAGGTTATATTGGAAACAGATTCGCTATAACTATTTCTGTATAAACTTACGTACATGAATTAAAAAAATATTGAACACTTGATTTAGGTAAAATCTATTTCAGGCAATCGAGATTTAGGTAAATATATTAAGAAAGACTGCATCATAATCGGTTCAATGGTACAAATTTGTACACAAACATTACACATGGTCAAAATAATTTTAACACACCTTTGTTTTTCGTTAGGGGTTAAAAAGCGGTCATATTTTTGACAGATAGCTGTATGTTTGCGCACGTGACGTAACTAGTCACCCTCAACGCCTACGCTTTCGGGTGATGAAAGTCATGCAAAGTCAAATTAAGTTCCAAGTTCCCACTAGTAATTCAATTACTATTTTATTAGGTAACTATATTTTTAATAGGCTAAATATTTAAGAAAATCTCGTAGATCCAGGCGAGAAAAAAAAGGCGGGCCCACGTGTTTTTAGTGCGCATTCTGACCTTCCATAAAGTACACGGCGCATCTCTTCCCAATCAATAAACCGCGCCATGTGGGAAGACGTCTATTTTTATCATTTCGCGAAGGCTGTATACCTACTCTATGCTCAATAACATAGATTAAAAAATTAAATTAAAAAGTTAAGCACTTCACTTATTTACGAGGACTAATTTTGGACTAATGCCATAACATCAAATATTTATTTAGATTTATGCTTAGAGCCTTTACAAACGATTTTACCTAAGTAGTAACATATTTTTAACCCGATAATCATATAAAAAATTAACGGCAGTTTCCAGACACGCACACTACTTAAATTTTCATGTATTTTTTTTCTGAGAACTAAAAATCAAACTGCGCACTATTAGGTTTATAATATTGTTAAAAGTAATAATGCAAAGAGGTATGTAACTTTTCGCAGTAAATATTTGATTCAAGATAAATGAACATTCACATATTTACGACTTTGTGTTTTAATTAAATTAATATCTAATTTTATCACGCATGTTTAAAAAAAAAGTGAAAATTGAGAAACATTAAAATTTAAAATTGGAACTTACTAAAAACAATATAGGTAGCACTAGAGATGTCTTATATTTTTCACCTAAAAACTCATAAATTGAAACTGTATTCCGTTTTATTTTACTTCATCTGCGCACTACCTCTTCAGGCGCGCTTAACCAACGACTGCCGACATCGACAAGAGTTAGTGATGTCATATGTCGTGAAAATACTTATCGATAAAACTGGCAATTTTCACTGTTATTTTTTTATAATTATGTTCCTAAACTATGCATTTTTCAACAATTTTTATGATGTATCATAAAAATGACAGATGTATCTGTACATGACAATATACTTACCTACTTATATTTACTTTTTCGAAAATTAAACATAAGTCGGAAGTTCTCGATTCGCTTGTATGTATTCTTTTTTTTTCGGGTATAACTTTGTCATATTTATAATTATATGCATTTTTTTTATTTGGGAACAGTTTATTCCAAAACAACCTTATTTTAATTTGTAGTAAATATTTTTTTACTACACCTCTACGTGCTTACCTACGCAAAAATGACTCATTGGGACAAGAATTCCCGCGCAAAAGTGCGATTCACTTATCGTTTAATTAGCCTGACCCATTGAAATAAATCACCTTGCCCCATAGTTCATTTGTGTGAGTCTATGAATGATGATGACTAAGAGGGCTCCCTACTCCACTAGAGTAATACTTATTTATATAAAGAATTTATTTATTTAAAAAACAATTTTCTAAGTAAGTAATTAAGAAGTAAATGACACTTAAATATGCGGGGAGCAAATAAAAGATCGCTAAAATCTCATGCAATATGGGGAAACTGACATTTCTAGTCAGGTGCCTTTTTTACAGTCTTTATTTAATTCTAATTTTTTGACTAAATTGGAATTAAAAAGTGAAATAAAGCATCTGTACTACTAGGCAATGCAAAGACTAGGTAGTCTTTGCGTTTAAAAAAGTTTTGAACATTTTGCCTGTTTATTTGTCAATAAAGTTATGCTGTTTACGGAAAAACTAGCCAAAATTCATTTTTAGACTCTTTATCATCCGTCAGTTGACTTTCACTCTCAAACCGCGTCATCTTTAATAACCATACATTAAAATTCTAATTAAATACTTAACAAAGCTAAGGACCATTCCAATTACTTCAGCTTATAAATAAAGATAACTGCATCAAAATTGATGCTCTTTTAAGCACTGTGATTCTACACCCAGGCACATAGATACACATGACTGAATTAAAAAAAAAACCCTTTTCATCGTGTGTAAAATAATATCTGAAGTGTTTATATCTGGTACTGCTAAAACAGCAAATCAAGTTTATAGTATGTTGCGAAACCTAACTCGTACGACTTACTCCGAAACGTATGTTTCTTGATTAATGTTTGCTATTATTTTTAGATTATAATTATGTTTAATTAATAAAATACAGGTAGGTGTCTAATAAATAATAAGGCGACCTCTGCCAAGGTAAGTTATTTTCGTGTCCCATCAGTCTTCGCTATCTTAATTATGTTTACAGAGATGACAAGCATAGGTATTCCACAAGCGACACTTATTAGTATATAGAAAATTTATGGTATATCTTATAGTTAATTTTTATTTTGCATGATTTTTGGATACAGGAAACAGTTTCGAATACGCACTTTGATTGTAAAAAAGTTCTAGCTTTTTAGTTTGAGAGTGTGAGTTCATAGCGTCATACATAATAAGTAAGTAAGTACGTCACGAGACATTTTGACTCAATGATCGACTTTATTTTTTTTATGCGTAAAAAAGAGAAAGTATGTACTACTTAATATTCTTATTTACTTTTGATTTTTTAATGTCATCTTTCCTTAATTACTGAAGTGCGATAACCACTGTAACTAGTTGTCAGAATTGAAAAAAAAACCTCTTATAACGTTAAATGTCAACTCAATTCATCAAGAATGCTAAGCTAGAACAGATCTCTAGAATTTTAGATGTATTCGCACCGACGCGCGACGTACACTGGCAGAATTAATAAAAAAAGGTATATGTATTTATATTGGTATTTAACATGCTTCTCATTTAAAGAGATAAGGTATATAATTTTCTAGGATATTAACACACACGGTCTTCTATTCCCAAACTAAGCAGAGCTGAAAAAACACATTTATGAAATCATAAAAATGCAATTGACCAGAAAATTTAACTAACTGAATTACAATAGCCTAAATAAAGAACTGAAATACCTATTAGCAGAGCTTGGAACAATTAAAAATTTAACTAAACACCCTGCAGCAGCATACCTAAAAATGTAAACAAACTAATTTGAACTTCTGTCGGAAATAAGTACCTACTAATATTTTAATTTGAAATTTTAAACTATTAAACTATCGCGTTGCATTAATAATATTTATATTTATCATTATGCTAGAAAACAACGTGGCAAGACTTCAGGATCAAAAATAGACTAGAAAAATAACTATAAAAAGGACCACTTGGAAAAAAGGTAGGGTCGATCACCCTCACGATGGGAAGACGATATAGGGAATATAGGCTACAGGCAGACAAATGGAAAGTCATAGAGGAGGCCTTTATCTGTCAAAACAGGGCTCTTGAATCTATACATTAAAAATATTTACATTAAGTACTTGTATGTAAAATAAGTTAAGAAACTGATAAGTAAGAATAACATGTTAGCAAATTGTATTATTTTTTTAATATTTATCATAACGGGCAATAAATACTTCATTCAAAGGAGATGTTTAGGATTATTAAAGTAATATAGTTTTGTAATTACGATAGAGTGCGTAGTGGCTGAGCGACAAAGCTCTTTAAATAAAAAAGCAAAGTTGTTTTAATTCTTATCATTAACTAGACAACGGGGATAATCTTAAGAACAGTAATAGACTTAATATAATAATACCCGTTTCAAAATATCCTTTTTATATAAACTTGTACATAGACACAGATACACTTGTCAAATCTACAACCCTATTTTTCGTCGGGAGTTAAAAATGTTATAGCAATCCTTATGTAGAATTTTAGCTACATAATGAGCAATTTGTGAGTTGATTTGTCAAGCATTTTACAAACATGCATAATTAACGTAACTATTTAATTAGGTATTTTCTGTTTATGAGAATTAATAAAACGTTGTTAAGAAGAACATCGATATAAAACTTGGGGTGAAAGTCTCGTCCCAACACTATGTCTGCATGACGTCACTTAAGTCGAGGGTGAGCATGCGCGGGAAACGGGCGGCCATTTTCTTTTCATTCTCCCCCTGTCACTCACATTTCGTGCGTGACCTGTCGGAAAATTTTCTTGCCGACTACCGTGTTCACTATAACCTAAAAATGTAAGGCTCTTGTGGCGTTTTAGCCTACAACATCACAACAACGAACAATTGCGACTTTTTGAGACATACACACATAGACACAGATACACACGGCCATAGTTATAGATATAGGTAACTAATTCGTAGGTACTGTATATTTATTTACCGGTGCCTTACCAATTTAATTACCTTCATTTACAAAATTAACATGTAAATAGGTGAATAAAAAAACATAAACTTACCTACACTAGGTACCTATTTAATTAAATTAAAGATTACAAATAGATTTATATTAATTCAATTTTGCTAAAACTGAAGAATGACTGAATCGATTTGACTGATTTTGGTTTTAAAATATCCGTACATGTCTAAGGAAGGTTTATGAGGTGGCACGAAGGTTCGCTGGGTCAGCTATAATACAATTAAAATAAATAAAAAGCTAAAGAAAAAAAAAAAAAGCAAAAGAAAAGTAACTGACTGGCTTAAGTCGTTGTTGTTTTGTTGTCGTGCTTACGAAGCCACTGAAAGCCTTTTGATTCGACTGTCTTAGTAGTTCTGTTTTACAACAACACATACCTAATTATTATAGTAGCTAATTCCTAAGTAATATTAAATTTACATACTTGTATTTACTTACTTATTATATAATAATATGTATGTACATAGACTCATGCCCAATAATAATTATTATATTATATTATACACATATACTACACATATTAAATATATACTACACGTAGTCTAACAATAGTAAATAACTGTCGTAATTAAGAAATTTTTTAATGTTTTTTTTTTTTTTTTGTTTTGTTATTAATTAAAGTCGCCTAGATTAAGATATCTTTAAGCCGTTGACAACGACCGAATCATTTAATTTTAATATTTGTTAATCGTACCCGGCACCCATAGTACCTACAGGCCATGCCTAGTTTGGGGCCACCGGAAAATTTATATCTCTGTAATATTTTCTTTTTTCAATAAACATTTTTTCATTTTTTTTTCATTTTTTTTTTTCATCGCAGCGCATCGGCGGCAATAAGGAGTCGGTCGTAGGCATGCGTTGACATCCTTCCGGACGCGAACGCATGTGGCCGCATGCGTCCGCATTCGTTCCTGTCCGATGCGATGCTCTCCGTTTGATGGAGATGGAGCTTAAGGTGTCTTTGGGAAACCATATTGGTCATCATAACGTATGAGGTATTTTTAAGCCACTAAATTCTTTAACAAGACGGTTCACCTGATGGTTTCGGTTACAGTAGGTAACCTATGGATACTTGCAAAACCAGAGGCAAAAATACAAAGTTTAGAAACCTTAATTACTCCTTTTTTGAACGGTCCTATGATGTAGTCTAATGGGATATCACATCTGATTAAAATATTGACTAAGTAGCTGTCAATATTTTAATCAGATATTATATGTGATCGCAAGGGTCTACATCATGGGACTCTTCAAAAAATGAGTATTAAGGTAAACAGGGTGCCTACTTACAAGGCACAATGCTGCGCACCTAGTATTACAGGTACCACTCCGACAGAAGACTTCATAACTAGGTACTAGGCATTTGAAAACATCTGCATTCTGCTGAAATATATAGATACATATTCTTATGATACGACAGCAAATGTGCAGAAAAGTGCGCAGCTACTAATCTTATTCTTCTAGCTTCTCTTTTTTTTAATTATACCTAAATAAAAATTAACTGAACAGTCTTTTAAATAATAAACGAAGTAGCAAAAACGTTGAAGTGTTTACTTATCTAAAAGCAAGGCCATATTATATGCCAGTACTGGATTAAACAATATTCTTAAAGGGCCCCGTGGCAAAGGGGCTAGATAATTACTTAATTACTATTTATTACCTTTTGTCTATGTACCTCTTTTGACATTACTTTTTATTGTGTCATAAATGTATGATATTGTGTGTTTTAGAAATATTAAAATCCTTTTTAATATGACAAATATTACAAATTATTTATTTATTGTGTGTTTTATTTTTAGTAGGTATACTAATGTTGGACATAATTATGTAAATTGCTGATGAAATTATTGTAGTCGAGTAAATTTACATTCCTAAATGAAGCTGAATAATGATGACACCTAGCTAAATACTGTAACATCTTTTGTACATACGCATTTTTTCGAAAATAAATTGATTGAATTGAAATTGAATTGTTTTCACAATTCACAAAAATTTACATACACACATACATAGCGTCACAACTTTATCACATTACATCCTGGTATAATGGGACGTGAATATCATTTACTTTTTGTCGATTATGTTTAGGTTCCATACGGAATAGGGCACGAGCCTATTACCGTTCGTCGGCTACAATTCGAAACTTTGAGCTTCAACTATGATTTTCTAAGTACCTATATGTATTAGAATCATTTTTGCTTGACCCGGGAATGCAACCAAACACGCTTACTTTTGGTTCATAAAATTTAAAGTAGGAACCTTTACCTTCTCAATGTATCAAAATTATACTGTGACATTAATAAAATACGATTTCTGCATCGGCCGATTATCTGTCGGTTAGCAGTTGAGGGGTGTGAGTGAAAAACGCTGGGAGAGGACGCCCTAGGAGGATATTCGCAGATCTCATCGGTGATGTCGTCTTAAAAGGGACAGGTGCGTAGCACTCACAACCGCTGTGCAGACCAGCTGTAAGACCAGCTCCCGTATTATGAATGTTGAAAGCGATTATGATTCCGTTACAAGAAAGGGATGCGGTTATACAATGCGTATATACGCATCGGAATCGCAATTGCTTTAAAAATACTCATAATACATTACCTGATGTATGAACATAGTGAGGCTAAGGAAGTATGTTTAGATCGTAGCAAGTGGCGCTCTATAGTCTCTGCCTACCACCATGGGAAAAAGGCGTGATTGTATTTATGTATTAATTAAATAGAATAGTCTGAAATATAGAATTCAGGTTCAATCCTAGGTCATACCCATCTTTGCGTAAATATTTAGTTTCATTGCCGTTACCCGCTGCTTACATTGGTAAAGGACGTGTAACATCCACCAACCTAAAATGTTTGTAGCACAGATAATATAATACTATACTAGGTTTGTAGTAAGGCCTAAATCCTATCAACTTTTAAAATACTTAAGAAAAGACCCGTGCTCAGTCATAGAACACCAAGGGTAAGGTACTTTATTTCGATGTTAAAACTGGGTGTCAAAACGTACCTACCTATTGGGTATATGGGGTATTACTTCATTCAATAATATTAAGTTAAAATATTAACAAAAAAAACCGACTTCATGGATGCCATTCTCAGAACTAAACCAAACTAAAATGGGACCACACGGGAAGCATCAGCTTTCAATTAAAAAAAAAAATATCAAAATCGGTTTACCCATTCGAAAGTTCTGAAGTAATAAACATAAAAAACATACAGTCGAATTGATAACCTCCTCCTTTTAGAAGTCGGTTAAAAAGAGTTAAAAGCCTACTGACTTTTTAGCAGTGTTTCTGTAGTTGCCATGTCATTCACTGCATGGTAGGAAAAGAAATTGTACAATTTTATTTAAAGGCCCTCTAAAAATAAAGAATATTTTCATTTCATTTCATTTTTTTTATCCTAAAATAGGCTTGCGCTTGACCACAACTTGCCTGTGAAGCAATGATGCAGTCTACGATGGATCGCGCTTACCTAGTAAATACCGAAAAATAAAAAATATAACAATAATAATATTTAATAATAATATTTTTTCATAAATATTAACCATTTCATACTTTTTTAGAACTAACAGATTAAGTTCCCTTGTTGTATATTCTAGGGCCCTATAGGTACTCTCTTAATCCGGCACTGTCGTCTGTTTGTTTTATGGATTTGTGATAATTTTCAGTAGACGAGCTTGTGTGCGTTTCATGAATATGCATCGCAACGTAGAAGGGTTTATTAAACGCGCCGAAACAATGTGGCTTAGAGTTGCCAATCCTATCCTACTAATATTATAGACGCGAAAGTTTGTAAGAAGTTCTGGAGGCTGAGTCACCTTCGTCTGTGTATACCTTTATATGAATCCCCACACGTAGTCCCCGGGTGGTGCAAATCAGGTGACAAAAACTGGTGGTAGGCTGCGGCAGTAGTTAGTGACCACCCACCAGACAGAGCCGCACCGCCAAGTGACCTTGCCGTGTTCCGGTGCAATGTCTGGTGATGCAGTGAGGGTGGGTCGGAATTGTTGCTCCTTTAAGGTTTCTGACCTTAAGGAGGCTCATTCCACTGCCACCTTCTCACCGATAATCGTTCGTAATTATGAATGAATCAGTATACTGGGCTGGCGCGTTCCATCGTAGACTACATAATTGCTTAACATCAGGCAAGTTGTAGTCAAGCGCCAGCCTATCGAAGAATAAAAAAAAACAACAACACCGATCACGCGTCAAACAGAACACCCCATTTTTGACGGCGGTTAAAAATAATGCCTACCCTTGAGATTGTAGAACGTAGGTAACTATTGGCTTGTATCCAAAATTGTTAAAATCGATACATCTGAGGTAGGTATTGTACCAACCCGTTCAAATGTCTAGTTGCTCGAATTCCCTATAATATAATTGTAGTTTTTAAGTGCCATTAAAAAGATAAATTTGTTGAATTTATTTTAAATTGTTTCGATATAGCAACCTACTTAGTACCTAGGTAATAATGAGGGGAATGCGTTTCACAGAATAACCCCGTAAATCTAACATATATTATATAAAACTTGAATCTCGGAAACGGCTGCAACGATTTCATGACAGTATGCAGGAGGTTTCGGGGGCGGTTGATCGATCTAGATACGTTTCATTTAAAAAAAACATCGTTTTATACTTATTTTCAGGCAATGAAAAACTGCGACAACATCCTTAGAATACGAAAACAAATTTCGCCACAATGTACAATATTATGATAGCTCAGATGGAAAATGGGTGGTCTCGTAAACAGGCGATCTCGGTTCGATGCCAGATTATAATATTTTTTCTTTTTTCTTTTGTACAAAAATTTATTACTGAGAGTCCTTTTATATGATTTCTAAAAACAAGCTCGGTCATCCAGATAATCACTCAGGTAATCCCTATCTTCACTAATATTACAGATGCAAAAGTAATTCTGTCTGTCTGTTGCGATTTCACGCCAAAATTACTGAACCGATTTGGTTGAAATTTGGTATGGAAATAGTTTGAGACCCGGAGAAGGACATAGGATAATTTTTATCCGACTGCGCAAAAAAAGCAAAGAGAAACCATAGGAGCAATTCCAACCCACCCTCTCTGCATGGTGTCACCAGACATCCCACTGAAACACGGCAAGGCCGTTTGGCGGTGCGGCTTTGTCTGGTGGGTGGTCACTAACCTAGGCCAAAGCATACTTCCAGTTTATAGTGACCTAATTTGCATCACACGGGGACCACGTGAGGGGATTCAATTAAAGTTGTACAACCACGGACGAAGGTAACTGCAACATAAAATATGATGACGTGTAAGGTGCAACCATACATTTTTCAAGTCAGCATTTTTATGCGACACATGCGTTCCAATAAATTTAATTAAAAAATTACGTTAGTATGCATCGATCCGCCAAGGGACTCGTTCGTGTTCATAATCCGTTTATCTCCATCAAAGGCAGTCCGCGATTATCTTTCACTAAGTATTTACATATTCGAACGTATTCGAACCAATCGTGTTGCCACCATGGTAGTCTACCTCCAAGTACTCGTAACACGCGCAAATTTAATTTCTTAATCTGGGTCTAGATGGCGCTGTGTGTATGTGTGATAATTATTATTATTTTATTAAGCAATAGTGACTACAGTGGTATTATAACCCCTGGTAAACAGTTGCATGACTAGTCCATGGACGTTTGCAACATCAGAAGCAACCATCATCACGCATCTCTCGGTAGTCGCCGACCCGGTAGAAGGTCCCCAGTTGGGCAGCCCAACCAACGATTAAAATATATATTTGCGTGTGTTATGAGTACTAGATACTGATATACTACTAAAATATATTTTTGTAAATACATAAGTATGTACATGTTATGGAGATTACACCCAGACATAAAGCAGACAATAATTCTCATGAAACAAAGATTATTCCTGGGTCGAGCCCACGACCTCAGGCTTAGCAGTCAGGGTTACTATAACCACTACGACAACAAGTCCAGTCAAAATTCATCACGTCATCACGTCAACCCTTTTTGAGTCCCACTGCTGGGCACGGGTCTCCTTTCAACTATCTTACGAGTTGAGAGAGTTTAGGCCTTAATCCACACACGGTGGCCAAATGCGGGTTGGTGGATGTCACATGTCCTTGAATGATTAGTTCTTAGACATGCCGGTTTCCTTCACCGATATTTAGCGGCGACAATGAAACAAATCACACAAAGATGGGCACGACCAGGATTCGAACCCGCGACCTTATATTTCAAGGCGAGGCCCAAGGATTCATGAATATTGGGTATGCAAAGTTGGATTTGTAAGATTGTCAGATCTTTTTGTATGAGACAACATGACAATTTCTTTAACCCCACCCATCTACAACACTACCTAGTCGCAATTGTCTCTATTTTTTTCTATATAATGAGGATATCGAAAAAATACTAGTTACTAAGGTAATGTAAAGTATTTATTTTAGATAAAATTTTCACAACAATTCAGATATTCGACATGACGAAAACTGTACGTATTTTTTACAATATTAATCCTAAAACTCTGTAGGCATCAACTTTACAATCTACAAGATCAGAAAACTATTAGGTACTGTCAAAGATCACTTAAGATAATAAGTTTTACTTAACTCAATGCTTGTTCATGTTTACCATAGGCGGCACTATTAAGTATAGTTAAAACCACGGTTGCAGTAAGATCATGCGATGCCTCGACCTTGTGTATTACGCTGGCCAGATTTTGTCAAAAATCGTCATCTAATCTAAGTGCTACATAAATTAGAAATACAGTTTCTGTTATTGGCAAACAGATTTTAAATTTGATATGCTGATAGTTTTTTTTAATTATTTGAGAAAAACAGTTCCGGTTAGAGTACCTAACGTTACCGTAGCCAGACCTTTCGTTTTCTAATGGGTATTTTGAAATAAATTAATGTCATCTTAATAATTAGGTAACAATTTGGTATAAATGGTATAATTTAATTGATGTTTTTGTTTGCTTTCGTTGCGAAGATACATAGCACACGCCGCGACCCGCGGTGTGAGATGAAATACCTATTTACTGATAGAATTTTAATTCACAGACATGTCAATATATTTCTGTGATCAAAAATCTGTAGGAATGTGACAGATTTTACTGGGGCGGAGGACATCTGTGTAGGATCTTCCGAATTCCACTCCACATGAAAAGCTAGTTCTTCAAAGTTCTAGGACTCCAGGTCAGTCAATAAACCTAAGGATTCATGGGTACCAAGCAACGCCGTACCAACAATTACCATCTTACAAGTTACAACTAAAGGCTGGTATTGGCTCACGAGTCGCGACTGTTGCTTTCATTTTTTTTTAATGCGAACACTCAAAAGAATATTTAAGGCATTAATTAGAGTATAGAAAAATAAATATAAAACAAAAAAGTTTTGAACGACTTCGACTTCTTGAAATTTTCGACTAAGACAAAGAATTCTATCAAAAAAAATTCTGCGTACTGTACCTAACGTACGATGCGATGGCGCACGCTGTCTCGTTTCAAAAAAGGTATCGTACGGACAGCATATCTACTAACAGTGATTTAAAATTATGGCATCTTTAAAACGATAGCTTATTTAAAAAAAACTTGTGATTATTCGTGGAATATTAGGTATAGGTATTAATTTCCCCATATATTTTAAAGGACTTAATAACCATTGTGTGTATAATCTATGGCAAGAACTAAGGCGTTTTACAATACACTGAGTGATATGCTGAGTGAGTAGTGAGTAGAGATTACACTTAAAGTTAATGTAAAAGATCTTAGGTATATTTGACCTATTTCTTCAGTTTCAGATGGTAGGTATGTAAGTACACGAAATTTTGCAGACATTTTAAGTGTAAGTGTCTTTCAGAATTAATTAAAGTGTAATAATAATTTAGTACTGTCTAGATACTCGTACTTTACCCGTGTCTGAAATAGTATAGTAGATAGAAAATAAAGACGGTTTCTTGTAATACATCAACCGGTTTTTGTGCCTTCTATGGTTATCAGTTAATGCCCCCCGCAAATGCCGATGCCGATTCTTCGACCGATTTTTATGAGCGATTTTGTGTGACTGAACTATTAAACTCAAGCAAGGCCACGCGTTGAATCGGTCACAAAATCGGCCATAAAAATTGGTCATGCATTATGAAATGCTTAACATGAACAAGCCTTAAGTTATTACATAATATCTATATCATAGAAGAGTTTTAAAACAAAATTTTAAAGCATTTCTGTTTCTATAGGCCGACAGTTTAACTCGCGTATCGCCATCTGAGGTACAAAGTCATAAAACATTAATTAAATCTCTTAAAGAACTATTTAAGCACAGATAAAAGTAACGTAAGACTATTTGTCACTAATATCCATATCGCTTGAATCATCATCACTGTCTGTGCAGCTTGAGGAGTCAGAATCTTGGTGATAGGCGATACGCGAGTTAAACGGTCGGCCTATAGAAATAAGTAGGAAGCAGTGGCGAAGAGTCCATATAACACTATTCCCTCCGGCTTCCCTTTAGAAATTAGTCAATATAACGTACTAAATTAAATATTATGTAACGCCTAAGTTTTAAATAGCATCAAAAATTAATGATTAAACGAACTTACCTGTACGTGAAGTTCTATCATAATTATACGAGGGATTCGTCCGAAGATATTAGTATTATTTACACTTGTAGTATCGCAGGTATGTGATACCACTTAGCACACATTTTAGAGAAATGAAAAGCCATCCTAATATATTAAAATCGACATTCGTTATATTCAAAATCACATTCGATATTACTTACTAGGTATTCTGTGGCAACTTCATTTCGTTCACCACTCTCTAGTCGCTGTCTTGCCGCCATCTATGTTTCGCTTCATTTAGTTTAGAGTTCGGCATGATATTTCCAAAAAGGGGTTGCTGTTTTATTGACACTAAACAAGGGTGGGAGGGACTACCTACTAATATCTTCGGACGAATCCCTCGTATAATTATGATAGAACTTCACGTACAGGTAAGTTCGTTTAATCATTAATTATACTTCGGGATTCGTCCTCAATATTAGTATTATTTACACTTGTAGATGTTTAGAGCATTGGAAAGGAAATATCATAGAACCTTGAATATAATCATTTTAATTTATAATAACAAGGACAATAGTAGGCAACACTCGTAATATATATTATTATCTAGATGCTAACTTAAAGTGCTAGTCATATTTTCTTCCTAATTTAATTACAAATTATTTTGCAGTACAGTTATTGCGAATTCAGCATCTTTGTTTACAATCAACCTATTATAGAAGCGCGCAAAGGTAGTAGAGCTACCTGACCAGCCAGCTGTATTGCGAATAAGGTCTACATTAATACCTCGTGCGTAAGCGAGAGACGTTGATGCATGTCGTGTACTGTGGGTAGAGAAAATGGACAGGTCGACTCCACTACCCTTTAACATACATTTTATCCATCTACTGATAGATTGAGAAGATACTGAATGATGCGGTTTACGGACAGCAATAAATAAATATTCTGAACTTCTGATTGTTTTAGTTCTGTTTATATATGACATCAAAGTATTAGCTGGGCATATCTCAGGTCTATCTTTATAATATGGTAATTGCAAAACAGGCTGAGTTGCTCCTGGTCTAGATGTTTTAATTAAATCTGAAATTTTTATTATGATTCTTTGTTCGGTACAAATAATATTTTTAATCTTGATCTTAGATAAAGTTTGCACTCTGTGTGCAGTGACTAGTGCAATCAGAGTGCAACATTTTTTAGATAATTGTTCTAACGTTAATTGTTCGTGTGGGTACAAAGAAGCCAAATGATTTAAAACAATACTAACGTCCCACGTTATATTGTACTTAGGTTGAGATGGCCTAAGTCGATAAACACCTTTACAAAATCTCGATATTAGTTGGTTATTCATTAAAGGACCTAATATTAATGAAAGTGCTGATCTATAGCAATTAATAGTACCATAATTGGTTTCCACTGTTAAAAATTTCTGTAAGGAAATCTAAAATTGTATCGATTGTGGGTTCATACAAATCAACATTATTTTTATTGGAGTACAAATACCATTTTTTGATGCAAACGTCGTACTGTTTTATTGTATTATCCGATAGTGAAGCCATCATAATATCAATTGCAGAAAGGGGAGTCTTTTTGTTTAGCAGTGCCGTCCTGATAATACAGCGGCTACCAGGGTAGTTGTGGAGTGCAGATTCCGGTTGCTAGAATCAGGCATAATATAATAGTTAGAATTTAATTTAATCATATCAGATATTAACAAAGTGGTAAAAAGAGGGTACCATGGTTGTGACGGCCAGTATGGAACAACCATAATGCCTTTGGCCTTGTTATTAACTATTTTCCTTAATGTTTTTAAAATGCATGAGACTGGGGGAAAAGCATAAAAATAATACTGTGACCAATCCAATGTGAAAGCGTCTATAACAAATGCATCTGGATCTAACTGCCAAGATGCGTATTTTTCACATTTTTTATTTAAACGGTCCGCAAACAAATCTATCTCGGGTAGACCAAAATGAGAAACTATGCTTTGAAAACCAGTATCTAAAAGTTGCCATTCGGCGTCTGGGTGGTTCTTTCTAGATTCTTTATCAGCCACTATGTTATCTGCAGATTTAATATAAGAGGCTGTGACATAAATTCTACGTTCCTCGCACCATTGCCAGATATTGCGAGCAATTTTTGTAAGATGGGGATATTGTATACCACCCATGCGGTTTATATAGCTTACAGCAGTTGTATTATCCACTCTCAACAGTATTTGGCAATGATGACAATCTCCTGCAAAAATTTTAAGTGAGAAAAAAGCGGCTAGCAACTCTAAATAATTTATATGTTGACTTTTTTCTACCTGGGACCATTGGCCACCAGCGGAAGCTTTACCGCAAGCTGCTCCCCATCCCTTAGTTGATGCGTCAGAAAATATTTCACGACAATAGATGTCATCGTTAATTCTGTGTACAGCATTATCAATGACGTCTATCCACCAGTGGATGTCAGCTTCTATAGTTTTAGCAACATTCATATAACAATCATAATTATTATTATAAAATTGTAAATTTAAAAATTTCTGTCTTTCTAGTTCCTTTGTATGCATCCATCCATATTCCACGGCTGAGCAAGCTGATACTAGTAATCCTACAAGTTGAGCAAATTTTCTGATCTTGCAGCGTTTAACATTTAAAAATTGTAACAACTCATTTTTTATACGAAGTCTCTTCTCTTCTGTAAGACTAATATGCCAACGTTCAGAATTAATAATGACACCCAGATATTTACAGGTCATTGATGGTATGAGACTACTTTTTTCAAAATTAATAATAAATCCTAATGATTGGAGTAATTTTTGTGTTACTTGAATATTATTAGTACATTCTTTTTGCGTTTTCCCCAGTAAGCAAAAATCGTCTAAATAACATGTATAGCAAACCAGGGCCAAAGGCCCATACGCGCTTCACGCGGCCGCCTTCCGGCTAGATACGCGGGTCTAGGACAGTAGAGGGGTAAGGTCCGAGGGGAGTAGGGTACGGCGTAGCTGGGTACGACTCCCGCGCTTTTAGTTCGGCCACCGCTGCCACCTCGCTCGGTCAGCGGTTATATTATTTACCTCACTTTTCTATGTGCTTCTATGTTGTTCTGTGTATACCTTTTGTTTGTGACTATATGTGTTTCATGTGTTTATTTTAAATATATTCGTGCCTATACAGAAGAACTAGTATTTGACTCTTTCCGAACCTCATATCTGGCGCCCCAACGTGATTTTAGAAGCGTCCTAGCAGCGCTTCAACTGTATATGTACCACGCGCAACAAGTCACAACGAGTTTTTTTAAGTGCCTACCTGGTAGTGAGTGATAACTGAAGTTTAGTGCCCATCATGCCTATAACAAGGAGTGCAGGTGGTGCTCGCGAAGAAGATGTCCCAGAGGCATACCAAACCCCTTCGCGGCCTGCTCCGCCCGGTGCAGGCGAGGCCTCCTTCTTCACCAACGAAAATATGGCGGAAATTATTGCCACCTTACAACGGAGCCAAACAGAGGCGCTCAAACAGTTATTTGAGAGCGTGTCGCAGATGCGCACATCCACTCCAGAGAACGCGTCCTACGCGACCTTGGCGCAATGTAAGGTATTTTTTGCCGGCCGGCCCGAAGAGTCGGTCGAAGCTTTCATCGACGGCATAGAAGCGTATTGTGAGTGCACACAGGTATCGGACTCGAATATTTTGCGAGGACTGTCGTATGTCCTAAAAGAAGATGCGAGTACGTGGTGGCTCGGAATAAAAAACTCGGTTACTTCATGGCGGCAAGCGAGAGATAATTTAATAAGTGCCTTTGGCAACCGCAAGCCTCCCCACCGCATATACTTAGAAGTCTTTTCTACACCGCAGCAAGCAGAAAACACCGACATATTTGTTGCACGTGTCCGGGCCCTCTTAGCGAAAATACCTAGGGGTGATTTATCTGAGTCCGCGCAAATAGACATGACCTACGGGCTCCTACATACCCGAATTCGCAAGAGGTTACGCAGAGAAGAGTGTACTGATTTTAACGAACTTCTGCGGCTGGCGAGAACCATCGAAGATGCATCTGACGAGAAGTTGAAGCCCCCACGTAATCACCCCGCGTTTCACCCCCGCACATCGAGCGAAGCCCACTATACGCGAAGTGATGACAGCGCGTACCATAATACCATATATGGTAATCAATTCGCTTCCGAACGCGCCCCTCTCCGTGAGTACTCCCCGCGCTCGGTCGCCACTCAAGCGCGGACGCAGGTCGCCGCGGAGCGACCGTTGCCGCCGTCGCCGGTCGCAGCTCCCGCCAAATCGTGGCCGCCCCGCGCCGCGTCCCCGGCCCCGCGCTACATGACGTCGTCGCCCGCGCCCGCGCGCCTAATACGCGCGCCGCCGCGCCCTTTCCCCGCCGCTGCTGCCGTTAGCGAGCCGAGCGGAGCGCGTAGCCCTCCGTCGCCGCTGAACGGGGCTCCCGCGGCAAATCGGGAGTTCGTGAGATCTACGGGTGCGGTAAGAAAACGACCGCTGTGCAAATACTGCAAGCGCTACGGCCATACATTCCATCAGTGTCGTAAGTTGCAAGATAATAAAGGTGAGTGTGAATACGATACTAAAAAAGTGCTTACCGAAAACAATGACAATAAACAATATTTTTATAGTGTAGAGTGTAAGTGTAATGTTAATAATTTAAATGAATGTAATTGTTTTCGGCCTTACTTATTAACTGATTGTAAAACTTTTTCTGATTTGGAAAATAACAAATGTAAAGACTCGAATCCAAATTTACGTAACTCAAATTTTTACAGTTTTGAGGATAATGTTAGTAATTGTAAAAAAAATATTTCTAGTGATTTTGTAAACAACGACAGTACATTATTTCAAGAAAATAATAATAATATTAATAGTAATGAATATGTAAATATTTGTGAAAATAACTCGATGTCTTTTAAAGCTTGTAATGATAATAATGTTAATTCTAAGAATATATTAGCCGCCGGTACCGACCCTCTCGGACGCAATTCTCGCGATCGAAGACCAATTTTTAATATAAAAATTTTAGGTTTCAACGGTACCGCGCTTATTGATACGGGTGCTAAGCACTGCATTGCAGGGCATACGCTATATGCTCTTCTTACCAAACATGGCCACCCCCTCAGTTCCTGTGCGCGTGAAGTTAAGCTGGCTGACGGTGTGAGCCGTAGTATGCAGGTACTTACCACTACGTTAAAAGTACACTTAGAGACAAAAGTGATAACCGTCCCGTTTTTAATTTTTCCTGATTCTACCAATAATGAGACATTATTGGGGATTGATTTCATAACGTCTGCGGGAATAGTGTTAGATTTCTATAATGATTTATATTATTTTGGTGATAATGATGAAATTAAATTTGACTTACGATTTGAAAATACCTCGCGTACTGTTTCCGTCGCCGCTACCGATGTACTTAGAGATGACGAAGGAACTCACCTTAAGCCGTTTGAACGAGAAGCACTGGCCACCATCCTAGTACAGTATGCAGACGTGTTTAAAGCAGGGGGAGGTCCAACACCTTATGCGGAACACTGCATTGAAACCGGCGATCATCCACCGATTGCAGTCCCGCCTTACCGCTTAAATCCGGCGAAGAAGGTGCTGATGAAATCCGAAATCGATAAAATGCTGCAAGCAGACGTAATAGAAGAATGTGAATCAGCTTGGTGTTCACCAGCGCTCATGGTGCCTAAGGCAAATGGCGCTATACGTTTTTGTGTAGATTACAGACGCTTAAACGCCATCACCAAGGCTGATGCTTATCCGATGCCGCGCATCGATGAGTTACTCCAGAGCACCAAACGAGACTGTTACATGAGCACGTTAGATCTCCGCTCGTCCTATTGGCAGGTAGTTGTTAGAGAATGTGATAGAGACAAAACTGCCTTTGTTTGCCCTTTAGGAACCTATAGATTCAAAAGGATGCCTTTTGGCCTGCGAAATGCGCCGGCTACCTTTCAGCGGCTGATCGATCGTCTTCGTTCTTGTTCTGCTTTACAGGATGTAACTATTTTAACATATTTAGATGACATTTTAGTTGTTTCTGAGGGGTTCCAAAAGCACTTAGATGACCTTGAGCTAGTATTTAGACGTCTTGCCGAATTTAACCTCTTTGTCAACAGAGAGAAGTGCTCCTTTGCAAGGCAGAGTGTTAAGTACCTTGGACATGTGATCACTCAAGATGGTGTTTCAACTGACCCAGAGAAGGTGAGTGCGGTTCTCGACATGAAAGAACCACATAACCTTAAACATTTGAGAACATTTCTTCAAACGTGTTCCTGGTTCAGGAAATTTATCCCCAATTTTTCTAAAGTGGCAGAACCCTTAACTCGCCTTACCAGAAAAAATCAATCATGGTCTTGGGGCCCTGAACAGTCCCAAGCTTTTAGTGAACTGAAGCGTCTACTTACCACATCTCCAATACTGGTACAAGCCGATTTCAATCGTCCGTTCATTCTCCGAACCGATTCCAGCAATTACGCAGTTGGTGCGGTCCTGCTACAGGGAGAAGGTAATCAGGAAAGGCCTATAGAGTACGCGAGTCGTCTCCTTACACCAGCTGAGCGCAATTACTCGACGACGGAACGAGAAGCGCTTGCTGTAGTATGGGCAGTGGAGCGGTTTCGACCTTACTTGGATGGCCAACCAGTGGTAATAGGCAGTGATCATCAACCACTTCGCTGGCTTCTCACCCTCAAATCGCCAGCTGGAAGATTAGTGCGTTGGGCTCTTAAACTCCAGTCATTTGATATCAAATTTGAATATACACCGGGGAAGGCAAATGTCGTTGCAGATACACTCAGTAGACCAGTTTGCTCGGGTGACTTAAGTGATGGATGCGGAGTTTGTTCTGTCATCGTTGATTTTCCCACTAAATCACCTAGCCAACTTCGTCACGAGCAGATTGCCGACCCTGAAGTAAAAAAGATAATAATCGATCTTGAAGGTATGGATACCATAGCCGCTAGAAGATGGCTTGAAAGGGGATACCTGCTAGAGCAAGGCGTACTGTATCGCCTTAATCCAGACTCAGACAATGAATGCCCTCAGTTGGTAGTCCCTGCAGCCCAAGTTCCAGAGATATTGAAGGCGATGCACGATTCACCAACAGCTTGTCACCCTGGGATGGACCGAACATACCAAAAGATCGCAGAAAGTTATTATTTCACAGGAATGAGGCGCATAATCAGCAATTATGTGAAAGCTTGCGTTAACTGCCAACGATACAAAGCAGAAAACTCGAAACCCCCAGGTCTTTATCAAACTCCGCTGATGAACCAAAGAAATGAAGTTTTGGCTATAGACCTATTTGGGCCACTACCAGAAGGAGACCAGGGGGAGCGCTGGATTTTAGTCGTGGAAGATACGGCTACTCGTTGGACGGAGCTTTACGCTCTCAAAGAAGCTACCGCTGAAGTTTGTGCCAGGATACTAATCGAAGAGTATTTCATGCGTTTTGGTCTACCGCGTAGAATCATCTCTGATAACGGCGTGCAGTTTATATCTGCCGTAATGCGCCAATGCATGTCAGTTTTGAACATAAAACAGAACCTTATTCCTTTATACCACCCACAATCCAACCCAGCTGAACGAAAAAACCGCGATTTAAAAACGATGCTGGCTTTACTCGTTAAAAATGACCACACTTCGTGGCCAAAACATCTGTCTGTGATCCGTTTTGCTCTTAACACTGCAAAATGCCGTACAACGGGAAAATCACCTGCTTATCTATGTTTTGGCCGGGAACTGCGTTCGCCATGCGAAGTTACTCACGATATCCGTTCCATTATAGGTAAAGAGAACTTTGTTCCTCAAATAACCCCATACCTAAGACAGTTCCTCGAGTCATTAGCTTCGGTCCGTGAACGCGTTGAAATCCAACAGGATAAGGCAAAACAATATGCTGACGCGACACGTAGACCTGCAGATACTTTTGAGAAAGGCGATTTAGTGTTGCTCAAGTCTCATTTATTAAGTAGGGCTGCCAAGGATCTCACTTCAAAATTTTATCCGCGTCGCGACGGTCCATATAGGATTATTGAAAAGATAAGCCCAACAACTTATACCCTGGAAAATATTCAGCACCCAGGTATAGTGGTAGGAAAGTATCATACACAGGATATAACCAGGTACCAAGGCGACCAAGAATCGGTGCCTCAGCCAGTCATACCTAAAAAACGGCGCGGCCGCCCAGCTAAGGTTGCTGTAATGCCAGTCCAGGAACGAGGGCGTTCTCCAGAACTGGAGGGGGAGTATATAGCAAACCAGGGCCAAAGGCCCATACGCGCTTCACGCGGCCGCCTTCCGGCTAGATACGCGGGTCTAGGACAGTAGAGGGGTAAGGTCCGAGGGGAGTAGGGTACGGCGTAGCTGGGTACGACTCCCGCGCTTTTAGTTCGGCCACCGCTGCCACCTCGCTCGGTCAGCGGTTATATTATTTACCTCACTTTTCTATGTGCTTCTATGTTGTTCTGTGTATACCTTTTGTTTGTGACTATATGTGTTTCATGTGTTTATTTTAAATATATTCGTGCCTATACAGAAGAACTAGTATTTGACTCTTTCCGAACCTCATACATGAAGATAAGTATCCATATGTTCTTAAAAGTTTAAATACAGGTTTTAGTAGCTTTGTAAAAATGTACGGAGCGGTACAAAGGCCAAAGGGTAAAACTTTGAATTCATAAAGTTTTTGTGAATCGCTATTCGGTTTTTGAATGCAAAATCTCAAATATTTACGAGATTCAGGATCTATATTTACAAGCATATAAGCATCTTTTAGGTCAATTGTAGCCATAAAGCATCCCTTTGACATTAATTTCAATACTGTTCTTGTATCTTCCATTTTAAAATGTTGTGATTTTATAAATCTATTTAATGTCTTTAAATTCAAAATAAATCTCATTGTGCCGTTAGGTTTTGGAACAAGAAAGACTTTTGAAATGAATTGTTCTTGGCAAGGTTTACATTCAGTTATAGCACCAATAGAAAGTAGATGTTTTATGGCTTTATTATATTTTAAATATTCGGATTCTGATTTAATTACAGTAACAGCCGCACTTTTTTGGATGACAGGCTTATCAAATCGTATTTTGTAACCCTGTATCCATGAAAGTACATTACGATCATTAGTAATTTTAGACCATTGGTCACTATATCGACGGAGACGGCCAGCATAACGTACCTCGTCTAACGTCTGCGGGCTTGGCGGGCTCGATGGGATGACGTGTTCGAGGAGGGCCCCGGCGGCGGTGGCAGGTGACGCTGGTTGTGGCGGTAATAGTTCGCAGCAGACGGGGCTGGCGGCGGAGGTGGATGCCGCCTCGACGACGAGCCCGGTACCTGCTTGCGTGTTCCGCTCGTCGGTTTCCCGTTTTTTGGGGCTGGAAAAATAGGTCTTTTTACCAGTTGCTCTCTCAATTCGGCACCCGATTTTGTAACAGCTTTTGCTGCTTTTATGGTGTCGCCCAAGTTTTCGCCAAATAGGTATTTTCCTATTTTTAAGGAGATAAGTTCGTCCTTTATTTCCTTTTTTACCGCATTTAATGCAAAAAATCTTCGAGATGTCGAGTCATTGTACTGGACATCGCATAAAATGCGAGTAGCATCTACTAAATGTTGCAGCAACTCATGATCTGGTGCTTCAGTACTAATTTTAGTCGTAATTATTTTAGTTAAGCATGAAATTGCAACGGCGACGCTCTTTTGTCGTGCCTCCAGCGATTTATCCCTCTTTAAAACCGGTTCCGATAAAGCCGCTTTAATCTCAGCGTTCATTAAGGGAGCTGTTAATGCTTGACAGTTTTCGGGAACTAGGTATTTTTTTTGAAAAGTCTTGACGCTCTTCTTTCTTCAGCCCGGAGGTTGCAATAAATGAAAGTCGATTAGCCAGCTCCGAATTTATGGGAGGCCCGTGTACCACAGTCAAATTTGGGTCTATACCCAGTATGTCCAATATTTCAGGATCTAGAGCAGTATTTCGTAGCTCTTCGGCTGCTCCGTTCTCGATTTGATTAAATTGAGTAGGTAGTTGCGCCGGTGTTACCGCACACGGCGTAGTCGGTTGTGGTGAGGAAGGCGGAGGCGGTCTGGTGTTAGCTCGCGATGTATTCGGAGCCATAGGACAGGAATCCGGCTCCACATAGCTGGGTTGGTGAGCTAGTTCACCATGCTCGGTCAACGGCAGGGCTCGACCTGAACAAAAATATCAATATATCAATTTGATATTTATGTAGGTACGAGTAGCTAAACAGTCCATGCGATGAAATAATCCATATGATAAAATCGAGTGCTATGGACCTTTTGTTTAGACTATTAGTGCAGTTTATGCGGCGAAATAATCCAACTGACTATTCTGAATGCAATAAACTTTATTTTATTTTAAATTAACGGATTTTCCTTTGTACCAACCATTATTGTTGTCTGGCGTACATTGTGCCGGTTCCGAGTTGGAAGATGACGAACTATCCGATGAGCTGTCTGATGATGTTGAAGATCTACGACGACGTCCCGACCTGCCATCTTTATTGCGGATTACATCTTCTAAATATTTTAGCCTTTTTGCTAAGACTTCTAAGGAAGTTTCACTTTTACGTTTCGGCATCTGAAAAATTGAAAAATTAAAACGGAATATCGTTTAATGTGTGTTCGTGGTGAAGCACAAAATGCGAATGAAGCGAAACATAGATGGCGGCAAGACAGCGACTAGAGAGTGGTGAACGAAATGAAGTTGCCACAGACTACCTAGTAAGTAATATCGAATGTGATTTTGAATATAACGAATGTCGATTTTAATATATTAGGATGGCTTTTCATTTCTCTAAAATGTGTGCTAAGTGGTATCACATACCTGCGATACTACAAGTGTAAATAATACTAATATTGAGGACGAATCCCGAAGTATAATACAGTATATACTTCCTAAAAAGTGTGAAAGTCTGCAGTAACCAAGAAATACTTGTCAATTAATTTGCTCCGTCTTTCCTTTTTCAAATTTTTACTATTCGCCACTGGTAGGTAGGTACTACAATTTACTACTATAGATAGACCTTTTAACTCGCGTATCGCCTATCGCCAAGATTCTGACTCCTCAAGCTGCACAGACAGTGATGATGATTCTTGAATATCCATATTGCTTGCAATATGGATATTAGTGACAAATAGTCTTACATTACTTTTATCTGTGGTTAAATAGTTCTTTAAGAGATTTAATTAATGTTTTATGAATTTGTACCTCAGATGGCGATACACGAGTTAAATGGTCTTAAGGTGTAAAGAAATCAAGTCATTATTATTTTTTTATTTAGTAGGTACCTACCTAGGTACTTCAGTACCTTCACACTTTTTAAAATCTAAAAATCAGAGTTCTAGCATCTCGTAGTACTTATCGAATATTGAAGGCAGCTTTTTAGTTTTTTTTTTTCATATTTTCTGGTAGGTACGATATCTTAGATTCTGTAGGTATAGGTGAGGAAAACAGGCAATTTATTTTTTGCAACGTTTGGCAATTCTAAGTAATAGGTATAAGGTGTGTGTGTATATTTATTTAGATATCTAAGGGTATGTACAGGAAGCAGGTAGCCTGCACAGACTGCTAGTACATGGTATTTCCTTCCTATCTGTATATATAGGTACGCCTATAAAATGAGTACCTACTCATGCCAGCGCCGGCGCAGGCTACCTGTTTTGTTTAAGCATACGCTCAAGTAATGATGTCCTTTCAAATCTACCCACTCATTTAGAGTTCAATAAGGCAAGGGCCCTAGACAAAGTGACATACCGAAGCGATTGGTACATTTCAAAAGTCACGTGACAATCGTATTCTATCCCTTAAATTGCCTATTTCGATCTTTAGTTATAGCTTTGCTATGTCACTTATCTACGGGCCCAGAACCTCTAGAAAAGTAACATGTACTCACTATATAGAAGATAGAAAAGAATATAACTCTAGGCCCAAATATTTACCCTCGATCTTTATTTTTTTTTTTGCTAAGAACACTCCCGGTGTATTACACCTAACCGTTAAATCTGTTCATCCGTTTGGTCTGACTAACATAATAGCTATAATAATAATATCCTGGGACATTAACACACACGGCTATCAGATCCCATACTGAGCAGAGATTGTGTCATGGAAAACAGATACCGATAATAGGCATATACTAATACATACTAGTCATAGGCACAGGGCAAACCGCTGGAGACGCGAGGGAACAATTGAGTGCCAATAGCATCCTGAAAGAAGACCGGACTGCCCCATACAGAGGCATTGGGTAGAGGTGGCATTAGGCCTCAAAAAATAATTTTTGGTCTACATAATTATAATTAATTTTAATTTTAACAAATACTAATACTAGAATTTAAGCTCAATTGTTACTAGCATACTAACAAATGTGGATGTAAAAAAAATCTGAAATAAAGATATTATTATTATTATTTCTTGCAGACTTCAAATGCGCTCCGCCCAGCCTTCAGCGGTGTGCACTGAGCCTTAAGTTTAACCCTCGTTTATTTATAAGGCGAATATCTAATCTGATAATAACATTTGAACTAGCTTAAGTATTTTTTGCCGAATATTAGAAAAATATGTTCTATCCATATTAATTTCACTCACAATAATTAATACATAATAATTATATACCTAAATCGCTAAGTAACTACTATTTTTTACTATCATAAAGTTTACCTACATATTTCTTAACTGACATGACCAGCGAAACTTTTTTTGGCACTAATCCATGTTCAATAAAAAAAAAAGAAAATTAATAGACAAAAAGACAAGTTAGGTAAATGCATAGACAAAGAAAATTAAAAAAAATAAAACAAAAACGTAAAAATAATTTGTTTAATTCCAATTTCACTGTTCTTTAGTTTAGATACAAACTGGTATACCGACATTTTGATATAACAGCGGTAGAAACGTGCTCAAACATAGGGCCGCATAAATATAACTTTTAACATCATTTAAAGAAAATGCTTTATTTAATGAACTTACATCTCAATATGAAGCATTTGTCTTAAATATTAAAAGAAAAAGGTTATACATTTCCTTTATTCATGTAGCCCACGTACATGATTTTTAATATTACTTATTACGTGGTATTGCTATACCAGTCAACAAGTAATATTATAAATAAAGTTAATCACAAATAATAAAATCGCACGAAACTGTTCGTGTACGACTTCGATACGCACTGGAGTAGCGACGGGAACCACACGCTAGGTGCGTACATCCGCACTGTCGCTCGTGTACGCTTCACACCACACGCTGGGCGTGTGCGGCCGCACTGTTGTTTGTCTTACATTAGCAAAGAGCGATGTTTTAGGAGTGCTAGCTAAGTTTTTTTTTATAGATGACGTCAGTAGATCGGACAAATGGCCGTCATTAGTCGCAAAAATATGGACATGACTTCACAGATTAATTAATTGAGCTCCTAGTGAAAACTGATAAGATGGGGGGTGGGGGGTGATGAATGAAAGTTTCCTTGTTATACTTTTCATTTCCTTCTTTAAAAGATTACCACGAATGGTTGAGAAAAACTATTCATATTTACTTTAATAAATTTACCTGTTCCGAAGTCTCTGTATAATTTCTATATACCCGAAAAAAGCATAAAAATTTAATTTCTGGTAAAAAAAATATCAATATTTGAAGTCATGTCCACACTATTCAGTCATGACGCCCATTTGTCCGATCTCTGTTTATAACAGATAACGCACCTAGAAATAAATTGAAATTCCCATGTCAAAGCCCAAATCTGAAAATGTGGCAGTTTCTTATTAAAATCCACCACAAAAATGCATAGATTGTGGAACAATTTTTAGGGCTCGCTTTACTGAATGTGATACAAGGTTGTGGTCGTACACACACCTAGTGTGTAGCGCACCGTACCATCGGATGCTTGTAGCGACATTATGGCCAAAGACAACGTATTACGTGACCTTTTATAAAATTAGATAAAAAAAAACAAAAATATTTTAGGAATGAATGAATAACCAAAAACGTAAATAAAAATAGCAACAAAGCTCTTTATTGTGTAAAGATAAATAATAGAAAGATGTATAGTAATACAACTTAGCCAAAGTTTCACTTGCGTGTGTGAATGAAGTGAAAAATTACATTTCATGTATCATTGTTATTTAAGTAAACGGGTAGAAAACTCGTTACTTACTAAACTTACAAGTTTGATTAAGTTCACACACGCCACAAGGGTTTTACAAAGTTTTACTACATTATATAAGTAAATAATTTGCCTCATTTTTTGTCTTACATAGGTAAGATTTTTGTATAATATATTATGCCTAAGATATGTCAAATTATTATTATTGATTTTGGTATCATATTTATATATATTCCTAAGAATTTTTAAGTACAGGACAGTATGATAATCACTTTATACAATAGCTTAGCGAACTATTATTGCTGATTATTGATGACAAGGTCGACGACAATCGACGCCGACTATGGCTCAAATTGATATCAACGAAACTATCGACATCGACAGTAACTTTGATTAACATCGACGGTGATTTCGATCAATGAAGTTTTCATCTGAAGACTATACCTTTGCTGTCATAAAAATAAATTATCCATCGACTTCGTCGTCGGTAGACTGATGTGGTATCAAAATAACTAAAGTAAAACTTAAGTCCAAGTACAGAAGGGGCCTTGCAAGCGACATCATCGCCACGCCATCACGCATCGTCGTTTAGAACTCTTAGCAACTTTTATTGTCCCACTGGTCGATACGTATCCTCTCTTAACTTTCTTAAGAGTTGAGAGTTGAGTCACGTAATATTTAGTTTTATGATATTGCTGATTTACTGACGATATTTTTCTTTACTGATATTGAACAACAGACTATTTTTAACTGGAATATGTCTGCCTTTATACATACAATAAGGATGGCCTGTAGTGACCCATTGTGTACTTGTCTTTACAAACGGTTTGTTACAATTGTAGTTTTTAAATTCATTTTTAACAGAATCAACATATTCCAGAATACAGATTATTAGTGAAGTACCAGTACCGACTATAATTCAGTTCATGATAAAACAACACATTATAATAATGACAAACTGTCCAACTATTCTCCCACGGTATCTCACTATGTCCATAATTCACGCCTGTATACACCAAATGGGGTAGGCAAAGGAAGTTCTGATTAAAAATAATAAAATACTTGTCCACACTGTATCACATCACTGATCACTGCGTTTGTACTGACGTTTAACGGCTACCGTAACAGTTACGTAACGTTATTTTCTATTTTTAAAACTTTAATACACATATATTACAGTCACCCCTTCGCAAAACTGTAGCAAAACATGCGAAACATTGACAATGTTTTTTTTAGATAGATGAATAACGTTACCATAACCGTTATTTGTATCGTTATATTTATTTATTGGTTTCTCCCTTCAGCGTTTGGTCAAGTACGGCTTTGGAGGCCATTTCAACGGTAACAGTTTTACTGATGGTCGAGAGTGCTGGCTCGGAAGAACCAGATATTTCTGTCAGTGGCTCGGAAATACGGAACGAGTCGACTTTGGCACGCTGGAACGCATTCACAGTGTTCATGCCGAGGAACCTGAAAAAAGTATGAAGTCGTAAGTCGAAATGTTGAATCAACTATCGCTAAACGTCGACGGCAGGTTACAGTAGCGTCAATATGCTCCTCGGGAGGGGTCGACCTAATAGAGGAGCAGGGTCACTCGAGGTTAGCGTCGAGACTGTTGCAGGAACACGGCAATCTCCTCTGTTGTCAATTCTAGTCAGGCTGGCAGGGAATTCTCGATACACCGTCGCAAACAGACCGTGACGTGCTAGAGACTGACCTGATGGCGACGTAGCAGATGAGCAGCGCGGCGCCCACGGCGAGCACGCGCGGCACGGGCTGCGCGGCGAGCTGCACGCACACCCAGGCGCCCCCCACCGCGCCGCAGCAGCACGCCACGCACACACACACACACACACACACACAGACTGACCTGATGGCGACGTAGCAGATGAGCAGCGCGGCGCCCACGGCGAGCACGCGCGGCACGGGCTGCGCGGCGAGCTGCACGCACACCCAGGCGCCCCCCACCGCGCCGCAGCAGCACGCCACGCACACACACACACACACACACACACAGACTGACCTGATGGCGACGTAGCAGATGAGCAGCGCGGCGCCCACGGCGAGCACGCGCGGCACGGGCTGCGCGGCGAGCTGCACGCACACCCAGGCGCCCCCCACCGCGCCGCAGCAGCACGCCACGCACACACACACACACACACACACACAGACTGACCTGATGGCGACGTAGCAGATGAGCAGCGCGGCGCCCACGGCGAGCACGCGCGGCACGGGCTGCGCGGCGAGCTGCACGCACACCCAGGCGCCCCCCACCGCGCCGCAGCAGCACGCCACGCACACACACACACACACACACACACAGACTGACCTGATGGCGACGTAGCAGATGAGCAGCGCGGCGCCCACGGCGAGCACGCGCGGCACGGGCTGCGCGGCGAGCTGCACGCACACCCAGGCGCCCCCCACCGCGCCGCAGCAGCACGCCACGCACACACACACACACACACACACACAGACTGACCTGATGGCGACGTAGCAGATGAGCAGCGCGGCGCCCACGGCGAGCACGCGCGGCACGGGCTGCGCGGCGAGCTGCACGCACACCCAGGCGCCCCCCACCGCGCCGCAGCAGCACGCCACGCACAGCGCCGAGCGCGCCCAGTGCGACACCGTGAAGCCGCGCTCCCACATCACCCTGTACACGACGGTTTGTTACTACATCTCTTCTTACGGATCGACTCGCCGCCGGTATTAAGAGAGAGGCGAGTCGATTTAGGGTGCACTGATTGGCTACCAACGATCAGTGGAACAGCGGTGGCGCAGCGGTACGGGTCTCGCCTTAGAAATATAAGGTGGATCTTTGTGTGAATGGTTTCATCTCCGCTGCTCAATATCGGTGAAAGAAAACATCGAGAGGAAACCAGCATGTCTAAGAACTAATCGTTCGAGGACATATGACATCCACCAACCCGCACTTGACCAGTGTGTGTGGATTAAGGCCTAAACTCTCTGAGAGAAGACCCGTGCCCAGCAGTGAGACCATAAAACAGGATTGAAGTGATAGGCTATCAGTCAAAATTCAACTGTGACGCGTACAACGCTTGGTCGCGAACTCGTGATTAGATTCCACTACGAATATAGTTGGCGTAGAACTTCACCCCCAAACACAGTCAATTGGTTATATAATCGTTAACACACAAAACTGCTAGACACTCTAAAACTGGCAATATCGCCAGTCCGGAACAATTCAGCCTTCAGCTTGAGGACACCTGCGGCTCTTTATAAGATCAGCAGACAACTTATTTTCACAACCAAATTCCTCTTAGATGTACATAAGAGTGGGAGAAGAGGTAAAAGTACTCCCCTCTTAAGGGGGATAAGGGACAGCGTGATAATCTAGAGCACGCCGGGCTCTTTCATGGAATAGTGACAAGAATTAATGAAAACACGCTAGGCGTGTTAGTGACAATGAATGTGTTAAACACCACCACTGACCAGATTTGCCAAGACGCTTGGTAAGACGGCGATTTGATGCGTAAAACCTTATTCAAGCTACAGAAAGACTGTCACCGTCAAACATAAATCACAGACAACGACGGCGACCAGTCAACAACTATATATTGACACTGGTAGCTGGAGGTGAAGGTGACTGTTACCTTCTACAGCCGCGGTCGTGACACTTTTTAGGTTAAGGGCCTTATAGGATTATGTGAGGTGTCACTGCGGGCCGCACAGACACGTAGCTATAGAAAGTCTAGGAGAGGGGGGGGAGGGGTCATGTGGTTATAAAATAATGAAAACGCGAGCGCAGCGAGTGCGAAGTTATTTGTTGGTAACAACGAAAACAAAGGCGAAAACCGAAAACAGCGAAGTGAGCGCGAAAAATTAACTGATAAAAATCAAAGAAGGATAAATGTCAACGTGAGCGAAGCGAGCTCGAAAATTTAGTTGGTAATAATGAAAATTTCAAAGAAACAATATTAACTCGTTATTACATTAATGAGAACGCGAGCAAAGTGCGAAATTTTTCTTTGGCCCTATTCATAAAAAAGTTATAAGACTCTTTAATTAAAATGGACTTCTTACTTACTAGTATAAATGTCAAGATGACAGGCAAAGACAAACACAGACTACTTAGAGAACCTAGCGGTTCAGACGGTCATGTTTCATTCATACATAATATACCGTTGCAAAGTTAGAAATTGACAAGTAATGTTTTTAATTAAGGAATCTGGCTCTGGCTACTTGTGTCTAATGAGCCTGTATTTAGTCGGTACAATAATGTTGCCGGTAAAAAATAAAATAGCTTCGCTCACAATAATGTTGCCAGTATTGAAATTAAAATATTTAGTTTTTACCATAGCCTTATTTATTGGAAAGAAATAAAAAAAACAACGAAAGATTATTTACTGAGTTTCTTTTTACATTTGCATAATACCCTATTATCAATTGATGAGGTCTTATTAATATCACTAATCAAGGTTCTTCACAGTTAAAATTCTCTGAATGGAACGCTGATGTCGTACCTACACTTTGATAACAATTTTCTTTTCTCACATGAAATCAATGTCATGTAGCGTCCTGTTCCTGGAATTTACATTTGAGAACACACAGTTATTTCCAGTTCAAGTCTTGAATCACAATATTATTAAATGGGTTCATAATAAATTAATCAACGCAAACACTTCAACATAACACAAACCATAGAAATAGGTATCCTAAATCTGTGGCACAAACAGTAATGGCAGTCATGCATAGATTATAGTTTTTATGAGGAGTAGTCAGAGATTTTACTCTTTGGTAATTGCGAACGGCTTTACCTATCACAAATTATTTAAATCTACCCTACAATAGTGAGAAAGTAAGTAAATAGTACTCTATGGTTTCAGGCGCGCCAACCCCTGACAGCTATCAAGTAGTGACATGAGAGTGACAAATCTGTAGCGGGGGTGAAGAAAGAAGTGGGAGAGGAGTAAATGTCATTTTTCTAGCTTTGCATTGACATATCGTACGCTAATTTTTTTTTCTAGAGCTTTACCAGGCGTGAAGACAAACGAATTATTTATTTATTTATTTTATTTATTTATTACTATTAGGAGGCCTAACAGACATATAACATTTTATAGTAAGCAAATTTGGTTAACAATTTAGCTAATTACTAATATAAAGCAATAAAAAGAAGATAAAAGTAAAAGATTAAAAAAAAAATTAAGTTGTAATGGTTTTTGTTTCAATTTTATTTATTAGTTCACGTTCTATTAATTCCGAATGAAAAATTTAGAAGTAGTTTGCTGTAGTTTTTACAACTTAAGGCTCGCAGTTTGGAAACCGGCTTATAGCTTAGGGATTGATTTGATGCCTATTTATATAAACCTATTTTAGCTATAATGAGCTTAAAATACTCTACGAGTCTTCGGCGATCACTCGGCAGTGCTAAGCTCATAGCATCGGTCATCAGAGACAAATAATCGCAGAAGCTAGTACAAAATGAGTTTTACCTGCTCGACTGTTGCACGTTGTAGGTAGCGTTGCACACTTTACACTTAAGCCCGTCAGGGCGCGCTGCACTCTGCAAATAGAAAAAAAAATCTTGGATTATTTTCATCTTGCCTAAAATACTGATCACAATTACACTTCCTGTCCTGTTGGTGATTATTTTTATTTAATAATAAATAAAAGATCTATATAAGAATAAAAGATTTATCAGGACAAGAAGCTTTAAGCAGTCAGGGTAATAATTAAACGTCAATTTAACTGGTCTTTTTTTTTAAAACCTATGTAATGTTATCCAGAACGAGTGAAACCGGATAAACACTTACCTCAACCAGCCATCGTTTGAGACAATCGTGGTGAACCGCGGAGACATCGCCCTTACACTGACACGGGTGTATCAGCTGATCATTCTTAGAACTGTCATAGCAGATCCAACAGTCGCGTGCGGACCCAACGCTGCCTACTAGCGAATCTGTCTCCACATTCTGCAAACACGATACACATAATGTAAGGTGAAGATATGACAAAAAACTACTTCAAATTTATTTTAAACTCATACTAATTAATGAAAAAAAAAACATGCCTAAAATATAGTATTGTCTTAGATTTACGCGAATATCACACATTGAAATAAAACTACTTTTTAACGGATTTTATATGTTCATGTTATTTTATGTTTTTTAAAAAACATCCTAATTTTAACAGAGAAAATGGTTGGAGTACCACCAACTTGGGACCCAGTGCTTAATTTACTTGTACCAAAAGCCAAGCAAAATCAACTCAGAATTCAAGACACTGTGAGCTAGCTCAGTTTGCTTAAATCGGAACGCAACTTAAATATAAATGTTTGAAGGTAGTCAGTAATAATTGTGACTAATATTTTTGGCCGTCATATATCTCAGTCCACCCGTGAACATGAAGTCTGAAAAGACTTTGAAACGTCGGGATCTAAAATCTAAAATAAACCGCGATAAAATCCGTTAAAAAGTAGCTTTATTATAATATGCCTAAAATAGTCATCATAATTTGCATACCCTTGTCACGGCTGAACGTGGAGAACACTATACTTTACTGGGCGTTTGCACTGCACCACAAAACATGACACCACAACATCTCTTTCTACACATCTCTAAACGATAAAGATAGATAGTGCTTGCAACATGTTTTCTTGTGCAGTGGAAACTAGGGGTTACGAGTAATGTAATCTACCCATTTTTGCAAATAAATAAATGAATTATGTATTATCCATAGTCATGGGTATAACGTAACTATTTAATGTTATTGTAGCCAATACCGTCTTCGATAACTAGTTATTGGTAGCTAACAGCTATCTCAACAACTCATAACGAGTAGGATAACGCTTTTCTAGCTTTTGTAACTAGTATTATTGGTTTCGTTTCGGTCACTATTATTATTATTTCTGATATTGGTGTAGCGGGTGCTGAATCTCGCGCGGTGAACTCGCTATTAGCAAAAACCTAGGCCCGCGCTGGTTGAATACCGTTATTCTGCCAATAGAGAGTAAATAAAATTGGGGTCATTTCGGTCATTTTATTACAGTATAGCGTGGTGCTAAATCTCGTGCGGCAAACTAGCTCATTGCTAATAACTAGTTCTCAATACAACCAGTTATTGTAGAACCAAATAAAACCTTGTTATTGATTTTAGCTGTATAACGGCTATAAACAACAATTTATGGTGAATTAACTCCTCAAAAATTCTGCCTCAACAAGATCGAAACTCACCTTTTTTTTGTTAGACTCCAACTGCTGAACCTCTACATCATCAGCTACCCCATCTTCTATAGATATCGGTGGTAGAACAATCCTGAGCACCACCGTGCTCACCACCCACCGCCAGTACGCTACCCAGTTGACGACACATTGGAACTTGTCCCGCCAACTCATTCGACAAAACTCGCCTACAGTCTGAGAATAATCAACCTTAACTGTACAGGGTGACTGGTAATTAGTTTAAAATACGTTAACTCGTGATAGTACTAGTGATAACAAACAACTTTCCTCAAAAAAACTTTTTTGATCACCGCGCCGAGAAAATAACACCCCTCATCTCTAATGTTAAAAGTTTGACGTGCGCTTTAACAAATAAACCGAATTTGATACGGATGTCCACGCATTGATGCGTGATTGCGTACCGGTTACCGAGGAGAAGGAGGTGCGGGGAGGAGCCACAAATGACGGACGACGCTAGCGCGCCTCGCCAGAAGTGACACGCCAAATAACTTAAAATCCGCACGCGTACCCAATACTTGTACACATTATTTTTACAAATTTAGTTACTCCATCGTATTTCATTTTTAACAAGTTTTTATTTAATGTCAAATCTTGGACATTAATTGGCGACCATGACAAGACCCGGTTTTCATAATGTTTTATCATTTTCTTTAATTTATTTTATTTCTAACCAAAAGTGATAATGTTGGCTCCTAACTAATTAGGGGTATTATTTATTTTTTTAATTATTTAATTTACTAATTATCACAGGGCACGCATGATCTACGAATCTACAAAAGCGATAGACTGATAGATGCGCTAGATTTATCTGGAATATAAGGGCTGACAACGAGCTGGGCGTTAACCCGTTGAATTAACTAAAAATAATAATACCGTCATTACAAATTTTCATAGGGAATAACTTTGTTGTCATCAGTACTATCTCGTGATAAAGTTTTTGCCACTAATTACCAGTCGCCCTATATGGGTATTGGGTTGGAAATATATCACCAAGGATTTTACAGAAGACCCCAAGCAACCAAACATGAAATGCAACAGTTCGTGCCTAATCAAGAAACACAACTGAATTTGTTTACAATTACACATAGTTGATTCGCTTAAATAGTACTAGTACACCCGCAAGCACTTGTGGTTATTGTTATAAAATACGAATAATTATATTCACAAGTTATGTAGCCTAAAGAATCTTTGATTCACCCACTTGTGAGTGTACAAACATGTGTCATCTCTTTGTTTACATGGCGCCATTCTCTAACAAGAGTCTGCACATAACAACGCGAAGCAAATGCGGCACAGTCTAAGCGAATGGACTTTATACAAAAAAAAAACGAAATAATGAACCAAGCCTTGCCGTCAAGCGTACATGGCGAAGACGAAACCTAAGCCAACGACACAACCAACAAATTGAAGTTCGTTTTATAACGAGATTTTCAATTTCACAACATAATATCAAGTATCGACACATATTAGAACTTTACAACTTATAAATACAATGTGTGTACTAGTGATGGAAATTAATGCGAATTCTTATAAATTTTATGAGCATGTGAATTCATGAGTGGTAGCACGCTAATTGCTATTGCTAATATGAATCCTTAATAAAGAACGACGGTGTACGTGCTTGAATAGTACGTGGTTGAGTGCGACAGAGAGCGCACGCTGCCGGTCGCGGCCTATGTAATGTGCATGCTAAATAAGGTATGAAGGGAGGGGTGAATTTATATTATATGGATATTCATTCAGAATTTCGCAACTACATTTATTTAGTGAAATGCTAATAGTGGAGCATTCGCGTGTTAAAAAAAATGAGAATGCTAATTAATCCATGACTAGTATACATTTAATGTTGTCGTAACAATGCGTTAATATAGTATTATCAGGGTAAAGGAACGACCTCTACATTACAGGGCACATTATCAATAATTGCTATTTATTGCAATAATAACGTTTATAACAAGGTAAATGTCTGTTTAGATTATTGTTTTATAACTTGCTACCCTATTTATTGGACAAAGTACTAATATAAGAATCCAAATAATAAAACAAAGTAAGGATCGGATTCCAGTAAACGAATGAAGGAACGAAGGAAGGAACGACCAATTGTAATTATGTTTCGTGTTTAGTTCTTTCGAAAATAAGGTTCGTTTACCGTAACACTTTTTAACAAGTGCGCTATTTTTTGGTGTTTCTGTATCAGTAATAGAACACATTTCCATTAATTGTTCATTATATATAATTTTTTTACATTTTTGTCCGACATAAAATCTGCAACTTATGGACGAACTATTCGTGATAAAATCGATGACAGCGCGCGGCGTAACTTTAGCGGTCAGTAAGGGTTACTGATCGCACAGTTGATACGGCGACGAGAAGGCGAGATTCCTTCATTTTTAAAAGCTTTTATTTAACCACGTATATGCATGTCCTGGAATCTTGCAATCAATATTTCATATATGTTTAGTTTTGATGACAATACAAGTTTTTATATTAGGCGCCATTTTCAATCCAATATGGCGGACGGTACGAAATAGCGACTTATCGTTTTCATAACAACTCTAAAATATTGGTATCAAATAAAACAGATTGAAAAGAGAAATACAATTAAAATAAGATGTATTAAATCAAAATAAATAATACGTGTTTAATCAAATTCGTCAGTTTATTTTCTCAAAGGTCGTGCACTGGTTAAAAAGCTTTCCTGTATAAAGGTAAACGAACCTTATTTTCGAAAGAACGAAAGGCACAACGTAATTATAATTGGTCGTTTCTTCGTATTCGTTTACTGAAATTCAGATAAACTGCTAAGGGCACAATCACACTTAGTCGCCAGCCCGTATTCGGGTGCACAAAAGACGTTACTCGAATTTGAGCATCCAAAGGCACAACTTGGTTGTAAACCTAAAACAAAAGCTGGGCTTGATTTTTCCAAGCCGGGTATACTCGACTCCATTAAAATTTATTTACACTTATACGTTTTTCCGAATTCCTTCATTATCGAAGACGAGCTAACGACCGACCTAGTATAATTGCGCCATAAGTATAAATAATCGGAGTCGAGTACGCTTGTTTTTGAAAAAAAATGATAATTCAACTTTAATTTAGCGCACGATAAACACATGTAAGGGCGCAATAACACATGGTCGTTAGCTCGTATTCGATTGCCCATGGAATTCGGACAAAAGAATAAGTGTAAAAAAATGGCGTCGAGTGAAGTCTTCGAAGAATCTTAAGTCTGGCTTTCGTTTAAGTTTAGGTTTTCGTTTTCAACGACAAAGTGTAATTACGTCTTCGGATGCTCGAATTCAAGTAACGTCTTCGGATGCTCGAATTCAAGTAACGTCTTCCGTACATCCGAAAACGGGTTAACGACTAAGTATAGTTGCGCCTTATTTCAGGTACTCGAATTCTAGTAGTTTTTCGTGCACCCAAATACGGATTAACGACCTAGTGTAAATGACCTTATGACGGTACTTAAAATTACGGGCGGGCTTTGCGATATCCAGAATTATTTTATTGATAATAATTGACTACTAATGCTAAGGATACTGGAATCTGGAAAAATATAGAACGTACCTTGACGTCATGACGGTGCTGGTACAAGTCCGCTAGCCGCGAGTCGTCGAGCTGCCGCGAGAGCAGGCGGCGCGGGTTGAGCACCCACAGTCTGTCGGGCGCCATGGAGTTCCACAGCACGCACGGGAACCATAGCGCGACGCCGATCTCCGCCAGACGGAACACCAGGTCGTGCCAGTTGCGGGACACCACCGGGACCCTACACATTACATGCAATAACATTGTACACCGTATTACCCGAAGCTGTAGGTCGAGGTGAATATCCCATACTTTCCGTCGGCTATGTTTAAATCCAACTTTGAACTGTTACTACACTATAACGGTCTTGTTTATAAAAATCTTATAAACCCTATAATTGATATGAATTTTATCCCTTTCTTACTAGTATAAATATCAAGATGACAGACAAAGACAAACGAATTATAAACCTGTTAAAGCTATTAAAAGCTTATAAGCCGTTTATGTTTTCTAACCATAAGGACCATCATTCCACTGCCACCTTCTCACCGAAATTCATTCATAACCACGAATGAATCAGTATAGTGGGCAGGCGCGTCCTATCGTAGACTACATCATTGCTTAACCTCAGGCATGTTGTAGTCAAGCGCAGACCTATTTCAGGATAAAAAAAAATATTTGCCACGTGCTTTCGTGAATCATTACGAAAAAGAAATTTGCACACTGGTTGAACAAAATCCTCTATGGGGGTACATACTTGGTCTTCCAGAATTCGCTGAGTGTCTCCGAAGCGAGGAACCCAGCTATGAGGATAAGCATCAGCGCCTGGCTGATAAGCCCGAGCCGCGACTGATGCAGCTGGGAGTGATCCACGGACCGCGGGTCTACCGTCCCGTCAGGCGTCGCCAGATCTGTTTGGATGCCCTGGATAGACAATTTATTTATTTTTTAATTTTTTTACACAGGAAACGACTAATTCTGATTAACTTATGCTATTAATAATAAATTATAGGTATAATATTCTAGGAAATTAAAACACTGTCATCTGATCCCAAGCTAGGACACTAAAAAAGGTTGAAGTTAGTGATTGATACCTGTTTAGTGACAAGTGTGTCCTGGACATCGTCGCCATCGTCTGCGGCTGAGGTGCTCGGTCTGGGGGACAATATCGTGCATACTTTGGTCACCTTCACAAACTCGCCACGGACCTGTAACAATACACGAAGAATTCTCGAGAAATTCAATTTAGTAAGGTCTTTGGAGGAGAATACGAGGCCTTGAGCTTGTAATCGTGGGTCAAGAAAAAACAATTCTAATATAATACGGGCACTCCCACGGACAAAACTGACTAAGCCCCCTTACTAGTAAAGACAAACCAATTAAAAACCCATTTTTGCTATTATAAGCGTAAAAAACGTTTGTGAATAAGGGTTTCCGGAAAACTTAAAAGTATATAAAACGCTTCCGTTTTATAATCTTTTAGGTTAAAAGAAACTTTATTCTCAATAAAATCATTATACGTAATTGAGAATATAAATATTTGAGAACAATAAATTAATTGTAACATTACAGAGTTCAACTTTTAATGTGTGTGTATTATGGCTGGCTTGACGCGCAACACAACATCGTCGTTGTGATAAATAACAATAAAACGAAATTAAAGATCACCACAAGCAACTGAACCCTGACTATTATAGCAGAAACAGAATATGTTGCATAACACATAACACTAGATCCATTATTTAGGACAATGGAACATTATCCAACCCATACGTGATTGAAGGCTAAGAGGAAGACTACCTCCACACTGGTAAAGCGGATGTTTATAGTTTGAAGAAGGAACGAGTAGGATCTTTTAAGTTATAGGACAGGTATCAGAAAAACAGGTTGAACTTGCAACAAGAGTTTAAAATATTATAACAGCGAACCGACTTTAATGTTTTCACCATATATCAAAACCTGCTTAACCGATTTTGATTTTGCTGTGTTATTGTCAGCCGGAAGGGTCTTTATTGGTACACCGGACTTTTTCCGAGAGTCGTCCGAGGACGGTCGAAGCGATATTTGATAAAAAGTAAAAGGGACCACCTTAAAAATAAAATCCCTTTGGACAAGGAAGGAAAAAGAGAAGGCGTTGTCATCGAATTTAAAGTAACAAGCGTTTGGTTTTGTAAGTAATTAGGGCTTCAATATGAAATTCTACTTATTTCTGACTCTAGAAGTAATCCAGCAAGTACCATCAAGAGTTCTAAGTGTAATACAGTATAATAGTGAAGTTTAATAATATACGAGTGAGTGCAACCAGTTTTTGGACTTTCTTTTAAGTTCCCGTGCCAGTAGTATACAATTTGGAACAAAAAAAGAATTATTAAAATCGATCAATATATTAACGGAATTATCGCGTAACAAACGAACAGAATGAATATACAGCCGAATCGAGAACCGCTTTCTTTTTAAAGCCAGTTGAAAAAACGTAAACCCAACTTCTAAAAGTGATTTGGCTCCAAAAATCAGTATACAAATCGGGTTTAAAAATCGAATTTAATGATACCTTGATGAAAGCCGTAAGAGGTAATAAATAATTTTACAGTACAAAATAGCTGCAAACGTAACACATAAGGCAGTCTAATATAAAGGCAAATGTCAATAACTCTGTTAAGAAATGTTCTAGTCTGTTTCTAAATAACAAAGGAGAAGTTAAGCTACCTTGAAGTACACCTCGACTCCATAGATGAGGAAGAAGGTGACCACAATGAACAGCAGCACCGCGTAGCACCCGTTGAACACGTGCTGGTAGAAACTCTGTTGACAAAGCAAATAATAGCGGATAATTTGTAGTTTTATGGACATATTGGTGGCTAATAGTCCTCAATGCCAACCCTAAATTTAAATCAAGGGAGAGCAGTGATATCCAGCATTAGTTTAAATCAGCCCCTTTTTTGTCGGGGAGAAATGCATTATGGATTCTGAATCACCAGGCTGTTTGTTAAAATACGCAGTCCTTTCGCAACCCCTTGACTGGTACCTCCTCAAGTCAAAGGTTCCCGCTGTGATGCCTTCTAACCAGCTGTACAACTCTTGCTGCTTAAGCTTACTGGGCGTTTGCACTGCACAACAAAACATGATACAAACATAGTATTATCTCTTTCTACTCATCTCTAACCGATAGAGATAGATAGTGCTTGCTACATGTTTTCTTGTGAATGTTTCGCCAGTGGAAACTAGTGGTTAGCTTACACGTCACCAAAGCCTCGAGAACAATCGGTACAAACGGTGCGTCATTATGGCTGATTCCTTATAACACCCCTGGTGAAGTCATCTTGGTAGCGTCATATGCAAAGGACCATCAATTAAACTCCACGAAGGTCCAGAGAGTGTGGTCAGAAAATATCTATTTATGGTGTTCAAATTAGGGTTCTTGGTATCAAAAATATAATAGAAGAAAATATTTTTTCTGTGAGTGATTTTAATTTTCCAATAAGAAAAAGTAATCTATCAAAAATTCTTCCGCGTGCAGTACCTAACGTAGGATGCGATGACGTGCGCGCTGTTTGTTTCATACAAAGGTACCGTACGTATAGCACATTTAATAATAATTTACGCTGAATGCAGATTATTGCATACCTATATTTAAAACGATAGCATATTTAAAAAAATACTTGGCGATTATTCATGGAATATTGTATTAAACAACCCCTTTGAATATTCAAATTATTAATAAGCTTGGCATTCTTACCTTCTTCTCAGCAGAAGTATCAGCTACGTTGGTGGTGAGGACCTCGGCGGCCAACAGCGAGTAGCTGATCACGTTGAAGGTAACGAACGCGAGAAATGACTTGGATAGGAAGCGGGGCCTCTCCCAGCGGATGTCGCGAAGGTGAAACACCTGGAGACAATAGGAGAATTAAACGTTAGCTAGTTAACTCAATCCAATCATCACTTTTATCAAATACGCATTTTGTTCGCACATTTCCCGCAATAGCATTTCCTTATTGTAGTCGGACAAAAGGTTTATACGATCGACGTGACGACAGCGATTTATCGTATGTGTGAAAATCTGGATAATGAGGGATTTATAAAAATGAAGTATCTATGCGACATCATAGTCTTAAGTACCTCTTGGCTCGCATTTCAATAGACTCCAACGTCTCGAGTTGATATTCGGTTGAACCATCCCAAATCTTACTTTGCTTTGCTAGTCTTCAACCCTTTTTAGTGCTTTTTTCCTACCTCTAATTACAATAATCGACCGTAACGCTGTCGGCAGTCAGTTTGTGTGTCGGCGTTGTTAAATTCTTTTAGTGCATAAAGCCACCTAAAAAAATATTTTTTTAAAAGTGCCGTTACGCATGATTCGTGTGCCACCGCTGCTGTATACTCCCCCCCCCCCCCCCCTGTATTCATAAACGTCATATAGGCTCATTATAGTTAAAAAAGGTTGATAATTACTTTGTCTTTGTCTGTCATCTTGACATTTATATTATATGTATGTAGTATGAAAGAGGTAAAGACCATTTTAACTAAAGATTTTCATAAGATTTTATGAATACGGCCATTTTTCTTTTCATACAATTTGATTTAATTTCGAAATAAGGTCGAGTTTGCAGAATACTTACCACGTAGTTTGTTTACAACGAATAACTAATCACTCATCCTTTTGTCTATCCATAGAAGGATGTAACTGACCATTATGTCCTATTTAGTGTACCTAATAGTTTATTTAATTGCAAACAACCTATTATTCAATTGTGCGAAAAGACGGTTAAAAGGTCGACTGACACGGGTGTTTTAATTATTTTTTTTTTATTTAACAGCTATTAGATACTAGAATTAAGTCACAAACAATTAAATTGCTATTTTATTATTAACAAATCGATAATTAGTTTGTAAATACAACTAATTAACTTTATTTGCAAAAATTGTTTTATTTTATTACTACGTAAACATACATGCGTTTTTCTTGCATAATTATGAAAACATGTTCGATTTTTACAAATTTGGAATGATTGTTGGGCAAATATGCATTTAGGATATTGTGTTCTAGCTAATTTTAGAGTAAATATCCACTATCCTAAGTGCATATTTACACTTAAAACAGATAGGCTCCCATATCCCGAGTGCATATTTGCATTTGATGGGATTCTGGCTATTTTTTGTGTAAATATGCACGCGTTATTTATGGGTTTGTATTATTTTTGGGCATAATGGAAGCTGTACATAGCACGCTGGATTAGTGGAGTCAGTTCTTTGTTTTTACTATAATCATTCATCATCATCATTATTGGGGTCGGGTCCCAGTCTAACCTAATGCGGCCAGCTACCAGAATTATACGAGCGACTGCCATCAGACCTCGAAACCCGTAGGGAACCAGTAGCCGAGATGGTTAGACCAGGTGTCAGATTATATTGACTTCTGACCACATGTAACGATTGTCATAGATGTGTTAAATGACAACCGGGATCGACGGCTTAACGTGACAGGCACGGAGGGTAGTCCCTCAACCAACCAGACACCGAAACAAATTTTTGTTGTTATAATAATAATAATAATATAGTGGGACATTAACACACACGGTCATCTGATCCCAAACTAAGCAGAGCTTGTACTATGGAAACCAGATAACTGGTAATATACTACAAATAATACTTTTCTTTTGTAAATACATACCTAAATATAGATAATTACACATAGACACAAGACAAACAGACATGTTCATCACACAAATGTTTGACTTAGGCTGGAATCGAAACCACGACCCGCGACCGGCCCGTTTATGAATTGGTAATCGGAACGTACAACAGTATTAAGTAATAAGCTCAATTCCATGAGATTTTGTGCCTATCACGAGTAGGTACTCGAAGTTTAGTTACATACCTAAGTAGTACAATTTTTCTGTATAATCTTCAAATACTTAAGTAATGAGGCGTTTGTAATAAAGTCACGCGTTTACATACGAAATTATTTAAATACAACGGATTCTTGGCAGAAAAGCTCAAGACCGCGGCAATATCTAATATATAAAATTCTCGTGTCACGGTGTGCGTAATCCAACTCCTCCGAAACGGCTCGACCGATTCTTATGAAATTTTTTATGCATATTCAGTAGGTCTGAGAATCGGCTACTATCTATTTTTCATACCCCTAAGTGATTTTTTTTTTAATAAATACGCAGTACGAAGTTCGCTGGCGCAGCTAGTCTACAAATATAATAGAACTACCTTGGTGGTTTAGTGGTAAGCGTGATCACTTTGTAACCGCGAGGTCCGAGGTTCGATTTCCGGGTCGAGCAGATTTTATATAATTTTTTTACTCTGAAATAGGCTTTCGCTTGACTACAACTTGCCTAATGTTAAGCAGTGATGCAGTTACGATGGAACCGGCCTGCCCATTATATGGATTTACTTGTGATTACTAATGATTTTCGGTGCGAAGGTGGCAGCAGAATGAGGCTTCAAATAGTAAGAAACCAGAAAGAAGCAACAGGAGATATTTCTAATAAACTTAGATAATCTTAGTTGCAGCTTGAAGTTAAGAAGTTAGGAAGAGTGCGTGATTTTCACCTCTGCCTACACTTTCGGGTACTACAAGCGTGAACGTTATATTACGCTAGATTAGATTGTTTAGGTATAATTAAATGTTACACGCTTCGATCATAGACAATTACGCGCCTTTAACAATACTACGATTTCTGTAGCCTTGTTAAGATCCGTTGTTTGTTTCACTGACCACCATACATACATACATAATTACTACTCATGTATCTCATTGTTTTAAACAAACTGGCCACCACCTGAGACTTCGGCAGCGTGAGTATAACTCTCGACAGCCCATTCACGAAACTCGGCGTCGAGAGGCGGGTAAGGCGATTTTGTCGTTCATTGCGTATTTCGTTTAGTAGTGTAGAAAAACAAGTGAATGGGAGCGAGCAATGATCTGCAAAATCGCTTGACATGTCTCTCAACGCTAAGTTCCGTGAATTCAGTAAGGGTATTATCATAGAAACTGTTAGCGAGCAGTTGTGGGGCGGAGCGGCACGCAACGAACATGTTGCGGGCGCCCAACTGACACGCCACGTATGCACAGCAAATTCGGTGTTATAATAAGTTTGATGCGTATGTGCATAATATGCGTTTGCATGCGTATAGGGCTAATGTCGAATAGGTACTTATCATAGTTAGAATAATGAACTGACGACACTGTTATCAACATAAGGTAATTTACCCTATATTTAGGGTAAAAATAATCCAGCAGGGTAATTTTATAGGGTATGAATTCTTTTAGGGTATTTTGGGGGGTAACAATCAATAATTGTATAAAATAACTGTAAACTATTCTGATTTATTACAGATTCCGTGTCATGAACGTGTGAGTGCGTTTAATTAAATAAACTAAACTAAACGTGTTGCTCTTTCTGTTCGTGTGTGTTGTTGTGAAAAATACAGTTGTTTCATTTGTAAAGAAGGAAAAGACAAGGTAAATTGAGACCAAACCTAGAGTGAAGTAAAACTTTGACCTGGCAACACTGACTGACGACCGTTTGACAAGACATCGACCCTTCTCAATCAAAACTCTTTTTAAATTCCGCAAGGAGAATTAAACTGACAACACGTATAACTTAAGAATAAACTAACTACGTGAACAGCTTGTAAATGTGATCACGAAATAAAATTAAGAAGACGACGACGACCTCTGTAGTTAGACGGTGGGGCCGTCCAAATGTGTGCTTCGCGTGTGCTATTCCCGCCCCGGACAATCTTTTTGTAACAGCAAAGATTTGTATCGGTGTGTGGTTGATTGAAGAAGTACCTTCCGTGGCTCGGAGAGCACGTTATGTACTCGATCTCGGTTGCATCAGCACAGGTAGTCAGAAGCCTAATACAATCTGACACCTCGTTTAACCATTTCGGCTAATGGTTCCCTACGGGTTTTGAGGTCTGATGGCAGTCGGTTGTATAATTCTGGTAGCTAGCCACACCAGGTTAGATTAAGAGCCGCCACCAATAAAAATGGGAAAACGGCAAGCGAGATGATGATGATAATTAAATAAAAATATCTGGATGACCGAGCTTTGCTCGGTAATTTTTTTTTTAAATGACATTTTCTAAAAATGATTCCTAGCTAGATCGATTTATCGCCCCCGAAACCCCCTATATACTAAATTTTATGAAAATCGTTCTTGTATATACATACAAGAATTGCTCATTTAAAGATATAAGATTAACAAGATTGAGGTATTTTGTCCCGTTGAGTAATGATCGAGGATTGCTTACTGATATTGCTTAGAATCACATTACATATCTAAAGCTGCTTATGGTAGCTGGAGGATCGGGTGGTAGTGTAAAGTGAAGATTTTTCGGCCGAAGTGTGGTCCCCAGCGATCGCGTTCCCCTAAATGTTCTCGTCGGGAATTAGTATATAATATACTAATCGTCGGTGAAACTTCGCTTGTGCGATTCAGGATTGCTATGTCTCTTGAGTGGCGTTAGGTAATACAGAAAAACTTTTTACTTTCAAAAAGTGCGCAATTATTTTTGTGGTTAAGTACTTAAAAGTAATAGAACACATTCCCATTAATTGTTTTAAACATTATTTTAAGTTTTTTAATCTCGACATAAAATCAGCAAAAGTGCCCAGCTTAAAATTAGCGATCAGTGACCCTAACGAGTGCACAGCTGATACAGCAGCGCGCGGTGGCAATATAATCAGTATTATGGTTTGGGAATTCCCGACGATTTCTAAGTCCCGGGACACGAGACAGCCTACAGGAAAAGTTCCTGAAATTTCTGGAACTTCGAGACTTGTTATAGTTATTTAAAATAAAATATCACTAACTTTTCACAGAAACTAGAGTCAATCGGCTAGGTAGGTAATAAAACCCACTTGCACAACAGTCAAATTAATTGAAAACAATAAAACTTATCGGAAAATTACAACCAGACATAATCATAAAACGAGGCCGGCCGTATCGTCAAGCTATGTAAAAATATGATTTAAAGTGGAAGTGGGCTGGCCATTTGTGTCAAATGCAGCCAGAGAGATGAACTCAAATAGCCACACACAGGGTGCCACAAGACACGTCGCTGAAGTAGACCTAGAAAAAGAACGCGAGACGCACTGAACTAAGTCACAGTTTCGATCAAAACAGCCCTTTTCGTACTCTTATAATTTTGACAATCGCTGTCAGATACGCTCGCGTCCAGTTCGCGTCACGTGAGCGCTTTAGACTAGATATATGACAGCTAAACAATTACAAGAAAAAAATTGCACTAAGACGTAAACTTAATTGCAACTGCACCGCAACTTGATCGGGGCGCAAGAAATTACGTGAATTAGGGCCATGGATGCACACAAGTGCATCCAGATCGTGTGCATAATTTCATTTCAATGATAAAGCAAAACATACGTATCTAACTTTTTTTTAATAATCTTACTGACGGACTACTTAAAATATGATTTTTCAAACCTTGTCATCCTCACTGTCCCGGATTTAATAAATTTCTAACTGGCAACCCTAGTATCAACCCGAGAATAGAGAAATTAAAAACAAAGTGAGTACTATTAGTGACAAAAAGGTTGATTAGCCCTTCCAAGGTCGTTAGAACAATACCCAGGCATACGTATGATGGCAAAATGCCAGTATTGATATTACTTATATTATTTAATTTTATGATTCAATTACTCACATTATTGTAAAGAAGAATAGTCATTAGTGTCTTCGTCTCACAAGCTCCAAACAAAAAACATCTCATAGTTTTTGTTATGCCTACATAATAAGGGAAATGCATTTAATTAAATATATTCTATAGGTTAATGGTGAGAAATATCACCTGTAGGTCAGTTTTTAACTGGTTTTTTCCGGAAACTCCGAGATTTTCTCACAGTGCCCCGAGGCGTTTATAATAATTTACTAACTTTAAATATTGTTCAACTTCGGAGATTTACGAACCAAATATTTTTATCACACATCTTATATAAATAAAAATGGAATCAAATTTGGTGCCTTCATTTCAGTTTCATTGCCACTATAATTTTCAAGAATCCAATCCACAGATCACAAATATTGTGTGACAAAATTGACTTTCACTTCAACCCTTTTTAGTTTCCTACTGCTGGGCACGGGTCTTCACTCAACTATCTTTCAAGTTGAGAGAATTTAGGCCTTAATCCACACACGCTGGCTAATTGGTGAAGGACATGTGACAGTCCTTCACCGATATTGAGCAATGCGATGAAACAATTCAGTATTCACACAAAGATGTGTGGGCACGACCGGGAATTGCAACTCCGAATTCAAAGACGAGGCCGATACCGCTGCGCCCCTTCTGCCCTAATAAGTAATTTTACATTTTGTTGAAATTTTATAGTTTTCTACACGTAACCCTACAAATTATTGCAATCAAAAACCTAAAATAAGACGCCAAATACCAAATAGTTCTTGTTTAAATATTTCGTTACTAACGCTCCGAGCTCTCCCCTAAAATTGTGTATCGGTATTAATATATGAGCGTCGGATATAAACATTTGGAGCTATGGGAACTAAACGCGCAATTATCAACACATTAAAAAAAATAAAAATAACTATCCTAAAACAAAATAGCTCTGCTCTTATGTATACTTACTTTAAAATAGCAAGTAATTGTACATAGTAAGTACCTCCCATTATTGCAGCACATTGTTAAACGGTTTATAAAAACATCCTTACTAATCCCTATTATCCTACTAATATTATAAATGCGAAAGTAAGTGTGTGTGTGTGTGTGTGAAGGTTTGTTACCGCGTATCTCCATAACCGCTTAACCGATTTTATTGAAATTTGAAATGTAGGTAGTGTATACCCTAGAATCGGACATAGGCTAATAATATTTTCAAAAACCATCCCCTAAGAGGGTTAAATAAAGGGGTGAAGTTTGTATGCAACTTTTTATTCCTTGATCCTATTTATTTAAAATTCGGTACACATGAACCTTAATACAAATAATGAGATACGGGTTTTTTATTTTTCCATAATTACCCCCATGCGGTGCGGAAAATGAGTTTTATTGGTAAAAATTAAAGTTTCTCTGGATCTGTATAGTCTCAAGTCCGATTCACTCCAAATTTGGCACACATATACCTTAAAAGAAATCATGAAACACGTGTTTTTTATTTTTCCAAAACTACCCCCAGGGGGGGTGTAAAATGAGCTTTTTTGGAAAAATTAAATATTGCAGAACTGTTTAGTCCTTGGTCCGATTCACTTCAAATTCGGTATAAATATAGCTTAAAACAAATAATGAAACACGTGTTTTTTATTTTTCCAATTTTTTTTATCTTTATCCTAATATTACGAGGGCGAAGCCTGAGAAATTATTCTGAGGGAGATTTTCTTTGAAGTTGATATCAATACTCCTTCGTGATTTTTAGCTAAATTACTTTTTATTTTGACACAATGACATGTTTAATAACTCAATCCGATTAATAGAATTCGAAATTTAAATTTTATTTGTTCTTGGATATTAAATAAAAAATTTACATTATGGTCTAAGAGCCGTAGAAAAACGACCTTCACCGGTGTGACAATAAAGTGCGACATATTTTTTAAACTACTATAGATTTATGGACATGCCTATGGGGGCTTGCCGATTTTAAAATATTGCTTACACGCCTCCACTACTGAACTAATTTTGTATGGAGATAGTTCGAGACCCGAGAAAGGATAGCTTATCCGACTGCGAAAAAAGAGGTTAAAGGTTTAGCGCAATAACTGACATCCGCGGGCGAAGCTGCGGGCGGAAAACTAGTAATATTATAAATGCGAAAGTAACTCTGTCTGTCTGTCTGTTACGCTTTCCCGCTTAAACTTCTCAACCGATTTTGATAAAACTTGGCACAGACAATCTTTACACCCTGAGAAAGAACATAGGCTACCTTTTATTGCGAAAAAAACCAAAATCCACGCGGACGTTGTCGCGGGCGGCCGGTAGTACATAAAATAAATGCGAAAGTAACTCTGTCTGTTCGTCTCGCTTTCACGGCAAAACTAATAAACCGATTTGGATGAAATTTGGTAATTAGATAGTTTGAGACCCGGGGAGGGACATAGGATAGTTTTTATCCGACTGCGCAAAAGGAGGTTAATAATTTACCACGATAACCGACACACCACGATGAAGTCAGAAGTCAATGTAATCTGACACCTGGTCTAACCATCTCGGTTACTGGTTCCCTTCGGGTTTCGAGGTCTGATAGTAGTCGCACGTATAATTCTGGTAGTTAGCCGCATCAGGTTAGACTGGGAGCTGACCCCAATAGAAATGGGAAAAGGCAAGGGCTCTATGACTGTCTTCCGACAACGTATTCACCATTATCTAGTTTAGTTTAACAAAGGAAGCTAGCAACATTTACACTGCATAAAAACTATATAAAAACATGATGATTTGAAACAAACAAAAAGTGTTAAATTGGTTTAATGTTAATAAAAAGCGTGTCGTCATTATTCACGTTACGTTTAATTTTCCAACAACAAAACGCCGTAATTATTTGTGCTCTATTATATAGTAGGAACAATGTATATAATTGTTAACTATGGAAAAATCGCATGATAATTCTAAAGATTTTTCACCTCCGATTAAATTTGATACCGAGGAACTTATAGCATTAAACACGGGAGGTGATACAACTTCTAGTACATTTTTTTTTATGGAGTCAAGGTAACCACGTGTAACACACAAATAAAAGTTAAAGCGTCGATGAACAGTTGAAAAGTTTATGCATAAAAAACTGTTCATGTACCTCGGCAGAGGGGAACGCACGCAACGTGTTAAATTTTACTAACCTGAGGAAACATAGTTTTAAACTAATATCTATAAATATACCAGCTGACCCGGCAGACTCCGTACTGCCTCAATCGACTGCTGTTTTTAGGGTTTTCCCGGCACTTATTCGAATTATTCTCACCTTTTAAACCTTCCCTAGACCTCCACGAACATTTCAAGACCAAGATAAGATAAATCCGTTCAGCCGTTCCCGAGTTTTAGCGAGACTAACGAACAGCAATTGATTTTTATATATATAGATTGATTAAAACAGCTAAAAACCATCTTGATCACTTCACATTGTATATAAAGAAAACTGAATTGAATTCGCTGCATTAATTTTACCGTCTCGTTTCATGAATCCAATCCACAGATCACAAATTTTGTTTGATAAAATTTACTTTTACTTACAACACTTAAAAATAAATGTTTCTCGATTATCAAAGAAAAAAATAACTGCACAGGCGAAGCAGAGTGTAAAAGCTATTCATAATAATGAATGCGTAATTCACACACAATAGAAATGGTAATCATAAAAGGATTTGTTTTCAAAATAAACCCGGCTACACACTACGATCATCATAACATTATTGTTTAAATGCATGTGTTGGTGTTGTTAAAACTATTTCTACGCTCCTTGTACTACTTGAGCAGCGCTGGTGCAGCGGTATCCACGACTACTTTGAAACATAGGTCGCGGGTTCCATCCCTAGTCGTGCACACACATATTTGTGTTGTTTCATCGCCGCTGCTCAATAAAGAAAACGCCGGGAGACAAACCGGTTCGAGGACATGTGACATCCACCAATCCGCACGTAGCCAGCGTGAGTGGATTAAGGCTAAAACTCACTCAACTATCTTAGGAGCTGCTGCGCCATGTTTTTATCCCAACAATGCGACACAAGCGCTTGGGGGGAAACACATTTGTCGCTTAAAATATAATATCCCTATAATATTTTCACACATACACACAGCGCCATCTAGTCCCAAACTAAGCAATTATATTTACTTGTGATATGGGTACTAAGAACAGATAAACTACTTAATTTATTTTTTTGTAAATACATACTTAATATAGATAAATTACAACCAGACTCAGAACAAACAATCGTGCTCATCACACAAAGATTTATCCTGGGTGGGAATCGAACCCACGACCTTCGGCTTTGCAGTCCGGGTCACTAACCACTACGCCACCAGGCAAGTCAAAATACAGTCGGTCAGTACAAGCATATATGTGACCCGAACGGTTAAGAGGTGAATAATGCTTGCTGTCATTAACTAACTTAATTCTATGGGTGTGGATGCTTATGTAAACAGATATTTCTTCATTCTTTTACAAATACCGCCTATTTCTAACATTGAACACACATTGCAATAGCAATGTCAAGTACATATATTATTTGTTTTACAAAAATATTTTAATCCCATTGTCATTCAAAACTATTTATCATCTGGAAGGTGTTCAAGGTAATATATAAGGCCTTGGAGCCGTTGTGAAGTCTAAACAATTTTTTGAAAAAAAAAAAATATAAATACACCTTTTCAGATTGCATGGCTTAGAAAATTTAACACGGAAATAGTATTACCCGCGTTCTCCTCTACCGAGGTACATGAACAGTTTGTATGCATAAACTGTTCATGTGTTGTGTTTGTGTGTAGCTTTTATTTACGTGTGCATTGTAAAGACGCTTCAACTTTTACATGTGTGCTGTACTTGGTTACCTCCCCTCCCCAAAATCTGGCAGAAACAATTTTGTACTAGAAGTTGCGTGTAAAATTAAATGCTCTTAGTTGCATGGGAATACGTACTTTATTAATCAAATATTCAATTATTTCTGAATACTTACTAAAGGAATGATTTAATTCTTTCTTTGGAATGTTAGCAAACAATTCGACAAAGGAAATAAAGGGAATTGAGCAAAAATTCAATGATTGTTCTATAGATACCACAAACAAAAACCATAATATATTAAATTAATTGAACAATAGAACAATAAGCACTGTTTGTTCCATACCGGTGAAGGAAAACACCATGAGGAAACTGGCATACCTTTAAAACATACAAGGATGTCCTCCTCCACAGGACATGTCTTCCCTTCAGCCCTTTTTAGTGTCCACGACTATCTTACGAGTTGAGAGAGTTTAGGCCTTAATCCACACACGCTGGCGTATCTACTATAAAAAATTAGGTACTTATTTATTATTCGTGCTGCACTACATAATATATAGGGGGTCCCTTAAATTATAGTGCAAGGTTGAGGATGGCACATTAAATTATTTCCTAACTAATTTGACCAGTTTCCCGAAGCACCACAAAAAGTCACAAAATATTATTTTATTTATTTTTTAGATTTTTTATTTTTCCCGTTCACTAGTCAGTATTTTTAATGCTGTGACCATAGATATTATCGTTATCTAATTCTGATTGCTGTAAATAAAAGCTCTATGGTTCAACATTGTATTCTTCTGTTTGTTTGTTTTTTGTCACTAACAAAAATAAATTGTATTATTGTTTTTTAATTCAGAATTCGAAGTTTGAGAAATTGCGCTGTAAAAATAATGTTTGGAATTACATAAAGCCATTATCTATTTTAAAACTTGCAGGTTTCTTTTATTAGTAAAACATTTGTAACTACGTCATGTATTCACAAATTATTGATATATTTTGTAGACAAGGAATAAATTTTCTAAAAGTTAAAAATGCGAATGAGTTAGTTTTTATGTTATCAATATTAAATTTTGTTCATTTTGACATCGAAAATGATTATTATTAGCCTAAATTTAATTACAATCTTAATGAGGCGGTCTAATTAAAATACGATTTTTCATATATCCTGTCGTCATCCCTATTTCTTCAGGCTCCTGTCCTCTCAAACTGATTGACAACCAGCTAACTATGCAAATTAAGTATGTTCATTTAGTACCACCGCACCGGCTTGTTTCTAATCGGGTGAGACAACTTTAGATTATTATTATTATATTATAAATAAATAAATAAATATTCTGGGACATTAACACACGGTCATCTGGTCCCAAGCTAAGCAGAGCTTGTGTTATGGAAACCAGATAACTGGTATAAACTATACATATAATACTATTCTTTTGTAAATATATACTTATAATAGATATTTACACCCAGACTCGACACAAACACAAATGTTCGTCACTAATGTTTGTCTCGGGTGGGAATCGAACCCACGACCTGCGGCGTGAAAAGCAAGTATCTTACCGACCATGCCCCCTGTGGCATGCGCAGAAATAACTCCGCAATTTTGTACTGACTTCAAAAAGAAGGAGGTTATCAATTCGACTATATGTTTCTTTGTTTTATGTAGGTATGTTACGCTGTAGTTCCGCCAATTTTAGATTGATTTTAATAATTATTTTTTATTTCAAAGGGGGTTCCCATTTGTATTGTATCGATCTCGGTTTTAAGTTATTTTTAAAACATTAATGACAGTTCGTATTTTTTTTTAAAGTTATTTTTCCAATGCCATCAAAAACGCCGACGGCCTATTAACGTTCTATAGACGTCATTAAAAAAGGTTCAGTGAAAAAGCTTCCGATAAGCTACTTCCTATAATCCTACAAACACAAAACAATCTTTATAAAAAAAAATACCAAAAAATTAAATAGAAATAAAAATATTATAAAAAAAAATAAAAAATATATAGTACAAATAAAATACATAAGAAACGTATAAATCGTAAAGTCTTAGAAAAAACATAGATTCAAAAACATACACTATAGAAACTTAAAAATCTAGATATAAAATTATTTATTGCAAACATACCTAATTTTTTTATTCCAAAAAAAATATTATTATTATTATTATTTTATACCAGCACGATTTAAAAATAAAACACTGCTAAATAAATCGCGGGGAAATAAATTCGTAATTTAAAAAAAGCGCGCCAAACGGTATAGTGCGCCCGGCGCGTGCACAGCAGAATGCGACACTGGCGATTGTACTAGATTGATACCGAAGTTCACTACCAACTATATCTAACGATTCTAATATTTAGGTACATAGATTCAATGAACATTTTTAAAATCATTTAAATTAATATAATCACACAAAAAATAACAAGAACTGTGATTTCTGATCAATGTCCTTATTGATCAGATATTAAGTCAATTAATTTTAGAAAGTGTTTCAAAGGGAAGCTCGTAAAGGCGCGATAAATAAGGAAAAAAAGGATAAATTTATTTCAAACAGAAAATTGTTAAATCCGCATATATAACCTGAACTTGAAAGGCCATACTATACTTACTAAACTATTTATATTTTTGGGGTTATTCTTTTCTTTTCAAATTGATCTATCAAAATTTAGCCGTCACAATACTATTGCTTAAGACTCGAATAACGGAGAATATAAGGCATAAGGCCCTTTTGCGATTCACCTTGCATACCTATGTTATGTTGGATGTTGGTATGTTATGTTACGAGGTAAGTTGTGGTCAAGCGCAACCATATTTTAGGATTAAAAAAAAGAAGTTATGTCTGAACAAACCAAAAAATATAACCATCCGAAATAAGAACCTTAATTCTAAAGTAAGTTACGAGTAAAAACCGGATATCATTCAGAACCGATTTTCTTTTAGAATCATGAGTCTAACTTTAACATAGGTAGGTAAACATGAGGCCGACTAAAAGTTGAACGTTTAAATACTACATTTTAACTATTACTTATTTGGGTTGACCTAACAAGCAACTTTGTAGTTATGCCCTAACTCAGGTTATAATTTGTCAAGAATTTATTAATTGGTTACACTTGTCATTTGGTTAAAATCTATCCGTTTCTAGATTTGATTGATCTACGATCGATCGTCACACTGTGAGAATATGGGCATTGTTGAAAATCATTGCTGTGGGTCGCCTCTAGTAGGTACCTACTCACAGTGTTTACTGAGCAATGTCCATGTTTGACACTGATGGGTCACACTTGCTCTTAGTTTTTATTTTTGACGTGACAACGTCTTATAAATTGGTTTGCCGGGTGACACTTCAAGAAACTGCGTTACGCTCCGCTCACGTTATGCGCTCACAATGAGAGCGAGTGAGAGGCACTCGTCCCTTCCACTCGGGCATGGTTAGCCCGCCTAAGAGCGAGAGAGACAGATTTCATCCTTCTTCCTACTATACGAATGAATATTCACATTAAAATTATTTTACCACTCAAAGTCGTTGTCACGTAAACCTTTCGCCCGTATACCGACTTTACAGGCAACCAATTTATTTTTCTTCATTTTACCGTTTTCATTTGTTTTTTTGTTCTCTTTTTATGTGTTTTTTTATTATTTGATTCTGTGTGTCCTGTCTCTGTCAAATAAATGATTTTCTTTCATTCTTTTCTTCTTTCTAAGTAATTAGTAAGTAATTTTGAGCTCTTAGTCGTATTTTATTTACGGCGGCCAATCATTAGCTAAGTTATAATAATACTACCTAACCGTTTTTCAGCTACGAGACGAGCTGGCCGACACGATCAGGCAGAGATAGAGCACAGAACTAGACGTTCTCTTCGACGCACAGCGGTGTCACTTCCTGACTAAGGAATAGAACTAAGTTAGACAAATTATATCACTGGTTTTGGAGAGACGCGGGATTTACATAATGTACCCTACTCCAAAGGTGCAGTCAAAATTCAAATCTTATACAGTAAGAAGATTAGAGTATAAGTGGACCAGCCCTTGATTCGGATTTGTTTAATCTATGCTAATATTATAAAGCTAAAGAGTTTGTTTGCTTGAACGAGCTAATCTCAGAAACTACTAGTCCGATTTGAAAAATTTTTGCAGTGTTAGATAGCCCATTTATTGAGGAAGGCTATAGGCTACTTTACATCCCACAGCGGGGAGAAGTATACGTAGTTCTAGAAAGCTAGTTAGTTATATGGCATTATTGACTATTTATATAATTACAAAATTTAACTATCTATAATAAGCAATCTATTATTGTTTACAAAGTTATGCATTATGTTTATAATTAACTTTATTACATTAGTTATTTAATGTGTGTTTAAGATTGATAATGTTATTGACTGCTTCGCAAACGAATGACATTTGTACACAAATAAAATATTAACTTTGTTCGCATCTACCCATCGCAGTTGGCGGTTCAAAGCCAAAGCTGTAGGGATTTTAGAGATTTTAGAAACTAGGATTTACGGCTTTATTTTTGAAGACTCCGCGGGAGTGCACCTTTGATCTGAATCTCGACACGTGGTCCCCGGGTGGTGCAAATCAGGTAACAATAAACTGGTTATAACTGGTAGGCTTCGGTCGTGGTTAGTGACCCCACACCAGACAGCCGCACCGCCAAGCTGCCTTGTATACAAATTCCCGACAAGAACAGTTAGGCGGAGAACCGCGGTCGCCGGGCATCACACCTCGCTGGAAGATCTTTCCTTTACACTGAAGGTTCACTACCACCCGATCCTCCAGCCAATGTAGCTGTTGTATATGGTTATAACAAGGTTATAGCAAAATATTATAGTCCAGTCAATATTTACACAAAGAATGAGTAACGTTTAACTTAAATAACATAATTTGTATAGAAATAACACCCATTTAAAGATATTTTTATGTCAACAGTATTGTTCCGTGAATTTTGTAAACGGTGACCACGAAGGTTCATCTTAGTCTTAGAGTATTTAACAAGGGAGGTGTTATACACAACTTCTAGTACTAGATTGTTTCTGCCAGTTTTTGGGGATGGCGAGGTAGCACGTACAGCACACAAGTAAAAGTTGAAGCGTCTCTACAAATGCATACGTAAATAAAAGCTACACACAAACACAAAACATGAACAGTTTATGCATACAATCTGTTCATGTACCTCGGCAGAGGGTAATGCGCGTAATACCAGTTCCTTGATAAATTGTCTAAGATCTTAGTAAATAAAATTTATGCGTTCAACGGCCGGTTTCAATATCCTATCTCTGGATTTATTCATCATAGCGCTTAAGACTGCAACGAACGTGGAGGTGAAAATTAAGCTTAAACTGTCACAAACCAATTAATAATAAAAATAATTTAGCGCTCTTCCTACTCTTCCCTACTTTTTGCTGTGAAAGCTAGTTAATATAATCCCTACAAAAACATAAATGTGAAATGAGAGCCAAGTTCAATATTAAGTCTTCCTCGACTTCACCGAAAAAAGTATCAAGATCATTTGTGCAAGTTTGTGTTCACTCGGCATGTAATTCAAGCTCAAGATTTGACTCCGCCATTTTTACGCACAGCCTATATTATATTTGCATGTTAGTGAACTACTAGCTTCGTTCACGGCACCGCCCGCGTGGTACTTATTGGGATAAAAAGTAGCCTATGTGTTAATCCGACCATAATCTATCTCTGTGTTAAATTTAATCCAATTTCGTCTTGTAGTTTTTGCGTGAAAGAGTAATATACATCCATACATTCTAGCCCATATATTAGTTCCTACTACTCTATGGACTACTAGCCTTTCTAAATAAATTGGCTATAAGTGCAAGATTTTTTTTTAATCAGTCCTGTAGTTCTTGCGATTAGCGCCTGAAAGAAATGCATCTATTTAGCTTTAAAATAATAGTAAGATATATTTGGTTTGTCGGTAAAAAACAGCTTAGACAAACCATAAGTATGAATTACATCCCGAGTGAACACTACTTGGCAGTTCCTTTTTTGTAACTTGGCTGGACACGCTCCCGAGTAGGTATCTAGATAATGACCCGAGAATTAATACAAAGACAATTTACGTGTGACAACAATTTTAAGATGTAATCTCAGCGTGTACAAATTAGTACATAGTAAACACGCGACGCGTTTGTCACTGTTTGTAATTGTTTTGACACATTATGTGCACGTGATACACTTTACATAGTTAAAAATATAGTTTATAATAACCACCGACCACGACTTACTCCACGTGATGTAACGAAAGTATCTTGTGGCGAAGAGTCCATACAAGCCGATTCCCATCGGCTTCCCTTTAGGAAATGGTCAACATCACACGTACTTAATAATATATTATGTAACGCCCAAAAGTTTTAAATCGCAACAAAAATAAGTATAGCATTAAGTGTAAGAACGATCGGTGACAGTACTGAAGAGATATTATTTTCCCAAGTAAGAAATTTTTTGCTCCGGCTTCCCTTTTTCACTTTCACCCTTCGCCACTGCATGCGGTCTCTGCACTCACCCGCGAACCGCGGCTATGACTCACGCGTGAAAAAGCCGCGAAATATATAGTGCTCTACACTTGCAACATTTCGCATTTTATTACAGCAGTCTGCTATTAAGCGGGTGTGGAGGGCGGTCAACTACTTGATAAATGCAAAGGTTGAATTATCAAAATAGTGCGGAATAGTGCGATTCAGATTTAAGTGTAGTTTACTTTCGCATTTACGTTCACTCATGTGATTGTTATCCGTTTCGCACACAACACTACAAATGTCGATGCGTTCGCGCTTCGCAAACCGTTTGACACGGACCCCGAAACGCCGCCACGAGGCGCGACCGCGATACCGCGAAACCGTCCACATTCGCTGATTTCGGCCTTTGCGGGGTTTCGCGACGCGAGTTATGAGCCTCTTTTAAAAGGAAATGCAAGTACAGGTACTTTTACAAATACCCGGTCGTCACTGCACACATGTGCGAATTGTTACATTACCGCTGCTCAATATCGGTTAAGGAAAACATCGTGAGTAAACCAGCATATCTAAGAATTAATCATTCGAGGACATGTAACAACCATCGACCTCACTTGGTCAGCTTGTGTGGATTAAGGACTAAACTCTCTCACACGTAAGATGGTTGAGAGAAGATCCGAGCCCAGCTGTGGGACACTAAAAAGGGTTGAAGTGAAGTGACTTGTCTGAAGCTTAGACTGGCCGCCACAAAACCGCTAGAAAGGATTATTATTATTATTATTACAGTTCACTATTCATAATATTAAAACTAAGTTTTACTTACTTGCTTACAAGAGAACGTTGTTGTAATGCTGATACAACTAAATGTCTGCGGCCAACGCTTATGATAAAAATTTGACCTTTGCCTTTTAATCCTTCGTATATCTTCTTATCACTCACGATTAGAGAAAAAATAGCCAATTGTAAAGTGCATACCACATGTGTACCATATGTGTAGACCTACCGGTGGCGTAGAGTCCATAATTCCCATCGGCTTCCTTTTTGGAAAAGGTCAATATCACATGTACTTAATAATATATGTTGTAACGCCTAAAAGTTTTGAATAGCAACAATAATAAGTATAGCATCAACTGTACGAACGATCGGTGACGGTAGTGAAGAGATATTATTTTCCTATGTAACAACTTTTATGCTCAACTTTTCAGACTTCCACCCTTCGCCACCGAGTCCTACACTTATGGTACACATAACCTGTCTTTTATAAACTAAGAATCCCTACTAATATACTAGTATCTTACTGTTACGCTTTCACGCCTTAACTACTGAACTAATTTAAATAAAATTAGGTGCAGAGATAGTCTAGAGCTGGAGAAAGGACGTAGGCTACTTTTTATCTAACTAGCAGACTATACCGTGAGCTAGATAAAAATATTTAACTAACAACGATACCAATCTGACTGTAACAATATTTTTTTCTAAATCAATCTAAGAACTCTTGGATGTATATGACTAATCTCAACGACCACTTTACTGTCAGAATCCATACAAAATACGCGCAGCAAACATCACCCGTCTTTCACAACCGGGTAAACCATTCAGAGGTTAAAACTACTAGCGCCATCTAGTTCATAAATATCCCACTAACGTGAGGGTACTACTAGCGCCATCTAGTTCGTAAATACCCTACTAACGTGACCACCGATCCACGTGTTAAGTTACGAGGTAGTTCGTGAATTTTTCGCTAGATGGTGTTATTATAAACACTTACCTCTGCCCAGAAGCAGACGATGAGCGAAGACCCCGACATCAGGAGAGGGTAGTAAGCTGATAATAGACTGGTCGCCCATCCCTCTTGGAATGCAGACTGTGAACAAATATATTACTTTATTCGTCTTACAGTGGAAACATCGTAAGTGTATAAGAAAAAAAATTTCAACAAAAAGAAAGAAAGACTACGTGCTGTAAAATTTTGTATGGCGTATTTTAATGAACAATTTTATTAATTATTAATAATAACAATAACATTATTTCTTATTTACATAAAACATAATAAAATAAATAAACTAATTCTAGAATTCTAATCTTAAAAACCAGATAAGGCGTCATAAAATTCCTCCGGATCGAGGTCTTTGGACAATGCTAATTCTTTGACCAAGATGTAGGCCAGCCCTCTGGTCACGTGAAGAGTCTAATAAGCGCCTAGAAATTTCTTTAAAAAGAGCACGGGCGCTCGGGCCCCACGGACCAAGCGTCTCAACCCCAAACCTCAAAAATATAATTTGTACATAGTTGACTATATTTACCGGTTAAAATTTTATGTATTTTTTTTCCGTCCGTATTTTAGTGTTTTTTGTTTAATATAGAAATTCAACCCGCTTCTATAGCCAGAATTGTTTGATACTATAAGATTGTCCATTGCTCTTTTCCTAGAAACGTAATAAAATCAATTTGGGCAAAAATACAGCTACGTGGTTTTCATTCTAAGGCGTCGATATTGTATTTGATTTCTGTATTCAAACAAAGCTATTTAGTTAAAATTTTTGAGTGAGACTTAATAAGCTAGTATTAATTAATTTCTTTAATTGAATAGCATGTTAATGTCACATATTATTATTTATATCTCTATAAAATTTTACGATCGATCAGATTAGCCTGATACTGTAGTAAATACGGTTTACGCATCTCCCACTAAAACTCCACAGTGTCCTTTAAGTAGCTATGGTAGGGAGATGCGGAATACGCTCTTAGGTTCATATTCAGCCCGAAATTTGACCATGAGAAGTCGTATCTTTAATCAATAATTAAATCGCACGCACTAGGTACTACAAATTTTAGTATCTTGGATTTTTAGGGAGGTACCTAGCAAATAAAAAAGGAAAACAAGATACAAACAAGCGTCAAACTTAAAACATCACTCTTTTCGTGGGAGGTTAATACAACAGCTCGACTCACCGGTGATACGAAATACGCTCCACGTATCAACGAAGCTAGGAACGCGACTAAATACAGCATCTTCTGTGTGGTGACTTTGCACGCTCGGAGGAAGCTCGGCGCCTTCAGCCGCCGGTACTCCGTCAGAATACAGATGGTTAACTGGACCGCACAGACGAACGCCACTAAAAGGAACACACCGCCTATGCCTGAAACAAAAAATATATCGTCAACATGCAACTTAGGAAAACATAAAACGGTGTAGGTGAAAATAAATATGGTCCTAGTTATGTGCGCAAAATATCTGTAGTAATAGGGGAGGTTGGTCCTATTGTTTGAGATTGGGTATCTCTCCAAGGAATAAAAAGGCGGCCTTTTTAGTTCAAAGTTACATTTGACGTATTCTTCGACTGATATTATTACTAATATTCCCCAGCACTTCGTACGATTCGTAGCGCCTAACACTCGCAAAGCGTTCGTAGCACACGCGTAGCGAACAACGCTCCACGTAGCTGGTAAAGGTGCTACGAAACGTAGTAGTATATGCTACGAGTTGTGTGGACTTGTACGAACGCTACGGGTATAACGTTCGTTTGTAGCATACGCACAGCATTCGTAGCATACGCGTACCCAACTACGAAGTAAGATCTATGTAGTTTGTGAAGCTGTTACGCTATGAGCATAATGTTCATTTGTAGCATACGCAATGAGTTCGTAGCACACGCACAGAGTTCGTAGCACACGCGTAGCAAAATTCGATCTACGTAGCTGGTGAAGGTGCTACGAGACGTAGTAGTGAATGCTACGAGTTCTGTAGAGTTCTACGAACGCTACGGACAAAACGTGCGTTTTCAAACTACGATCAAACGTAGCTGGTCACGGTAATAATTATGACACGCAGTAGCGTATGCTACGAGTTCTGTAGAGGTCTACGAGCGCTACGAAAATAATGTTCGTTTGTATAGCGAACAAACATGCGTAGCGAAGTACGATCTACATAGCTGGTGAAAGTTCTTTGAGAACAAATCGTATAAAATCAGACTAATCAGAGTGCCTATTTCGGTATTGCGTTATCCAGACGCCTCTGTAGAAATAAACTTGACCTAATCTTTAACATCCCTTAAGTAGCACAAGACCTCTACAAACATAACAACATATATCTGCTATATATTTCAATAGAAAGGCGTGTAAATCTGTGTCTATCTACACTCACAGGCGTGGTATGGCATGTTGGGTCCCGCGCACTCATCCCCCGAGTACCGGATCTCGCAGAGACAGGTGCCGTTCATACAGTCACCACGGCCGCTGCACCCGAGCGCGCAGCCCGCGCCCCGCGCCGCAGCAGACATCACTGCGTCCGCGTAGTACGCTAGCAGCGAACGCATCTTATGGCGAGCGACGGGCACCGCCGCTTCGGGTCACTGGAAAAGAAAAATAAGAAATTTAATAAAAAATCTATACCATTTATTTTGTTCTATCATTGGCTTGCGCTTGACCACTACTCGGCTATTATTAAGCAAAGATATGGTCTATGACAGAAAGCGCTTACCCAGTAAATATCAATTCACTCGTGTCAAGAAGACAGATAGATTATCATAGCTATCAGGAAATAGGTTCTAACGGATTATCGGCTGCCCATTGTGGGCTTGCGTTACCCAATTTATCGGTTACCCATATACAACGTTACTTTTCCTTGTCGCACATCTCTAAAACTATGAACAACAACCAAAACTATTAGCAAGTTAAGAAAACTAAGTTGTTGTTCACGCCGAAACTCACTAGACGTTATTTATTAGGTACTTACGTATTGCGTTGTAGACAGTGAACATTATAATATGCTTACAATCGACGCGCGTTCAAATTTATGGCACCTATTATATTCAATAAGCTACTTACAAACATTAAAGGATAACCGACTTATTGTAAAACAAATGTTATTTTTCTGTGGCAGATTTTTTAAATTATGTATTCTAAGGCCTTTTAGTCGTTTATGTTGTCGGTCATAGTGAGTTTGGACCGGATCAACGTCATCTGTCAAGCATGACAGGTGACATCGCAGAGCTGTTCGACTGAATGAATGTTTTAATGTATAGTTTTATGAATATGTATGTTCTTTGTCTGTATTAACTGTTACCATTTAAATTAATATATCGCTGGACCCCGTGCGAGTTAGACGTCCGCTGGCGAATCAGTAGATCAAATTACGAGAGCCAAGTAGAGCGGTCGTGTGCGCGGCTAACCCACCTTTTATCATAGTTTTACTTACTGAATCCCCTAGGAACCCATAATAGTTTAATATTGGGTAGGTAGGGTACTCTGGGGGTTACTCTAAACGATAGATATTAGGTGGATGCTTAGTAGTGTAACTACTCACTGATTTGGCATAAATAAGTGGGTAAGTTAATATAAAAGACCATCCTGACACTTCACATATTTCTACGTTCCCCGTACCTACTTCTAGTTTAATTCTGTGTGGGGTTCACCATCCTCCTTCTTGCATCAGAAGTGGGATTGTGTTCCACTTTTGCCCACACACTGGTTAGGAATTAACAACGCGTGCTCTGAGCACGTGGTTAAGTTTTGCAGTTTTCGCGCCTGCCCCAGAGACGACGGAGCGTGACGGCATGACCCGCTGGCACTCCCGCCCACGTGGTAAGGCAACCGTGTGCAGTGGATTCCTATCGCTCGAAACGATAAGCATGGATCTCGAAAGGTTACGTAAGCGTTTTACTGTTTTTTAATATGATTCCTGTCAACTACCCAAGTGTAGCGGAAATGTGTTCGCTGATCGGTAAGCAATATGCAGGCCTAAGATTTAAATCAATTTATGATGGCCGAACGGTTAGTGATGTGTATTTTTGAGCACCAATGAGTGTTGATATAATTTTGACAATAGATTATTTTACATTTCAATGAGTGTTAAAATAAAGAGGCGTTAGTTAGTTAGTTTCTACTTCTGTCTACCTCGTAATTAAGTTGTTGGAATTTCTGTAAAAAAATGTCAATTATATTGGTGCGAAAAAAAGCATATTGTTTTAAAATTTTAACGGTTCAATATTTAGTGTGATTTAATGCTACGGTTCAATAGTCTTTATCTATTAGGGTTTTCGATCTAAGAAGCAACAGATATCCATGGTGAACACTGTTGTAGTAGGAATAGCGATACACGACTAGCCTGATCCTGTATGAACATCAGCTAGTTCAAGCTATACATACTATTTTAGGTGATCAGATGCATCACGAATAAATGAATGCACAACTGATCAGGCAGTAACATATTCCTAGATAAGTACTAATGTTGGCTAAATTGTTCTCAGCTTCCCCAGCGGACGATAACACCTTCGAGGACGAAGGCGTACGTAGGATGGCCGTGTTGTCGGTCATAGTGAGTTTGGACCGGATCAACGTCATCTGTCAAGCATGACAGGTGACATCGCAGAGCTGTTCGACTGAATGAATGTTTTAATGTATAGTTTTATGAATATGTATGTTCTTTGTCTGTATTAACTGTTACCATTTAAATTAATATATCGCTGGACCCCGTGCGAGTTAGACGTCCGCTGGCGAATCAGTAGATCAAATTACGAGAGCCAAGTAGAGCGGTCGTGTGCGCGGCTAACCCACCTTTTATCATAGTTTTACTTACTGAATCCCCTAGGAACCCATAATAGTTTAATATTGGGTAGGTAGGGTACTCTGGGGGTTACTCTAAACGATAGATATTAGGTGGATGCTTGGTAGTGTAACTACTCACTGATTTGGCATAAATAAGTGGGTAAGTTAATATAAAAGACCATCCTGACACTTCACATATTTCTACGTTCCCCGTACCTACTTCTAGTTTAATTCTGTGTGGGGTTCACCATCCTCCTTCTTGCATTTATAATGTTAAAAATTAATATGTATTCAAGTAAGTAATGTATAATTTCACTCATAAACGTTTTGTATGCCGAAAGGTAGAATGTAGAAGGACTTTTTACCTTTTTTAACATCTAATACTGTAATACCTACATTCATTGAAATAAAACTACTTTTTAACGGATTTTATCGCGGTTTATTTTAGATTTAGATCCCGACGTTTCAAAGTCTTTTCAGACTTCATGTTCACGGGTGGACTGGGGTATTTGACGTCCAAAAATATTAATCACAATTATTACTGACTACCTCCAAACATTATGTGTGGTGTGGTGTGTTCCCAGGTTATCCACTGCTGTACCCTTCATTATTTATTTTAGGAATGGTGGGATATTACACACTCGAAGTGAGAAGGGAGGTAGCTCTTGCCACCTACCTTTTTAGTGTATTACGCGGTAACATCCACAATCCGGGTATATTAAGGGAGGTTCAGCTGTGTGTCCCGGACGAGTACAGAGGGCGTCGCCGTCGGCCGCCGTTGCTGGCTCTGCCTCGCGCGCGCACCAACCTCCTGCAGCGCGCACCGCTCTTGCGGGCGCTGCGTGTGCTCAACACACTGTCTGACCAGATAGATCTATTCTCGTGTACACTGAACGTATTCACAAAGGCTGCTTATTACCTTTGTAGTATGAATAAGATAAAATAAGATTTTAATAATTTGCTTCAAATATGTGTACAATTATTTTGTAATTTTGTCATTTATAGAATTAATTAGATTTAATGACTTTAGGAATAAGAATTAGTTACTACTCTGTCGCATTAGGCTAGCCTGTAATGATAGTTGTAAGTTATGATAAATAAATAAATAAATAAATAAATTAATATTTATGTTGCGTTCCGATTAAAGCAACTGAGCTCACAGTGTCTTGAATTCTGAGTTGATTTTGCTTGGGTTTTGGTACAAGTAAATTAAGCACTGGGTCCCAAGCTGGTGGTATATTCCAACCATTTTCTCTGTTGAAATAAGGGGTGTTTTTTAATTTCAATAGTACAACCATTACCTGAGATTTGATAAAACACAGGTTCTTGTGAAAGAAAACCGGTTCCTACCAAGAATGATCCGCGAAGCTATTGCGACAAGTAGGCTATGCGCCACCGATATATGGTGGAAATTCAACGGGTACGCACAAAGCGCTTTGCTGCCACTTTCATTGTGCGAACTGCCGAATTGTGGAATTCGTTGCCGGCATCTATGTTTCCCGATAGCTATAATCTGCGGGTCATCAAGTCACGAGTGAATCGGTATTTACTGGGTAAGCGCGTTCCATCGCAGACTGCATCATTACTTCACATCAGGCAAGTTGTGGTCAAGCCAATTTACTGATAAAAAAAAATATAGTTAATCACTCCTTATAACCCTATTCTAAAAACCTGTAACAATTCAAACCCACATGTACTTTCAGCTACGTTTATAAAGCACTCGTTTAGATAGTAGGTCGCAAATGTCGCCCTACAGACAAGTGACCTTGAATTTATCGATTCACCGCCTCCTCCCACTCAAATTACTGTTTCCGCAACAATGGGAAGATACGAGCACGATTTTGATATCAGTTCAACCCTTTTTACAGTCCAACTGTTAGGCACGGGTCTTCTCTCAACTATTTTACCAGTTCAGAGAGTTTAGGCCTTAATCGACACGCACTGGCCAAGTGCGGGTTGGTGGATGTCACGCGTCTTCGAATGCCGGTTCCCTCACGTTATTTTGCTTCACCGATATTGAGCAGCGGCGATGAAACAATAAACACAAAGATATATAGGCACGACCGGGGAGAGACCCGCGACCTTATATTTCAAAGCGAGGCCTGCGTTGTCACTTACTACATTGAAATAAAACTACTTTTTAACGGATTTTATTTAACGGTTTATTTTAGATTTTACTACATTTTTATACAATATCACTTACTATCATCTACTTTGTATTCCCCCATTGTCCTCTAAACACGACCACTTCATTTGAGGTTATTAATAAGGTTACATAAGGCAAACCCTAGACAATTAAACACCGAACTGGTATTACGCGCGATCCCTTCTGCCGAGGTGCATGAACAGTTTGTATGTTTTGTGTTTGTGTGCAGCTTTCATTTACGTGTACATTTGTAAAGATGATTCAACTTTTAAATGTGTGCTTGTACGTGGTAATATCGCCTCCCCCAAAAACTAGCAGAAACAAATTGAAATAAAACTACTTTTTGACGGATTTTATCGCGGTTTATTTTAGATTTTAGATCCCGACGTTTTAAAGTCTTTTCAGACTTTATGTTCACGGGTGGACTGAGGTATTTGACGTCCAAAAATTTTAAATACAATTATTAAAAAATAAAATAAAATAAGTAATAATATAATAATAATAATAAAATCCGCTAAAAAGTAATTTTATTTCAATGTGTGATATTCGCGTAAATCTAAGACAATACTAGCAGAAACAATTTAGTACTAGAAGTTGCGTATTACACCTCCCGTGTTAAATGCTCTAAGTCACTATCTAACAAAGCCCCAGTATGTTATTCGTTATAATGTATTGCGACACACCACTAAAGCGATCCCACTGTCATTCTGCCAAAATTTGTAACCTACTAAATCCACAATGGCAGCTAGAACGCTGCTAACTTTTTAAATAAATTCACAGTATGACTTTTCATAAAGTTTATTAAATTTTTACTGTAATTTATTTTAAATTCTTTATTAATATTGTCATTGTTATTGTTAAGCTAAGTTGAAGCTATGACAATTGTGATATCGTTTTGTATTAGGATTAGGAACGTGTTAATTATGCCTAATAATAAATGTATTTCAAGATGGAGTATATAGTTCCAGAACATGACAGGTTAAAATTACACTACAGTTAGGTTTTTGTGTCACAAGGAGATGCGTCTCAGTGTCTGTGATAATATAAACTGTGTAACAGACATTTAGATCCACAACGAATTTATTAACATAATCGGGAAAAATTAACATATCTGGCCCAAAGGTTACTTAAATTTCAGAAAAATATAAGAAATCACCACTGGGAAATCATAAAAAAACTTGAGAGGTGTCAAGGGGTACCCGGATTGAACGAAGTTCCTTTCGATTAATTAGTGAAGGAATAGTAATAAATATTTTTTATTAAGCTATAATAATATTTTTTTTCTATCTCTAGAGAGAGAGAGGAAAGAGAGAGAGACAGACAGACAGAGAAACAAGCGCACGCCGAACAGCTTACAATAGCTTACTATAGCAAAAAGTGTCGTGACAACTTTTCGTAAGAATTTTTTCCATCTAGCCCCCTTTCACAACGCGCGATAAGGAACTTCGTTCCAAAAATTTTAAGGGGGTGTCACAATATGTGTTTGTGTTTCACGAAATTAACTAGTTCGCACCAAAGTTCGCACGGAGAGCGGGCACTTTTCACCACGATGCCACTCACACTGCGCGTATACAAATAAAGCAACAGTGCAATGACCTTTACCATGTGGGTGCGTTATGTAAACAAGAAAGCCGCATGCAGATGAGATCGCGGCGTGCGTCATTATAGCCAGAATAGCGTAACTTTTTGTTGCAGTTTACGCATGATATAATTTTACAGGCTTAGGTATGTTTATATACACCTGTCATGTTTGCTATAAACAATTGTTAAGTTATGATCAGTTAAACGTCGTAATTCCTTTTCTTTAAAAAAAACTTACCTATTTCTGTAAAGAAATATATTCGATCCTAAAACCTAAAAATAAATTATCTTCTGATATACTTAGAGAATCTTAAATTAACAGCAATAGACTCGGCCCCTATTACGTATGGGACTTAAATATAGCTGGCGAAAAGTGGGTGATATTCACCTCTGCCTACACCTTCGAGTAATACAGGCGTGAAGCTATGGTCTTTTTCTATAAGTGACCGTTTCGTGAGGTTCAATTAGATTTAAATTTCATTTTTATTTTATGGTATTTTTTAAACACCTAACGTAGCCATGGGTGGCCCAGTATTTTGGGCACATGGTATTGCTCCTTTAAAAACTCTATAATCTACACGTTTAATAATAATTATATAACCAAGTAGAGGTGTTTATATTGTTTGCACTATCTCCCAGTCAAATAAAAATACTTATCTCTCCTGGATTATAAAATGAAACTGATTAAATAACGTTAAGAACATTACCTAACACATAATTTTAACAGGCTAATAAGTGAAAATACTTCAATCGGGAATCGAAGCATCTATCCTCGGCGGGGAATCTAATATTGGAGTTAACTCTACCTTGCTATTTCAATATCGAAAATTCGATCGAAATTGATAGAATCATAGTTAATTAATATGACAAAAGATAGTAGTTAGAGAAAATTTGTTTTTCGGGCACCGTCATCAACGGAGCTATTTCGCAGAATCATTCTGCTTACGACCACGACCGGTGAAACCCGTATCGAAACGTAGAGCTAATTTAAAAGTGACCGCATTAATTAACGATAAAGTTTAAAAGTACAAGTGGTTAAACAATTAACTAACCTTATCGTATCTATACCCTACCTCTGCCTACAGAACTTTTAATAACCGACTTAAAAATTAGATGTTATAAATTCGACCTGTAGGTATGTAAGTAATAGTGTCGGGATTGCGTCTAATTCGCCGAGGACAGTCTTAAGTCAATGAGCTTAAATGACGTTTATGAATACGGGTAATTGAATAGAAAAGCCCCCGCATTTATAAAATAGATTTATAATTCGCTTGTCTCTGTCTGTCATCTTGATATTTAAACAAGTAAGAAAGAGACAAAGTCCATTTTAACTAAATAGTCTTATAACTTTTATGAATAAGGCAGTAAGGTTTTATTTATGAAGTGTGTACTACTAACATAACCTCTTTCTAAACAACACCCGACAAAAAAGAGGGGTGTTAATATAAATTTGACGCGTGTAACTGTGTCTGTGTGCAAGTTTATTGTCTCTTACCACCAACGTTGATTTTGAGGTGGTATTTTTATTCGAAAGCAAAGTGATAGAGGTGGCTCTTAGCTAAAAAAAATTTAGGTCAATTGAATTTTTAACTTATCTAATATATAAAATTCTCGTGTCACTGTTTTCGTTGCCATACTCCTCCGAAACGGCTTGACCGATTCTTATGAAATTTTTTATGCATATTCAGTAGGTCTGAGAATCGGCTACTATCTATTTTTCATACCCCTAAATATATTTTTTTTTTTTAATAAATACGCGGTACGAAGTTCGTTGGGGCAGCTAGTAGTTATATGAATTCACTGACACAGTAAAAAAAAAAATAGATGTACACACATTATGGTGTTTATAAAACACGGTACTAAGTCCCGAGTTTATAAACAATCTCAGTTGTTGGCATAACACAATGGTTTGTTGTCTTCCTGTATTCTACTGTACCCTAAGTACGAAAAGTTTTAGAATACTATCTTGAAATTGTCGAAATACGTTGTCAAATTCATTTCTTTCGTTCATAACATTTATTAAAAGGAAAATGTAAGGCTATAAATAAAATAAAATTGATTGAAAACAGGTAAAATAATGTTGCGATTCATAATAGTACTCTTTGAAAACTTTTTCGTATTAAGAACTCGTAATAAAAGTAGGTCACTATTCGCTACTCTCAGCTTCTAGTTCAAAACATCTTCACAGATATGCATGAAACATAATAAGAACTTTATCTTGGAACTTTTTTATTCCCAGGCGAATATTACTAAAACTAAAACTAAACTAACAGCAGTCAAAATGAGGCTACATTTGACGGCAACTACAACCGTTCAAACTTGGGTAGTCAATGTTATAGTTATCTACGGTTAGAAACGGATGTCATAATATTACCATATACAAGTGTGTCATTTGATATCGTTGTTATGCTTAATAAAATAAAATAAAATAAATATTTTGGGACATTAACACACACGGTCATCTGGTCCCAAGCTAAGCAGAGCTTGTGTTATGGAAACCAGCCAACTGGTATATACTATACATATAATACTTTTCTTTTGTAAATATATACTTTTAATAGATATTTACACCCAGATTCAACACAAACACAAATGTTCATCATTAATGTTTGTCTCGGGTGGGAATCGAACCCACGACCTGCGGCGTGAAAAGCAAGTATCTAACCGACCACGCCACCGGCCCGTCAAAAAAAAAAATCTTCCAAAAATATAAAAGATGAAACTGACCGATTTATTGCGAATAATTTTTAAGTTTAATCGTTCACAACAAGATATTGTAATAAAATTACTCATTGAGCCGGTATCAAGGAAAGCGCGAACCTTAAGAGCTTAAGTGACTGACTAAGACATATTAATGCACAACCTAAAGGCTGTCAGTCAGTCTTAGTTTGTCGCTGGGTCTGGAGACTACAAATTAGGCACGTAGGCTCCGTTTATGGTGCATGAAAGCATTTTCCAAAACTCTCCTCCTACTAGGGTGAAACATGGACCACGCGAGTGAGGCAGAGGGCGGAAGGTAGTACAATATTATTTTCTGAATCAAAATCGAAAGCACCATGATAAACTTGAAATATTATTTAGCTAAAGAAAATGCCCATTTATATTTGGGGAAGATAAAATATTTCGCCATTTGTCACCATTTTAACTTTAATCGTAAGATGGTCCAGCAGTAGGTTGTCAGTCACATTCTCTGGTTATTGTTAATGTTGCTGATTTGACTATGGCAATAACAAAATTAATCTTAGTGCAATCGACCTTTACAAAATTAAATTATTTTTTTTGTTTGAAATAACTTTGCGTCGGCAGGTGGTATTCGAAAATTGCTTATTTACAAATTATTCAGCCTTTATTCATCATAAATTTATCTATAGCACGGATTCGGTTACACTTTTTTGCATCAAGCTCCCATGCACCAAGTGTGTCACTCAGCGTCAGCGTAACGTCTTTCCAATATCAAACGTCACAAGGGAACATAAATTATCAACAATATCTGCACATACGGATGTCAAACGACCTAAACAACAATGTATTAAAGTATTTTTCCTGTCAAATGCCCTCGAAACGTGATTACGATTCATTTATTTTACATTCAGTTAAATGTCCTTCTACCACTTTATTTACTGTATTGATACATTAGTGGTTCACAGAGCAGCTGCAGACTGTGGAAAGTGTGGAATGAGTTTACACTGAACTACTTGCATATGTCGCAGGCATTTTGTTTGCTTTTAAGCGCTATGATGCTACATACTTATACATAAACATACAGAAACATGCGTCAACTTGTTACACCCCTCTTTTTTGACAGGGGTTAAAAACTAAAGGCCTCATTAATAAAAATCTTATCAGACTCTTTAGTTAAAATGGACTTTGTTTTTACAAAGACACACGAATTATAAACCTATTTTAGCTATAATGAGCTTAAAAGACGTTTATGAACACGGAGGTTAGTTTTGCTATTTAAAATCACATAGTAAGTGGTTTGTCAGTTCACTAACAAAACAAACAAACTAAAGAATCTTCTTCTTGTACTTTTACACCTACTTGATATTGTTGTCCGGTCTCAAAACTTATCTTACACATTAATTACCATTAAATAAATAATAAAACGACCTAATTTAAGTGTTGAGACTAACAATGAATCCCGCTTGACCAATTAACCCACATTCAACAAACTGTTTACAAACAGTACACTTGAATTAGATACATTATATTTTATTGCTGCTTGTATTATAGGCACATATTATTAGTATGTATTTGTCGACGTTATCTTCTATGATAATAATCCATTAAAAATACAAGTCGGTATTTTAGAATTCAATGCCAAACAATAGTGGCCGGGGTTGGGCAAGGAGCAACTTTTTGACCGATGTTCATTTTCGTCGGAAGTAAAAAAGGAAGTAGGTAGAGTAATTTGTTATAAAATAGTTTCATTTTAATAATTAATATTAAAGTTATTTCCTAACGAACATAAAATAACTCTAAATTAACATTTTAATAATTACATATTTTTTTGCTCCAACGATTATCTATCACTTTAGATTTAGAATAAAAACAAACCGCATTAAAATCGGACCATCTGTTTAGGCTCTAGCTGGCAACAAACTTATAACACCCCTCTTTTTTGGCAGGGGTTAATGTCTTCAGAAGACATCTAACTACGACCAAGAAGAAGTAGGTATCTAGTCGGTGGAACTATATCATAAATCATTACCTACGTCAAAGGAATGTGACAACACTGCATAAGGTTTTTTCGACCGAGAGGTCCGATAGTTCAAGTATAACGATCCCTATAAATAGTGTCTCTTTCTACCAATCTCTAATCTGCTAACAACTGCAAGTGTTTTACTGCTATCAATATAATCATATCGACAGAACACCTGCGATTTTACAAAACTGATAAAACATTGGTGAACATAATTGTGATCATTTCCGGATTCCAAAATTACTAAAAGCGAATTGAACAGCATTCTGATAAAATATAATTACAAACTACTTGGGAGTAGTTAGTATTTGTTATACAAAGGGTTTGTAGCAATCCATAATAGAATCTCCTCTTAGTCGTATTCTGGCTATGGCAGACAGCCATTGGTTGTCAAGCCAAGACGCAGGAGACATTACGGAGCACGAGTAATTACGTAAACACAGCTGCTCTCTATTTTCTTACCCGCACACGACAGTAAAAAAACGGGCAAGAAACCAAAGACTGCTTAATGTGCTCCACAAGACACTCCCTGCAACAAATCATTTTCGTAGGACCTAGAAAAATTATCTTGAATACTATCCAGACTCTAGATAGTATTCGAAATTTGTGGTATGCGAGTGGTGACCTTTTGATCTTATAATATTTTCTCAGAAATGAACGAATGCAAACAAACGTTTCATCTTAATAATGTGTACCTAGATATTTATGTAGTGCATGCGATAAAAATTAATAAGAAATTCCTAAAACCAAAACAAATTCTTTAACAACTGTTTACTGAGAAAACAATCTCCAAGTAAAACATCACTTATAATCAGTAGCGCAGAGCGCTGTAAATATCAGAGATACGAAAACGTCTACATTTTGGTTTCTAATAAAACTTTGGATAAGACTTATCATTCGCCAACAAAGTGATGAGTGTGATTACGTCACTTAAAGTAGTCGGCTCAGTAAATTTGAAAATTTTTGGCAAATAAACAAGTATTTAGTGACTGTACGTTCAATAATTAGTCATCTAAACGTGTAAGTTATTATATTTCCCAGTAGGGTCACGCAAGGAGGAATATTTGTCCTTTGTTTTTTGGTTGATGCATTTTACTTATTAATGAATTAAACAACATAAGAAGCGAAATCTTACCGCTAGTGATGGAAAACCAACAAATAATCGTAACTTCCTATATGTAAAGTAACAACATAAAGTCTCACTATAGTATTGTTAGTGGGTGGATTTTTACTTATTGAGAGATTAGGTACTGGGGTAAAGTTGAAACATTACCAAGGCCTAATGCGATAAGTCAATTCAGATCTATTTATTGCAACACAGTAAATCCTTTGTATTAACAACGTTATCAGTGCTGTATCACAGTTATCTAGCATATGTATTAACTATTATCATTCGGTATTGAACAAACAATTCAGCAGCGGTCATACGTTGGCAACCGATGATTCATCAGGTTGACCCTTGGCGGGTGCTCTGTAGACATCTATAAACGATGTTATCGTAAAAATTTGGCAAGATAATCGGTACATACCCTTCAATTAACTTATTATTAACCAATTTAAAAAGAGAGGGTATCAATTCGATTTACGACAGTTCGCGTTCGTGGATAACGGATACAATTGATAAATAGGGACTGAATTGAAATATTCCTTTTCGCGTTGATTTCATTCCAAATTTGTGATCTCTGCGCCAAATCCAAGCAATTCAGGGCCCGACTTTCGTCATAAGTCAAGCGGTCACAATAACCAACGTGCGCTTGCAACATCAGACGAATTGGTCTTGCTATGGCGACTCTTTTAAATTCTTAGCATTTTTTAATAGGGCCCATGGTATATTCTCTAGGGAAACCAAATAAAAACCAGAATGTTTCAAGAGTGACCGAGAAAATATCGAATGATGAAAATTAAGTTGTACTACTACTCCGAAACGAATTTTGACGGATTCAGAAGTGCAGAATCCTTGCAAGAATTTCTTTTACGCCAATGGTTATAATACAATACAAATATATATATGCGACTTTGCCACTGCAACTTGCTAATTCGGCGTTAGCATAAATAAATATCTTTATATCTTCTGTATTCTGATTAATACCTGTCAACCTGAAGGATATGTCTGGGTTCATTAGTATTTATGATGTCTTATTGAATCATTTATGAGTTCTTCGCGACTACCTGCTATTGGAGAAATACCTAAAGGCGCTAGCCAGAAAAAAATGTATGGGATCGACATAAGATTGTCACGTGTGAATGTCAATCCCATAAATTTTGTTCTTTCTGTAAGAATATATTTGATTGACTACACATCAATGGCGAAGAGTCCATACAAGCAGATTCTCATCGGCTTCTCTTTAGGATTGTACTTTTTAATCAAATATTATGTAACGCCTAAAAGTTTTGAATAACATCAAAAATAAGTATAATGAACGACGCGACGTAGTGTTGATCCGTTTTCCCTTTTTCAGATTTCCACCCTTCGCCACTACTACACATACTACAGTACTTCTATTTAATTAATGTCTCTTGGCTGACTATCGCTGTCACACTCACTCAGTTCTTAAAGCGTATTTGTCACGTGTGTCATAGAAATACGAAGTTTACTCAGACATATAAGAAAATAGAAGCATTTAAAGGCCGACCGTTTAACTCGCGTATCGCCATCTAAGGTACACAGTAATAATACCATTTTGCACTAAGACGTAAACTTAACTGCAACTGCACCGCAACTCGATCGGCGCGTCAAGAAATAACGTGAATTAGGGCTCAGGTGTCGTATTACATACAACAGCTTTAGCAGTCCTGTTGCAGTTGCAGAAGAGAGATGCCGCTATACAATGTGTAGAGCTATATCTCTTTCGCACAACTGCAACAATAATACTTTATATTGTCCTATTATAGCAGCAGGTCTTCTGGCCGAACATTAGTTTAGTTAGTATAGACTAAATTATGTACTTAGAATAAATAATGTACCGGTTCATGGTCGCAATTCTACTAATAGTTAAATAATAGGTACATTTTGTTGTAAGGTCTCTTGTTTTTGTTTATAATTAAAGTTAAAGCAGTCTTGCTAACTTTAAAATATTTTAAGAGTAGCTCGAAATTGTTTTTCTTTTATTCTTCTAGCTGCTCCACTCTAGCTTCGCCTGGATGGTTTTAGTAACCGATTCTAAATTCTTCCGGTTTCGTTTTTAATATTCTTTGACACAAACCTCTTCCTGATCCTAGTAAACAAAACAAAAAGAGAATTTATTCCTATGTCGGTGCAGTCGTTCGGAAGTTATGTTAATATACACATAGAAGAAGAAAAGAATAATGAATAATGAGGCTTGTAGTTGACCACAATTTGCCTGTTGTTAGGCGATTGCAGTCTACGATGAAACGCGCTTACCCAATAAATAAAGAGCATTCAATTCAATTCAATTCAATTTATTCAATAACAATACATACATTCATTGGTAGTATGCTTATTATGAACATACATACAATCATGCGTTTATCCAATGAGAGTAGGTAGAGATTATAGAGCGTCACTTGCTATAATCTAAACAAACTTCCTTAATCTCACTAATGTTTATACATGCACGGCAGTTGTGAGTGCTACGCACCTGTCCCTTTTCAAGGACATCACCTATGAGATCAGCGAATGTCCTCCTAGGGCGTGCTCTCTCAGCGTTTCCACGCACCTCCGCCGTGTATATACCTTTCCTCAATCGTCTATCATCCATCCTCTCCACATGACCAAACCACCTTAGTATGCTTTATCCACCTTTATCACTACATCTTCTTTCAGACCGCAGCGTTCTCTAATTACTTCATTCGTCCCTCTATCATTCAGAGTTACACCATACACAACTCGTAGAGAACGCATGTATTCTACTTCCATTTCTATAATGAACTAGCGGACTCCGCAGACGTCGCCATGCCCGGTAAAGAAGTGCCACCTACAGGGTCCGAAAACAGAATACAACCTATAAGATTTCATAAAAATCGATCAAGCTGTTTCGGAGGAAATTTTCTCATTTTTCTCTGTGTAAAAACCATCCCCGTACTTCAAGGAATGTTCTAAAAAAAGAATTAGCCAAATCGCTTCAGCCGTTCTCGAGTTATGCGCTTACCAACACATTTTCCGATTAATTTTTATATTATAGACAATAAGGATATTCACTTCTACCCTTTTTAATATCCCACGACTGGACACGGGTCGTCTCTCAACTATCTTACTAGTTGAGAGAGTGTAGGTGTTAACAACACACACTAGTGCGATTCCATGTATATTAGCACGCTAATTTCTACTGCTAATATTGAAAATAATTTTTGTTAATATGCGAATTAAAGAGCTAATAAATAATGTCACTCGTGATCGATGTCAATCATTGTTCAAGCATTCGCATGCTAACAAATAATTTGAATACTAATTATCCATTACTAGTAAGCATCTTAGATATTTTATTAAATAAGAGTTATTAGCGTTTTTAATATGTAAATTTCCATATTAATACCCTCTTATCTCATATTGTTGGGTTAGATTACAAAGTGGAACCGATATAAATAGATAATTTTATAAATTTATCACTATAATAACTAACTAAACCTAAAATCCAATTAAAATGAGTCATACACTCATCAAAAGTGTCTAAAAATCTAATAAATTTTCTATTACATATTAGAGAGTGCCTTCTATTTTAATAAATTGAATTGAAATCAAGTACCTACCGCGAAAGCTGATTAAAAACCTTGTAAAATCTTAACAATGCTTTTAAAAAGTATCAAAATAGATAAAATAATGTACGACACTTACTGGCTACCAATCCCGCTTAATTTATAAACATTAGCGGCTAACTGCTTCTGCCAAATTATGATGCCAAAAACAATCCACACAGCCACACACAAATTTTAAACACAACACTATCACTATCACTGGCCAAACACTATTGGATATTTACAAAATAGACACGATTTTTAATCTGTTCTGTATTAAAATGAAAATATACTGATTCGAATTTCAAAATTTCAAAGACAGGTGCGCGCAAAATAAGACAGCAAATTATTATCACAGTTCGTCTGCGCGCCAAATAGTCATTTAAAAAAAAAACGATAAGTTCAAAATTTTGGAACACTAAAACAAAAGACGCGCGCTCTACAAAATTATAATAGGACATAAATAAAATGATTGTATCAGCCCGGCTATTGGACGCGTACTGCGCGCCAAACTGCCAATAACGTTATCCAAATGTAAAACTTGTTAGGTATTTATTTATGCGTATTATTTATGTACATAGTAATTTGTACATGTATTTCTTTGTCCTTCTGTTTTGTTGGAACGTTGACTTTTGACACAGGCGATAGTGAAACGGGAAACATTACGTAGAAAGGGGTTATTCATGTATTATTCAAATTACCTACGTATGCGGTATAAACATATTTTACGTTTCGTATCGATATTTAGATTATTTCAGATTCGTCTCGTCCGTGTTCTATCTTATCGGCTGTTAGTGTTCACACGCACATGCTTATCAGGATATCCTGGATTTAGTTATATGGAGAACAAAATAAAATTGTATAAAGAAAAGCTGTAATTTGGTATGGAATATACATACTTTCTTATACCTACACACCAACAAAGTGACAGATAGTGAAGTGAAATAAAACACTGAAATTATATTTTTTTATGATGCGTCCCTTGTCATGTTTTTGAAACACGTGCTATATCTTCAACAGTGGATTGAATATAGGTGCTGAAAGGTCATCTGTTAGTCAGCTCAAACCTAATTTTGTTAAAGGTTTTCCATAACTTCTATACCCTCTGGCCAATAAGATATCAAATGCATCCAGATCTTCCCGCCATTTTTATCTCGAGGTTTTGGGGTACCCGGCGGATGATTAAGTTCCCTCCATCTGACAACACACATAGTCAGCCCACTCCTTTATCTAAGGAATCTAACAACGACGGACGTCAACAAAATGGCGACAAAACAACCGAAATCCTTGAAACCACGCCACGACGACTTAACGACCTCAACAAAATGGCACTCCGGGCGGAAACTAATGCAATAATCAGATTTTTACTTCCTCTTTAAAAACCTCATGAACTTACAAATTAAAAAGTTATAACCTACTAATTATTAAGTTAATTACCGGTTAAAATAGTACCTAAGCAAATATAACACACACCTGTAACCAAAGGGGTAAGCAGAGAAGTAAACAAAGCCAGAATCAATAGCGGCGCCGCCGCCGCCATGAAGAGACTCGGAATTTGAACCCGGCCAAGTCCGGACGAATTTAATCTCAAAGATTAAATTGGAAGGAGAGAATGACTTGGAAAATTAGATTGAATGAAATGTACCATACATTTCATTCAATCTAATTTTCCAACATTTTTCAAGTTTTCCAACTGAACAAAGGGTTCTTTTACGCAGTTTACAGTGAAACAAACTGCAGAAATGGTCACCCAGCGAAAAGGCGTCCTGGCGACTTTTTCCTCGCTTTATCTTAGATTCATTCTATTATTTATTGTTACAAATTACACGAAATTATTTACGTTCTTCTCCATAAGTCTCCCAACCGCAGTTTCATTCTATTACAAAATTCAATAAGTACACTTTTCTTTAGACCGACCGAAACCGGATCGATTAAAAAAGATTTGACAGAGGTAACCTTAAATCATAAGGAACACGTTTGTTCATATTCGTTTACCAATGAAATTCGCCCAAACGACTATGTGGAAATTCGCACAAAACGCTTTCCTCCACTTTTATTGTGCTACGTTGTGGAATTCGCTACTACAGTCCATCAAATTTGAGAGGTACCGTTTGACGTTTCACTGTTTTTTATTAAATTAGCTTAATAGAGGCGTAATTCACACTATTTTTATTAGCTTGCCTGTAAAATAATTAAATTATGAAGCTATTTTTATTTTAACATAACATAAACAATTATCATACAAAAAATAAAATTTTGTACTACGTTTAGAACTGTCAAACGGTACTTCTTAGATTTGATGGACTGTAGCATCTGGTTTCCCGATAGCTATAATCTGCCTGTCGTCAAGTCACGAGTGAATCGGTATCTACTGGGTGAGCGCGTTTCATCGTAGCCTACATCATTGCCCAACAACGGGCAGGTTGTAGTCAAGCGCAAGCCTATTACAGAATAAAAAAAAATCAGAGTCGAATACGCCTGTCTTTGAACAATTTAGTACAACTTTAGTTAGGTGTACGACCCAATGTAATTGCACCTTCTGTCATTGTCCTAAATGGGCTAACGACCAAGTCCAATTGCGCCCTTATTCAACTTCACAATATTTGTAAAATATACTAACGGGTTATTCATAAAAAAAAATTAAAACTCTTTAGTTAAAAGATGGACTTGGTCTCTTTCTTACTAGTATAAATATCAAGTTAATAGACAAAGACAAACAAATTATAAACCTATTTTACAAGACGTTTATTAATACGGAGGTTATACTATATTTCGCACTATCATAAAAAAAAACTAACACAGTTCAATAACTAACAAAGAAGAATACTTCTCATATAATTGAAACCTTTAATTAAAATTGAACCTAATTGACAAGTCAAGCACCTCTGAAACCCGTATGTTTTTATTGACCCACAAAAACAGATGTGATGACGCACAAACAACGCTCTGCAGTTAGTGACTCCAATAAAGCCTAATTTCCCTTGCACTTAATATGCTATCCCGTTCTGTTACCATCAGATCCAAAGCATTGTTCAAAGCATTTTGGATCTTAAATACCCACTAAAATCTCTGACCATATAAATTGACAAGAATATTTAATATTACCCAAATACACACTAAAAAGTTACCATTAAGTAGATACTTTTAGAGTCCGTTTCCGGGACTTGGATTAGTGTATTTTTGAAAGAAAAAAAAAACATTTTTTTTATAATTTCACAAAGTTTAAGTTCTCCTCGCTCGACCAAACAGTCAGTAAAGGGAATGAACACTGGCCATTGTAGTCGCAATATGTATAAGGACCCGCCCTGATTTCAAAAAGTCACCAAAGAGCTAATCGAAATATTCCATTGACAACATACAAAGCGCCTGTCTATTAATAATAGCAAACTTTAAATATCCGGAAATAAACTAAATACTTATCATTTGTGAAAAGGATATGTGGGCCATCCGGGGGTCGACGACTCTACTGAGTCACAGCAGCCATATTGCAAAATGCTGCTACATGATTGTTGTGTAAACTTTGGCAAAGATAACAATGGGGTAATTTAGAATATTTTTAAAGAACATTGTTCAAATTTGTACTTAGAGCAATAAATTAAGTGAAACCGCTATATGATAAATGATAACATAGTTTTTTTCAGAATTCTAGAATACATAAGAATAGGTATTAAGTATCTATGTACATTTTATTATAATTTATTACAGAATAGAAAGGCTTAAAACTATTTAGTTTTACAATTTTAATATTAACAAAAAAAAGAAACAACAAATCTTCACATATAAGAAACTAGCTTTCCGACGCGGCTAAGTCCACGTGAATTACATATGCCCAGCAGTGGGATAAAAAGCCTATAGCCTTCCTCAACAAATGGGCTATCTAACAGTGCAAGAATTTTTCAAATCGGACCCGTAGTTTCTGAGATTAGCGCGTTCAAACAATCAAACAAACACTCTTAAGCTTTATAATATTAGTATAGGTAGATTGCATACTTTCTATCAAGGTCTATGATTGAATCAAAGTAAGTATATAAATGTCACCTTTAGATACTGTTTGTACCTAGTTATGACGTCGCGACACACCGTGACGTTGGGTAAACCTATCACAGCCGCTGAGTAATAACTCAGATTACTAGTCCAATAAGGCCTAGCGATCGATCAAATTTGCAAGAAATAACTATGCAGAGCTCGAGCCCATTCTTTCTGACACCTTTGCCTCAAGTCTTAACCCAAAACTACTGTAAGGGGCGAGAGAATCACAACTAAGCGGCTATAGTAAGCTGTGCCTTGATACTTCTATACACTCTGAGGAGCCGTCGCCATAAGCGAGAGAATCGTAATTCAGGGAGTGTATTGAAATTGGCAGACGACGATAATATCGATTCACTCGCTTGTGGAGATGACTCTTTAAGATTTTTACACGATTCTCACCAAATTAAGTTGTGGCGTAACATACTTAAATATCCACTCAACAGACATGACGTCACAGCAATCCTGAATCGCACAAGCAATGTTTCACCGACGATTAGCATATATACTAGTGTCCGACCGAATATTCGGTTTCGGTTTCGGTTTCGGCTGAGTTTCGGCAAAAACACGAGTTTCGGTTTAGTTTCGGTTTCGGCGGCAAACTGGCCGAAACTACGGCCGAAACCGAATGTGCGTTCGGGAGTTTCCGCGCTGTCATCGGAACGGTCGTGCTCGGAGCGTTGAATGAGTGAATGAATCCGATCAGAGCCAATGTCGTGATTCGCTCGCTTGTTTGTGCTGTTCGCTTTGTTTTGTTGTGGTGGCGAGTTTTCGAGTGATTTATTTTGAATTTGGTAAGTTTTATCTTGTTTTATGTCGTTATATCATAAGTGCGGGAAGTAAACATAAAAAAAATATTCAATATGGCTGATAAAAGTATAATCAAAGTAAATCTAACCTAAATTTTTTTTTGGTTTGCAATTGTAAATTGTAAACAAACATCAAACATTACTTAGGTAGTTAGTTATGACTATAGTGCATTTCATTGTGATAGTATTATGAATTCAGAGTTTCAAAGTTCATTTTAGTATTTATCACCAAGGTATACTATCCAAGTGGCAAGTACAGTAGATACTAACTTTCATATTACCAATTTTGTTTTGAGAAATTATTAAGGTAAAAGACCCGATTATGACACGGGTTATGTCGATTTTTTAAATATTGTGAGTAATTAAAAGAAACCTAGACTATAAATCCTTATTTTTCTTTTTAATAAATTAAATTTTTAAGAATTGATAGTATTTAGTAATAGCTAACCTTGAGTAATTAGAATAGAAGAAACCGTGTTAATGTCCTAATACCTGCTTATCAATATGCAAGATAGCCTTACATTAAGTATAGATTATACCTAACAGACAATCTTTCTTTTGTTGTAGTACCTATACTTCAATCGTCGATGATACAATTAAACTGACTGATTATAATAACGTTTTCTTTATTTTTTCCTCAAAATATGAGCCTTGCAAGGAAGTTTCGGTTTCAGTTTCGGTTTCGGCCGAAACAGACACCGTTGCCGAAATTCGTTTTCGGTTTCGGTTTCGGCCGTAAAACTAGTTTCGGTCGGACACTAATATATACAACTTCCCAACAAAAACAGTCGGGGAGAAGAACGGCGGCGGTCGCCGGGCCTTTACACTGGAGGGTTATTACCACCCGATACTCCAGTCCTCCACAGAGTCATTTAGGAACATCGATTCGTAGAACCACCTCTACTTCTGTACTGTACCTTTGCAATAAAATGTGTGCTCGTTTAATACAAGCTAGAACAAAATCAATCAATAAAGCAGCTCAATTTCCAAGTAGGTACTCTGCACACATGGTTCGAATAATAATGGCTGTGTTATTGAACGGCTGATGCAGTCCAAAGGTCAAGGCACCACGTGCAGCCTTGAACGCTGAAGATCAATTGTCTACTTTGTTACACCCCTCTGATTCTGAAATTTAGTGAAATATTGTCTCTAAGTAATTCTAGATCGAAATAGACGCCAATTGGAACAACAACTTTGAGTAAAATGCGAAAGTACTCGACGCACTCCGACAAAAAAGAGGGGTGTTTAAGGTTTGATGTGTGTGTATGAGTTTGTGGCCTCGTAGCGCCTCAACGAATGGACCGATTATGATGCTATTTTTTTATTTGAACGTTGAAACGATCAAAATTGTTCATAGCTAGTTTAGTAGGTATAGACATATGCAAGAGACTGAGAACGTGACAGTGACACAGGTAGAGTTCCAAGTACCAAGTGTGGTCACCATTTTAGACCTAGAGCTTAATCTGTGATTATCTAGAACTAATGTTGCAACAGCCCGATCTCCTTTTAGTTGTCCGGCAACGTCCTGAGCCGAGGTTTGTTCTCACATGGAGAGCCCTCAAAGCATAATACTTGATCGGTTCGACCGTCTTCGGACGGGTCATCGAAAAAGTCCAGTAAACCAATAGGTAATGTTCAATCCGGCATAGAGGTCGTCCGTAAAAAAAAATTCGCATCATTCAGCACCATCATCTATGTTCCGAGTTCTCGAGTGGACACAGCAAGAATGGCCTCTATATTTTCGTTGTTTGTGTTCGCTAATAAATGTAATCAAGTACAGTAATTTCCAAGTACTACGTGTAAGTAAAATTAGCCGGCGTGACGTCACCTATTGTTAACCCTGATCAATATAAAAACAGATGTTACGAACAACACCATGTTCCTTAAACAGTTCTCAGATTTAGGACATGACGTCAGGAGCAATCCTTTATTAACTGGCTTTTAAAAAAAGAGGTTTTATGTTCGATTGCATTTAACAATGCTAGCCGATTGCTTAGTTTATCGTGTGTGGACTAAGGAACTGTGATTTGATGATAGACGTCGGAGATATAGAACAAAACACTCTTAGAATCTATTTATGCGAAAGTTTGTGAGAATGAATACACAACATTTAGATGGTATTGTCATAGATTTACGCGAATATCACACATTGAAATAAAACTACTTTTTAAAGTAGTTTTATTTCAACATTTAGATGATTTTCACTTCTGCTTTGACGTTCGGGTAATTTAGGAGTGAACGCTGTTAGGTTATGTTTAAATGTAATATTCTAATAATAATATTCTAGCGGTCTTATTCATAACATTTTTTTATGAAGCTTTAGTTAAAATGAACTGTATCGCTTTCTTACTAGTATAAATTAACAACAAAGACAAACGAATTATAAACCTATTGTAGCTACAGACACACCCATCTGACCCGACACTAAGCGGAGCTTATCATGGAAACCAGATAATTGATATAATTACTATACACATATACCGCCTTTCTTTTGTAAATACATACATATGTAAGACTCAAGACAAACAGACATGTTCATCACACAAATACCTGGCTTGAATGAGAATCCAACCCACGACCTGCTACGTTAGCAAGTGTCTCACCGACCACACCACCGCCCCGTGTGTCACATAGGACTTATTAGTTTGAGGCGGGATTTTTTACGCAACTAGCATAGGTCCATTTTATTCATTCACGCCTTCATCATTATAGCGAAGTTCCAGAAGTTGCAGAAACAGTGGCCAGGAAACAGCATGGACAACAGCTTTACTGAGTATCGTATGCGGTACTACATCCGCCCTATTTGACCATATCATTACTCGCTTATTCAATAACGCAACAAATTTGAGTCAATGAAAGTTAATGATATCAAAATTACATTTTAATTACATCAATGTTTACATTGCTAATCTAAAATTATTACAATAACAATAAATGCAGTTATTAAAACATAAATAAAACACAGATAACTACACCTGTGACCTCATTAGTAATAATTACCTACACTATCTTTCACATAAAACTATAAATGAAAAAAATATACCTGACGACCGTCAGGGATTATTAGTATATTTTTAGCAAAGAACAATCTCGATTATTTCAACATTTAAATAAAGAAAACCTGGTTAAAATGACAATTATGGTCGACAGTTCATTTTGATTGGTCGAGAGTTCATTTTAATTGGGCGAGAGTTCATTTTGAAAGGTCGAGAGTCCATTTTGATTGGTCTAGAGTTCATATTGATTGGTCGACAGTTCATTTTGATTGGTCGACAGTTCATTTTAATAGAGCGAGAGTTCATTTTGAAGGGTCGAGAGTTCATTTTGATTGGTCTAGAGTTCATATTGATTGGTCGACAGATCATTTTGATTGGTCGACAGTTTATTTTGATTGGTCGACAGTTCATTTTGATTAGTAGACAGTTTATTTTGATAGGTCGACAGTTTATTTTGATTTGTCGAGAGTTTATTTTGATAGGTCTTCAGCTAATTTTGATTGGTCGGCAGTTCATTTTGATAGGTCGACAGTTCATTTTGAATAGTCGACAGTTCATTTTTATTGGTCGAGAGTTCATTTTGATATGTCGATGCCGATACCGCTGTGCTTAGAGCATTTAACACGAGAGGTGTTGTACGCAACTTCTAAGTAATAAATTGTTTCTGTCAGTTCTTTAGTAACCAAGTACGGCACCCATGTACAATTTGAAGCTTCTTTACAATTGCTCACGTAAATAAAAGCTACACACAAACACAAAACATGAACATTTTATGCATACACTGTTCACGTACCTCGGCAGAGGAGAACGCCCGCAATACCAGTTCCGTGTTAAAATTTCTAAGCCGCTGCGTCACCGCTGCTTTTTATAACAATCCCGTAACCAGAGTTCAGAATTAAAACAGCAACTGTCACAACTAAATTACATATAACAGTTCAACCACAGTCTACAGAACTCTTTCTTACAGTCGTCCAATGGGTTGGGTGCGGTAGGAACCGACAGATACATGTACTCGGTACCAGCCATTGAGAGTCACCATTGAGACTAATTTTTATTGCGTCACCCTTCTTTTTTGTCAGGGATTAAAAAGTACGTGATAATCGAGGTATGACGTAATGTCTAGATAGTATTTCGCGCGCCATATATCTCTGCGTTGGACCACTGGCAGTTTCCTTACACTGTGGTTCAACTAAGCCAATTAATTACGAGGAACAATTGCAAAACTATCATGCTGGTGTAATTAAATCTACAGTTAAATATAATCTTTGTATAATACCAAGTAAGGTTCAAAATCTATTGTACAGAGGATAGGGAGTGTTACTAAAATAGGTTTTATTTGTACAGAGATAAGGTTGGTTTTGTTATGTTATTAAACCTTTGTTAGTACGGCTGCACTCAGTTTGCACTGGGCATACGAGAAGCGTCTGACGTGGAGTAACAAAAAGTTAGACAGGGCAAATATTTCGAAAGTCAGTCTTCACAGTTAATATTGCTCCACAGATAGATTATTCATGACACGGTACAGCCTAATGAACTATTTCAAGCATATATCTCGTTATTTTACTCTGATAGGCTTGTGCTTGACTACAACTTGCCTGATGTTACACAATGAGTCTATGACTGAACACACCTGCTCAATACACCGATTCACTCGTGACTACGAATGATTTTCGGTAAGAAAGTGGAAGTAGAATGAAGCTCCATATGAACCCTAAAGGAGCAACAATTCTGACTCACCCCCACCAGACAAAGCAAGGCTGCTTTGTGGTGCAGCTTCGTCTGGTGGATGTGTTAAGCCTACACTATATTAAAATATTGGTTTGCTTGGGACCAAACAACATCTAAAAGATTTTTATGAATAAGGCCGAAAACCTTAATTACTGTGCATCTGCACTTCGCTACAGAACATGTTGTAAGTATGTCATCTCTTTCTTACTAGACAGAGACAAACAGGCCAAGTTTTGCCGTCTTCTCTATGGATTATCTAACCTATAGTTTATAAATAAGATTCTTTAGTAACCATGCAAAACAAAATACTAAAATTGACTTACAAAGTTGATGTAAATTTGGTAAACTTAACATGCACATAATATTTTAAAAATATTCCCCCTTACTAATAAATTATGTATAAGGTGTGAGTAGTTATCCTATGTTTTGTCTCTGTCATATGATTTAAGTGTCATACAGGAAAAAAAGACATAACATTCACAGCTTCACCCATTTTAACATCCTTCTACTTACAGATCTTCTTTTAACTATCTTACGAGTTGAGAGAGTTTATGGTAATCACACACACTGGATAAGTGCTGGTTGGTGGATGTCATATGTCCTCGGACAATTAGTTCTTAGACATGCTGGTTTTCTTAATACATTGTCCTTCACTGATATTGAGCTGAGGTGATTACACAATTCACACAAAGATGGGTGAGCAGGACTGTTAATTGAACCTGCATGCTTATATTTCAAAGGCGAGGCTTGTACTGCTATGTCACTGCTGCTGTTAGTAGTACTCATGATCACAAACAACTTACCTACAGAAACTTTTCTTCAGAGCAACTTTCTTTTAATTAAATTCGCTACAGTAGAGACAACATTAGTTGACATTCACCTCTGCTTCACCTAGGCAGCATGACTATTGTGTATATACAAATAACATTATAAAGGCTCAATGTAAACTAAATTTGACATATAAGGGGGTGGGCCTGAATTGTTGCTCCTTTATGGTTTACTAACCATACGGAGCCTCATTCTACTGCCACCTTCTCACTGAAAATCATTCACAATCATGAGTAAATGACTATATTGGGAGGGCAAGTTCCATTATAGACTTCATCATGTTTAACATCAGACAAGCTGTAGTCAAGTGCAAGCCTATGTCAGAAGAAAAAGGGGTTTTGTATGAGTTTAGGCTCACTATCTTAGCTTTTAATTTCTTTAAGAAGTGTGATAACTTGTAACATCCTATCATTAACCTTTGAATGGCCCCATCAAAAATAAATTGCTGTTCCTCTGACTCTTGACCATTTAACATTATTCGAATCTATATAACAATAATAATATTATAGGACATTGACACATACTGTCATCTGGTCCTAAGCAAAGCAGAGCTTGTGTTATGGAAACCAGACAACTGGTATATACAATGCAGTTCATAAACAACTCACAAAAATAAATAATAAATCAATATTAGAACTTATAATTAATTAGTCAGAAAATTGTAAAATGCTAGTTGCTCGTTCAGTCTTATGCACAGAAGCCTTACTGGGTAATAAATAAATTATGTAAAATTTACAGTGTACACACATCCTTGCAGTTTGGAGTAAGTGACTCCAAACCCTCTACTACACTAGTTTAACACTAGGTCTCTTGTAATGTAGTTTTGATCTGATTCTACTTTTGTTCTGATTGTACTTTTTTGTTGTAATTTTTTTTATCATTTCTATTTTCAAAAACTAAATGTATCCTCTTTTACATATAACTTAGTGTACAATGTAAACATGTCTATGGTTCCAAAGATACAGATAAACTTGTTATATTAATAAATTATTCTTATTCTTATAATCATTATAGCTCAACAGCTGATTACAGATGGATGTAATTATTATAATAATAAAGGCATCTAACCCCTTAGCATTAAGATAGTACCTATTCTGCTGATTTTTTTTCAGATATAAAAAGAATGACACATAAAAGGCCTGTATTAGTTCTGCATTAACAAGTTTTGCTCTCTAGGATGCCAATTTTGTTCAATTAGATTAAACTTAGCTACTTGATTGAAAACTACTATGACGCAATAGTAGGTAGGTGCTTTCTAGATTATTTCAGTTTTAATCAGATACAGAGTTTTATCAGGCCACAATAATATGCTGGCAATAGCAGGGTTAATTAAATCGAAACTACTTACCAAATTGTTGTTATTATTGTGGTTTATTTTCTCACAACTGCTCAGACTTCCTTATTTTGGCAAACACAACACAACTCCGAATAGTTTTGGCACAAACCGTATTAACTATGTAAAGTCACACACAATTTTAAGGATGAAAATAATGAAAATCAAATTAGGAATAACAAAATCACAATATTTTCAGTTTCCGTACGATCCCAAGACATAAACCATTTCGTTTTGACAGTTAATTTTTAGTGTTACAAGACTAAGAAATATATTGTTTTTATGTGAGAATCTAAATAAAAACCTATGCCCAAAATCCATACACTTAACCGCTTAGGCTGACCTATACCTAATATGCGTGATTGCATGAAATTGCACTTCGAATAAAGACTAAAATTAAAACTTAAAATACGTAGTTTGGCACAAAAGCAAATAGAAATTCAAATATTAATTATTTCATTTGAGAACAAAAATATTTTTTATTTTAGCAACCCGGGCTAATAACCACAGATAATATCTTAATAGAGAAGAGATAAAACCGTTATTACCTTTCATTTTAATCGACTATCAGGAAATAAAAAATAAACAAAAACAATATTTAGTTCATTGAGGTGTGGCAACACTTTATTGATTTCTTCATAATTCGTACTTTCTTTGTTCCGTACAATAACTACGAAATGCGTTCATCAAGCATTTTACTTGGATGTGTAATTTTAGGAACGTATAAAATGATAACGAAAGCTGAAGGTCCAGTGACATTCACATTTAAGGAATATCAATACAAAGATTCGCCTAAAAATGTACGCAGAAGATATGTAAAATAATCAATATTGAACGCACTGTATTGTTTATTATGTTGATACATACATTTCAGGAGTTGACATTCAGAGAATTTGAAACGGCATGTGAACAAAGTAGCGCTTGTAGTCATCTGTCTGGATTATTTAAAACGCGTTGTGTAAGGGAATGTGTATCACCATCTTGCTACAGAGAACTTTATCAAGCAGACCCGGTAAACACAATGTCTATTAAATTTTTAGAAGATTTTTTTTTATTTATCTAGTTTATGATGTTGTAAAAATTAACATTAACAGATTTTATTAGTAGAAGATTTTTTTCGACGCTTTTATGCTGTTGTTTGTTTCGTTTATTGAGATGAAATTACCACTAGAAGCAGGTAATCTGCTTCTAGTGGTAAGCGAAAAGTCACATGTTTACAATAATGCAGTAATAGTAATAATAATAAAAAAAATAACAATCGAATATTTTTGTTTTTAGCTTGAAGAAGGAGAAATTGACGTTAGATTGAATTCCTTCAAGGGATGTTTTGTCCAAAGAAGTGGTCGAACAAGAAATTGATCTTTTAACAGTATGCCATCATCGTTAGTACTGAGCGCTAATAAAATAGATACGATCCAGCGAAAAGTACGATTTATTATATTAGTAAGCATATTTCTACTGATGGCGAAAAATTAACAATATTCAAATTAATTATGTAATATATTTTAAGTGAATTAATAAAATGCCCTTTCTATTTCAGCTTTTTAAAACCACAGTTCAAGAGCAGATGTCATTACTAAATAGTGCTGCAAGAAAACTGTACTAGCATTTGGAATTGATGGTATTATTACGACTTGAAATTATCAAATCAGATTGAAAATTAGATGCATTAAAAAAATAAAATTTATGTTTGTAAAAATCTTAAAGACAAGCCATAAAAATAAAGGAAATTACATCTGTATCGTGTTTTTTTACAAACCAACTTTTCTTTTTTTACAATCCAACTTCGAATCATCTGTATACTTGAAATGTCGTGAAAATTGATACAAGCATTTAGCTGTGTGAAGGGACATACAGATGGTTTTGATTATTCATAGAAATTAAAAAAAAATCCGATTCTGCTATTCGATTTTGCTATACTGTGCCCGGGAGGTCGCAGGTTCGATTCCCACCCAGGACAATATTTGTGTAACAACAAAAATTTGTTTCGGTGTTTAGTTGGTTGAGGGACTACCCTCCGTGCCTCGGAGAGCACGTTAAGCCGTCGTCGGTGTTGTCATTTAACACATCTATGACAATGGTTACATGTAGTCGGAAGCCAATATAATGACACCTGGTCTAACCATCTCAGCTACTGGTTCCTTACGGGTTTCGAGGTCTGATGGCAGTTGCTCGTATAATTCTGGTAGCTAGCAGCATCAGGTTAGACTGGGAGCCGACCCCTATAGAAATGGGAAAAACGCAAGGGGAATGATGATGACACTAAAATCATTTATTTGTAACTTTTATAAGTTTGTTAAATATTTCCTTCTTACCAAATATTTTATAAGTAAACTAGTGGCTCGCCCCGGCTTCGCGTGGTTGAATTTATTACGAGTACGTATTTAAAAAAAATACACCTTTTCTTATTATTATAATATACTTTATTTAGCCCGTGATGGATTTAAGCGTGATGTTACATTCATTTAGGAATATGTTCTCTGTTGTAGAAAATATAGTGACACATTTTTTTAACAAAGAAAGTATATCTCAATTACATCTAATAATTCTATCAGTTTTCTAGTAAAAACCGCATTAAATCGATCCGACCGCGTTACATGGCAACAAACTTGTACACAGTTACACAAATTTACAGACACGCAGATACACGCGTCAAACTTATGACATCCCTCTATTTTGTAAGGAGTTAAAAACCATAAGACAGTCATAGAGCGGACAGTCAATCATAGAACAAACTAGTCAAGAAATTCCGTAACGAAAATAAACCTAACACCTGTTAAAGGAGGTTACAATTGTTCGTACAGAGACTAGACTGGCTGAAATGAAATACTTAGCAAGAATTATTTTATGTCAATCCTGTTCGTTGTACTCCTTTACCTTGTTTCATTTTTTGTGATCTTTTACTCAAATAAATATTAATGTGTTCAATCTGTGCATATTATTGATAGGTCTGTAATTTCGAGAATTAGAAACCTCATCAACACCCCCCTACTCAGACCGGCACAGCGGTGCGGTGTTGAAAGCCGTGCATCGTCTAACGTCGTTTTAATTCGGCACGGTGTTTGTGTGCTAGACGTGTACGTGAAACTTATGTTTCTTATTTCAGTTACCATAAACCCATACTTTCAATGATAAAAATTCCTGAAAAACCTACATTATTGTAAGATAATAAAAATATTTCAAACAGTATTAACTTCTCATTTGTTCAATAAAAGAAAAAGAAATGTTTTCGTCTGTCAGCACGCTCAAAAAGTGTTACTTGCATTAATATCAAAGAAAAAACATACTGCTTAAATAAAATAAATAAATAATTATAATTGCATATGTTGATAAAAAATGCTATGCAATAGCTTTACCGCGGCAGTCCCCGGGTGCCACACGTATTTGAATCTAGAATTTTTCTCATGACCCCTCCTAACTAAATCAACATGAGTGCAGATGGCACTTAATAAAATCATCCCATGACATTAGAATCAAGTATGACATAAATAGAACAAATTATATGTTGAAATAAAACTAATAAACTAATTATATTTTGAGACAGAATTAAAAAAAAATATTAAAAATCGCTTGATTCTAGTTCGATTATTTACACTTGTCGGAAATATACGGTTTTTCGCATCTCTATCTATACTGATTGCGGTAAAAAAGATTGTGTCACTTGCGTTCGTGAGAAGCGATCTAGTGTAAAATCAGTGAAAATGGCATTTTTATGCAGACAGATTGTAAGAGGAAATGCATTTAAAAGTGTATTGCTATCCACTGCCCGGCGAGGATATGCCGACAAAAGTAAGAACTTAAGATTTTCATGAATCTCACCTGCTGTCATTTCAGTTACGTAATGTCAAAAATGTTCAAAAATATGATTATTTTGGGGTATTTTATCATGTTTGCTGGTGTTACAGTCATTTATTGTATCAATAAACCTATTTCTTTAATTTTCAAAGGCAATATAAAGTCATTTTTATCATTGTATGTCGCGCACGTTTCAATCAATATTTTTGTTTGGTTAACTTAAATTAGTTTTATTAAAAATTGGCCAGTTCATTGACAATTGTCTTATTTAGCTATTTAGAGACTGCCCCTCTAAAGAAAATTCCTTGTAAATTATTTTTCATCAAATGATAGGTTAAATTTTCTTATCAAAGTATTAAATAGATAACCAATACACTTCTAATAAACTAAACTGTGTAATAAAAATGATCAGCTAATTTTGTCAGTCTGTTACCTTTTGACAGCTCAACTGCTCAATCGATTTTATGACTTACTAGCTTTCCGCCCGCGGCTTCGCTCGCGTGTATGTCGGTTATCGCGCCAAAACATTATCTACTTTTTGCGCAGTCGGATAAAAACTATCCTATGTCCTTTCTCGGGTCTCAAACTACCTCCATACCCAATTTCATCCAAATCGGTTCAGTAGTTTTTGCGTGAAAGCGTAACAAACAAACTTACATTCGCATTTATAATATTAAGTATAGAAGTATAGATTCCCATAGGTTTTTATTTGTAATGAATTGAATTTTTTTTATGTACATAAAAATAATCCTATTTTTCTACCATGCAGTGAATGGAAACTACAGAAACACTGCCAAAATGAAGTATTGAAGTAACTTCTTTCCAAGTATTTTTATATGTTAGATATTCTGAAATTTTATAATATGCTTTCTTATAAAAGCAGATTTGTAACTCATCGTTTTTCAATAAACTTATTAGGCCCAGATTCAGGAAGATGGAATTGTGTTTTCCTGTAACATAATACCTGTTTTCCTTGTTATACTCTATGTAAATAAATGTTTGATTCATGGCTGTTTCCCTTAATCACCACAGAAACTGGGGCATACAGTTGGTATTATCAGTATTCCAGCTTTCCTCCCACGGCTGCACCCATGCATATGTTGGTTATGGCCCTAAACAGTAACATTTTTTTGAAGTCGGGTAAAAACTATCCTTTGTCCTTTCCCGGGTCACAAACCATTTCCAAGCCAAATTTCATCTGAAGTGTGCAAGACAGAGTTTTTTTCGTATTTATAATATCAGTGAGGATAATACTGATATAGATTAAAATTTTAATGGGACTACCCTGAAAGTATACCCTTTGAAACAATAAAATGTCTGGCTCACCAAGTAAGGGTAGGTAAGCAGATAATTTGTGAAGAACTCAGGGATTTGTTTTGCATGGAGGTTGTAACCTGCTGATGTTTTGTAGGTACGCCTTCTTTACGTAAGCTACAATCATGATCAATTAAAGATAGAATTATCAAAATCAATCTATAATTGGCGGAATTATCAAGTAACATAGAGTTAAATTGAGAACCTTCTCATTTTTAAACTTTGTTAAATAATACTAAAGGGTTTTTATATGGCTTCTACCAAAGGACAGAGATTCCTTGAAAAATGCTTGGGTTTTAAATACACCTCTGAGCAGGGCGAGAATAGGGATGAGGAATGATGATGAGAGAAAGTACTAATAATAAATAAACTAATTAATTACCTTTTATGGTGATAATATCAGCATATTTGTTATCCAGTGATGCCGGATCCTTTGGAACACGCTACCGGTATGGAGAGGAAGGAACTGATGGCTATGCAGGCGGGCAATGATGACCCCTTCAACCTGAAAGTGGTGAAGAAATCTGCTGGCACCCGGGAGAATCCCACTCTAGTGCCATCCTGCTTTGATGCCCGTATTGTTGGATGTATATGTGAGTAGCAAATATGTAAACCTTCCTTGGACCTGTACAAACATTTCAAAACTAAAATGAGCCAAATCAGTTTAGCGGCTCTCGAGATTTTAAATACAATCATTCAATTTTGTATACCAATTATAGTTACTTTCATATAGTGCCTACAGTAGCAGTAGCTTAGGGGCGTGTTCACCTTAAGTCCCGAGCCCCAAATCCTGTATTGGACCAGTAGGCTATTCACGTAATTTATTGACGTGCCGATTAAGTTCCGGTGCAGCTGGAATCACGTTGCAATTAAGTTTACGTTTTAGTGCAAAATGGTATTCTTGTAATTGTCATATAAATAACATGCACGCTGAAGCGCTCGCGTAACGCGAACTTGACGCGAGCGTATCTGACAGCGGTCGTCATAATTATGAGAATACCAAAAGGGCTGTTTTGATCGAAACTTAACTGAAACTGCACTGCAACTGAACTTATTTAATTACGTGAATTAGCCCACAGAAAAAGTGTTAAAACTATTCTAAGTTCTTAGAATTAATCCAGGGTCATAAAGTTGGTGGTGATACACCTGTGCCTCGGAGAGCACGTTAAGCTTATACTACTGACAAAAAAAAGGCTAGGAGAGATGGTTTTTTTTTGTAGATGACCTAACTCAATCGGCCGGAAGGGCCTTTAATGGCTAGGAGAGATTAGGATTTGCTGATATATACATAATTACATATAGAGTGACTGGTAATTAGTGTAAAATACTCTACCACAGGGTAGCACTTACTGGGTGTTTGCTTCTCTTTCTACTCATCTCTAGGTGATAGAGATAGACAGTGCTTGCAGCATGTTTTCTTGTGCATGTGTCGCCAATGAAAACTAGGGGTTATGATTTTAATAAAATAAATTTATTGAAAAATAATGTCACATACATATAGAGCTTAGATAATTATGGATTACCTACACATGAAAATAGTGTCAGTATTATGTAAAATAATAATTAGTATGACGAAAATGATTAAATGATTAAAAACGTTTAAATGGCATTATTTAGGATTAATAAACGGATTACAATCTAAACTATATTTATCATGTCGGGCAATTAACGCGCTCACCTTTAATTTGGCTTTACGTTTCGACACGGGTTGCACCGGTCGTGGTCGCAAGCAGACTGATCCAGCGAAAGAGCTCCGTTGATGACGGCAGCCGTAGAACAACAAACTACTTTCCCAAAGAAATGTTTTTAAGTGAATTTATTTAAGTTAAATTTACTATTTTAAATTATGTAGTAGTAGAGACGAGATAATGGAGTGTAGAGTTGGTAGAGTAGGCAGAGACGAGGTGAGCGGCGCGGCGGGCGCGCTGTGTGTTTTGTTCCGCCTTGGTAATAATCGTCATTTCTACAGCGCGGCTCAATAAAAAATAACGAATATAATTAAAGTTTATTTAGGAAAGTTGTTTATAATCATGAGCTATAATCTAACTCTATATCTGTGTAATCAATATTCTACCACATGGTAAAATATTTTACACTAATGACTAGTCACCCTATATGTATATATCAGCAAACGTTTCGCCATTTTATAGTTAAGTAGTAACAAACATCGATCTATCCTCACAAACTAAAGTACTAAGTTAGTGAGATTTACTTCAGGAACTGCTACATTGTTGTTGGAAATAAAATTTAATGAATGGTTCATTGTTTCAGGCGAAGAGCACGCGACAGCCGTCACTTGGCTCTGGTTACACAAGGTAAAGTATTTCAGGACTCCTAGATTTTATGTAAATCAGTCATAGAACAGATAGCTACTTCATAAAAGAAGGTTCTCGAGTGGAGACCCTGCAATGGGCACAGCGGCGTCGGTTGAGAACGAGGTGGACCAATATATTAATAATTACCTTAATGTATTGGTATATTATAAGCTTCTGCAATTCCTGGATCCGGAAAATAGAAACAGAACAGAAGTTGGGGTAAAATTTGGGATCAGAAATGATTGTTCGAGAGTCTGGGCTCGTCTGAGGCTGTTGCTTATAGTCCAGGCCCAAGAGCGTGAACGGGCTTCCTGTTGAGTAGAATTCGGTGTACTTCTTGAATCGAAGTACGGTCGTCTGGCCGTACTTCGATTTTTATATGGAACCACATGATCTCAATGCACTGTTATGAAGAAAATCCAATTGAATGAGACGGCTCAGGCTCTCACTAGAAGCAGACGGATATGTTAACACCCGGCAACTGACTTTTGCTACTTGTGGCTTCACTTCACTTCAACCCTTTTTAGTGTCCCTCTGCTGGGCACGGTTCTTCTTTCAACCATCATACGAGTTTTCTTTCAACCATTAGAGTTTGAGTTGAGATTCCTTATCTGATAGGTATTCGCATCCCCACTCATCGCATATACTATGTAAGTATGTCGATATGTGTAATCGTAGGAGGGGGAGAGGAGAGAGGGGGCTTGGGGATGTTGGCACCACGATTCCGCCATTCCGATTTTTTTTGGGTCCAGGCAATTCCGGATGCTTCAAATAGTCCCGGTCTTTACGCCCATGACCACGGGACATGGCGTCGGGCGGCGCAACTGGCGACTTCTGGCAGTTCAGTGCCCACTCGCGTTCACTTGTTTTTAGACAAATACGCAAGGAACGATGAATCGTACATGCCGCCCGACGAGTTAGGTTTATTCCGAATTGTGCGATTTGAAGTCAGTATTTTTTTGCTAAATATTTGTTTTATTTCCAGGACCACCCCCGTCGCTGTGAGTGCGGTCACTGGTACAAACTGATCGAGAAGCAACTTCCTTAAGCGGATTTTTTAGTTTACAGTAGTGGTTTATGCAATAACGCGCATCGTCAACCTTTCTTCAGGACCACTAAATCATTCTTCCTACGGTTTCAGTGTTGCCATGTGAAATATTTAAATCAGCGGTGCGTTAGTTTAAATGTAATTTACCAAATCAACAAATCATTAAATAATTATAAGCATATGATAGTGTTTTATTAAGTGGCGTGGTCAAGTTATTTGTTAGATTAGCAGTACTTAAATAAAGTTTTTTTTCTATCAGTATTTGGCTTTATACTTCTATACACCAACACCTTAAACACCTAGTAAGGAAGGATACATGGAAACCACTATAATGAGGTAAAAATTAATGCTTAACTGTTAAATGGAGTACTGAAACCATCAAGCTCATCTTTCCTACTAATTTGTTTAAGACGTATTTTCCTTCCTAACGGAGTGCATCCCTCAGGTGCCCGAGTCTCTGACAAACAGCAGACTGATCATTAAATTATTTTAGGATTTTTTTTTGAAATTTAGTGTACACATTTAGCGCCAAGGCACTAAGTATTGAGATGAATATTGTATGGAAATCTATTTTTATAAGCATAAAATTACATCTGGTGCCAGCTAAAATATCCCATTTCTTTATATAAAACATATGCTAACGTTTTTAGCGAGCGCGCGATTCTAATCATTCACTTATGGCGCTGTCTAAAAACATAGTTTAGGCGCTGTGTACAGTCGGATACAAAAGATTCGAATTTGGAAACCAATTTCACACTGAAAATTTTTACTTCTGAGTTCTACTCTTTTGTGCCGCGTTTTGGGGTAGGTATTATCCCACCCTAGTGATTTTTAAAATCGCTGGCAGTTTCTAGACGATATATCAAGCAAGAAAACATTAATGTCATTCGCCATGAATGACGTTTCGGTGACAGTTAATTAACTAGAATCAAAAATAAGGATGTGATACACATTAACAAATATAATCGATTACTGTGTTCAATATTGAACCTTAGCGAGGTTTAACCTGACTGCTAAGCCGAAGATCGTGGATTCGATTGCCACTCTGACAAATATTTGTGTGATAAGCACGAGTGCTTGTTGTGTGTCTGGGTGTAATTTACCTATTTATAATATGTATTTCCAAAGAAAATGTATTTAAATATTAGATCCGTTCCTAGTACCCATAAAGCACACAAGCACATATAATTGCTTAATTTGGGAATAGATGGCGCTGTATATATCTGTGAAAATATATTTATTATTTGAAAAAAATTAAGTTACTTATAAATAGTAACTTAATGTTTTTATTAGTTTTACTTAGCTAACTAAGTAAAATCGCCTCTGCTTAGCTGTGGGATATTCAGGGATAGACCTCGTATGGGGAGCTCGTATTGACCATATTAGCTATGTAGGGATCAAACTAAATCGGACGAGGCGAACTTCTGTCTCCCACCACTGCCTACACTATAGAATCCTAATGGAACATTGACTCACACTGCTGAAGATAAAGCAAATTTATTTGCAGAGGTTTCACGTCTTGGTGCTGGTATCGCGTTACTTCCTACACTTGGCAGTCCAATTCTTATGGCGGAAAGCATCCGCCAATCTGAGGTTCCCAATACGCTTCGTAATCTTGACATGAACAAAGCTAGTGAACCTGATGGAATTTCAGCCATAGTGTTGAGGACATGTGCGCCGGGGTTGCCTCCTATATTGACATGCCACTTTAGGCTATCTCTAAGGACTAGTCAAGTATCGAGATCGTGGAAGCTTGCTCACGTGCCCAAGCCCATGCCCAAAAAAGGCAGATCCTGCCAACTGTAGGTTTCAGTCAAAAGGAAATAAAAATAACTTGAGAGGTGTCAAGGTACACCCGGATGGAACGAAGTTCCTTTCGATTAATTAGTGAAGGAATTATAATAAAATTTAATTTTTTTTAAGATTTAATAATATTTTTTTTAGAGAAGAGAGAGAGAGAGAGAAAGAGAGAGACAGACAGACAGAGAAACATGCGCCCGCCGCACAGCTTACAATAGCTTACTATAGCAAAAAGTGTCGTGACAACTTTTCGTAAAAAAAATTTTCCGTCTAGCCCCCTTTCATTAGGGATAAGGGACTTCGTTCCAAAAAGTTATTGATGTCATTATGTATACCTCACATTTGTCACGAAAACATTCTGGATTTCTTTTAAATACAGTTTTTATGTAGATTTTCTCACTTATAATATTATCAGGGTACGATTTATAATGATCAGTGCACTTTTTTTATGATTCCATGATTGATAGGTAAGTAGTTACATGATTGTCGCTAGGGACATTACGCTGCGTTTCATACAAAACTTTATCTAACGATTTCCTACGTACTCGATAAAGATTGTAAAGAAATTCAAAACTTAAATGTATAATTTCTGCAGTTTGCTAGCATGATAAATCTAACAAGAAACAAATGTGTTGAAAAAACACCATTTGTTTATTCGAGTTTATAAGAATTCAAAATAACATCGAGTTAAATAGTTAGAAATAAATCACAACACTAATTGTAATGATTTTTGGTTGGTGGTTTTGGTGTTTTGTGTTTTCTAGAGGATAATTTAATTTAAACAGCAGATACAATACCCACCCATTAATATTTATTTAATAAATGTTTTAAAAACAAGTATAACCAACCAGGTAAGTGATTGCTAGCTCTAAATTCGGTATTTGTTTATTAAAACGAAGTATACAGTAGGATTTGCAGAATATTTAAGCGTGAATCAAATTAAACTTATTTTTATGAATCTCAGAAAATTTAATAAAAAATAAATACCTCACTGCCCTTTAAAATTACGTACTAATCTTAATTTTCAGTTCTATTACAAGTCCGAACAAAGTTTTTTATTTTATTTATAGCTTTTTTATTTTCTCTCATTAAAGATATAATTTGGCACAAGATGGCCTTACATGTGTACATAGCAGATGGATTTGCTGATGACTGCGATGAGTTGATGCACCGGTGCCTTCAAGAAGGTACCCTGACGTTTGAGGCATTCACTCACATATGGCAGGATATGCAGCTGTCTTCTATATATGAGTAAGTGACGACAATTTCTTATGAAGGTGAAGAGTTTTGTCTGCACTGGTTTGTGAAGGTGGGAGGTTATGTAGGAACTTTGGGCAGCCTATACTCATAGATAAACAGCTCCAGCCTATGATTCAGAGCCGGTAAAAATCCAATTATATATCTGGTTTTCTGTGTTTCACTCATTGTGTCAGGCTCTGAGATTTGCTGTGTGGTTCATCAGGTAAACCCTGAAAGTGTTGTGGAATTTGCTGCTGGCATCTCCGTTTCCCGATAGCTATAATCTGCCTGTCCTTAGATGACTCCAAAGATTAATTAATGGATTTCTTACCTGAAATGTTTCAAATTTTTATCCTTTTCAAGACAGTAGGTAATAAATAAATTTTTCATAGAATTCCAATTGTGTAGATATTTAAAAGTAAATATTATGTTTGTGTTTTTTCTGAGATAAGTTTATTTTTTTTTAATAATGAAAACAGAAGGTATAACCCGAAAACTTCTTTCATTCATTATCCCATTGAAATCTTATTAATTTTCATTAAGAAATCAATTAATGACAGCCATTTGTCCAAATCTCTGGTAATAATGTCCATAGCATAGTCATAGCATCACACCTGTGTTACCCTGAGGTGTAGGCAGAAGTGAATGTCACCCACTTTGGCTGGTTATGTTTAGCTCCTATATGTAATAAGTGGTGAAGTTATTGCCGTTCATCAAGTACAATTCTGAACTTCGTACTGCAACTAAGATTCTCTTAGTAAAAGTACAAGTCTTTGAGACCTCGCTTACCACTGGGCCACCGAGGCTGTTGTAGGTATTCCTTACTAATATTATTAATGCAAAACTAACTCTTATCTGTCTGTCGCACTTTCACGCCAAAACTACTGACCGATTTGGATGAAATTGGTATAAAGATATTTATATCAGGGGAAAGACATAGGATAGTTTTTATCCAACTGCACAAAAAGAGAGTAATAGCTTAGTGCAATAACCGACATACGGACGGGCAGAGCTGTGATCATAAAGCTAGTAATATAAAAATCTCAAAATTGTTTTCTAGGGGAAGGAATTCAGGTGCAGAAATAGCAGAATTATCTGAAGAAGTGATATACACAGCTAAACATTATCTAGTAGCTAAAACTGAAAACTTTGAGGTAAGCTTGATTTTAATTAGTTTGATTCCCACCTAGGATAAATCTTTGTGTGACAAGAAAACACACACACACACACTTTGTATTTTGAATTTTACTTATTATGAAGAGTGGATCCTTCCAACACAGGCATTTTGCTTCAAGGAAGAATCTGTCCCATGTAAAACGATGTACTTATTTCTTGATCAATAAACGTTTTTGTATTGTAAAGAAAAATTGTTTGTTCTGTGTCTTGGTGTAATTTATTTATAATTTATATTTATTAATAGGTATATGAGGGGCCATTCATTTATTCAGGCAGACGATTTAGGGCGGTGGGGGGGGGGGTCGACCATGTCTTATTTCTTCTTACAAGGGGGTGGGAGGGAGTCTCAACAGTTTTTACATAAGATCAGAAAATGCTCAAAGTTTAAATTATTTTGAAAAATATTACAAATTACTACTGTGGGAAATACTTTGAAAAAGCGCGGGCAACCGTTTGAGTGCCGAGGTTTGCTCGGATGCGTAGGTAAACTGTTTCCATTTCCATGGCAACTCCCGCGCCACCCGCACTGCACCTCCCGGGAACTCCCCGCCGAACGTGTATTAATATTTTCTTTTTGTTTCTTACGTAATAAATATTAAACGGGGGGAGAGGATCGGCCAATTCTTAATTTTTCTCATAATAGGTAGAGCGAAAATAGTCTTACCTACTAAATGAATGGCCGCTTAATTCCTAGTACTTATAACACAATACAATTGCCTAATTTGAGACTAGGTGTCGCTGTGTGTATGTGTGAAAATATTATTATTATTTTTGCATTCTTAACTCTCCTTCCTTCACTTTCGCCTTCGAGTCTACCTACACCCAGACTAAGACTGACTGCGAAGTGACATACGGTCCTATTAATATGCACGCTTCGCAATTTCCAGAATCTTCTACATAAGATTCCCGAATCTATCTACAATTCTAGGATAATTCTTTCGATAGTTTACTTTTTCGTCGATAGATGGCGCTATCTCATTTTATAATTCGTACAATCAAACAATAGATGGCGCCACCAGCCTTAACAATATTATTATAGGTCTTAGAAAATTCAACACGGCACAGGCATTGCGCGCGTTCCCCTCAGTTTATGCATATATGTTCATGTACCAACATGAACATATATGCATAAACTGTGCATGTTTTGTGTTTGTGTGTAGCTTTTATTTACGTGTGCATTTGTAAAGGCGCTTCAACTTTTACATGTGTGCTGTAAGTGGTTACCTCGCCTCCCCCTTAAACTGGCAGAAACAATTTAGTACTAGAAGTTGCGTATAGCACCGTTTGTGTTAAATACTTTAAGATTTAGGTATTCTGTTATTTCCAGGCATCTGTAGCTGGTCTATTCCTAGTCTATTCTCTTCTGAACCTGCAGCCGTTCACGGACTTTGCTCACCTGCGAATAGTACCAGAAGACTTACCAGCCCTGGAACGATTAGAAAACATAGCTCGTAGGGATAGGCGACTAGACGTACTATATATCCTGGGTTCAGTTCTGATCAAGGGACCAGTGCATTACCAGGCTGTTGCCAGAGAGAGAGGCATGGAGGGATCTCTACGGAAGTATCTGGAAGGTATAAATAAATTAAAAGCTGATCGGAAACTATTTTTAACAGTTTCACACTGTTTATTTAGATTTCCACAAAAGTATATATAAGTTATGATAATACAGAGTTGAAGACCTGTGTCCAGCTGTGGGACGCAAAGGTTTGAATTGAATACAGAGCTGACAATGCTTTGATTGCTTAAAAAGTAACGAGATGTACGGCAGGCGGTTTAAAGTTAGCCCAGTGCTTTAAACTCCAGCAGCTTTCCAGAGTGAGCTGGCCAAGTGCGGGTTGGTGGATGTCACATGTCCTTAAATGATTAGACATCCTGGACATACCGGTTTCCTCATAATGTTACCCTTCACCGATATTGATCAGCGGCTATGAAATAATTCACACAAAGATGTGTAAGCGTGACGAGGGATCGAATCCGTGACCTTATATTTAAAAGGCGAGGCCAATACTGTTGCGCCACCGCCGCCTAATAAATCCAGTTTTTTCAGGATACACAGCATTAGATCGGTTGGGTGTCAGACCGAAAGGTGTGTTCTCCCGACAGAATGAGGAGATGGATCTGTTGAGAGAGCTGAACGGTATCAGCAACCGCTACAGTTCTGCTAAATCTACTATCAGTGGTACGTATAAACATCTTTTAATGCTGCCCGCACACGGACGACTTTTCCTCCAATTTTTATGGCCGCTTTTGTGTAATACAATACTAAACTCAAGGTCATTAAGTCTGTCACAAAATCAGTGGACAAGTAAAATCCTTAGAATAGTACTTTATTGGTGTCTTTAGTCACAACAAGTCGGTACACCACAAAAAAATAATATTCTATTTAACTAGCGATTCAAATCCTAAATTAAGGAATATTTCTAGGAATAACGCGCGGACGCCGACACAATTTTGCGAGAGATTTTCGACAATTGGGCGGAATCAATCTATCGCTTTCTCATTTTAAAGGTTGCGCGGGAAGGGAGATATAGTATGGTACTAGTTAGGTGTAAATCAAATGCAATACGAATAAAAAAATCAGTAAACGACTATTATTAAAGTGTTGGCGTATACGTTCTAGGAAAATACGGTATCCGCTGTTTTACGGAATTCGCTTTTTTAAATAGACACACATTTTGCTTCTTTATTTTAAAACCACCAAGGTACCAAAAACATATATCTGACTACCTTGTTTTGCTGACGGTCCAAATTGTCATTACAATTGCAAGCCGCCATTTTAAATCCCTTTTTCTATTCCCGTCACGGATGACGCAGCGGCGCTCATTGGTTTTCAAAAATAGTTTCGCTGAATTCCTAGAATCGATACATCTCGCGTGTTCTTAGTGCGTAAAATATTATGTGCTATCCGTACAGTACCTTTTCGTGCCGTCGCGTCGTACGTTAGGTACTGTACGCAAAAGAATTTTTGTTTATTTACTTAGTTGAAAATTGAAGTCACTGAAAATTATTGTTCTTTCAGTTTATTTTATACGTAGGTACCATGTCAAAGTGTGACACATTTTAATTGATTAACACCATAAATTAATTTGAATATTTTTAGGTGCTCCTCTCAAAGATCGTAACCTGTGTTATGTGAATGAGGATATGGCGAAAGACTTGGAATCCTCTCTGAAGAAGATAGTAGCTGGCTTCAACGACAGCGAGCCTGAAGGTAAAGGCGACATGAGCTACCCTACCCCTCTCCCTCTATTTTGTAAAACATATCTAATGTGTAATTTATCTCTATAAAACATACCATATTTAATTAGTGTAGCAGTTCCTAGCACCCATAACACAAGTAAATATAATTGCTTAATTTTGGGACTAGATGGCGCTGTGTGTGTGTGAAAATGTTATATTATATTATTCCAGATTCTGATTCAGAGGAGAGTGATGATGGTTACCGTGCCAAAAATATTAAGTATAAAGCAATGTCTAATAAAGTTAAGGGTATGGGACATTTAATCGGAGTACAAGACAAGTGAGTATAAGAGACCTAATTCTTCCCCACTATTATTGTTAATGCGAAAATTTGTACTACCCGTGCGCAATAAGTTGAGTCTTGGGGGTGCACAAAAAAATATCACAACAAATTTCCACCCGCGACTTCGTCTCTGCTATTTTTTTTCTTTCTTTTCGGTTCTTTTTACTGCCTGATCAACAGGTAAACAAGACTGTTTATTCCGCTTTTCGTTTTTAAAAAACTCCAACACTTTTAACACGAGATTTCTCTCTCCACTATGTAAAGTTTAACCCTTCATTATAACAATAAACTTAGCAATATATATATAGCAAAATAACAATAAAATAAAGCAGTAAATCTAATAACAAAACAGTATCAAATAAAATTATAAAATCGGAGCGCGTCGTCGTTGCGTGACGTAAGCCAGTACGAGATTAAGATGTTAAAAAAATGGCATTGCCTACCGTACAACAGGAGAGCTTGAGGCGAAGTTACTGGGGTTACGGGAGGAGGGTTGCATTCCAGGTGAGTCTCAACGCGCACGGGTAGTATGGATGTAGTTGTGTGGATGGATGTTTGTTTCTTTTTCACGCAAAAGCTACTGGACGGATGTTGATGAAATTTAGCGCACATATAGTTTATAGGCTGGAGTAGAACATAGGCTACTTTCTGTCCCAATATCACGCGGACGAAGCCGCGGGTGGAAGCGTGTTTTCACCTAAAAATTGGTTCTGTAGATTTAAATCGACCTTTGAAACAAAGATGCAGAAATTAACCTCATAAGTTTTACCTAACATAGCGTCACGTCTGTATTACCTAAAGGTGTGGGCAGAGGTGAACGTCACACTCTTCGCCGGCTAAGTTTAGGTCCCTTATGTAATAAGGGGCGAGCGTTTTGACGTTCATCGAGCACAGTCTAAACTTCGATTCTCTAAGTATATCAGAAAAATCTTCCTGCTCTACCCTGGAACTAGTTAAGAAAATTGAATTCACCTTTAATTTTCCGGCAGTTTTTAACTTGTTTAGACATTTATGTTTTTTGTTAATACTCAGTCATAGGCAAACAGACTGAAAATGAGAGTAAATTCTTTGTTATTTATATTATATTTTTACAGAACAAATTCGAAACCAGAAGTCAAGCTTATGAAAGATAAAAGTCCACCCAGTAAAAAGAAACATTCTAAACAAACTAAATCCTCAAAGAGTTTAATCAAAACATCTGATGTTGCTAGAGGTGGTGAAAGTGATGATGTTATTTGTGTAGACAACAATAATACAAATGATGAAAACCAGACAAATACAAAGGAACAAGTCATTGAAATAGAAATAGATAATTTACCCCGTATTATGCGAAGTGGAGATGGTGAGAAAACATATGAAATTGAAATAATTGATCATCAAAAATCTTTGAGCAGAATCGACGATGAAAAAAATAAGCAAGCAAATGGAGATAGTAAAATAAAAAAGAAATATTCGGCTGTTAAAATTAAATATCCTATAAAAGTCGACAAGAAAAGGATTAAAAATTCCAGAGCAAAGTGTAGTTTAAATGAAGTTGGTATAAGTGATAAAAATTCCACAGATGATACTCTTAAAAGGGTCGATATTACCAGTAAAAAAGCTAAAATTGATAATGCTGCAGGTTCAGTAGAAATTGATATTAGCGATATTGAATTAACTGAGGAGGAAAAAACGTTGGTTGATACCGATATATCTAAGAGTCCAACCACTAGTAGTGCATCTAGAAACGTTTGTATTGAAAATAAGAGTCCAAGGAAAAGAAAAAATATCACAAGTTTAGACAAAAAAGATAAATATCAAGCTGTAGATGGTGATTTAAGTAAAAAAATTAATGAAGTTGAAATATGTAGCAATGAAATAAGTGAGAAGGAAACATTGTTGGTTGATACTGATATATCTCAGAGTCCAGCCACTAGTAGTGCAGCTAAAAACGTTTGTAGTAAAAATAAGAGTCCAAGGAAAAGAAAAAATATCACAAGTTTAGACAAAAAAGATAAATATCAGGCTGTAGATGGTGATTTAACTAAAAAAAATGATAAAGTTGAAATATGTAGCAATGGCAAAGATACAGCAAAGAATCGTGATGATAGTGTAAAAGATAAACCCGAAAAGATAAAAGGTAATAAAGGTAAGCCAAAAGTTAATAAAGGAAAGGCAAATGATAAGAAATTGTCTGGTGAAAGCAGTCATGTTAGTAAGAATAAAAGTAATGCTAAGCATGATTTTGTTAAACCGCGATTAAAAAGATTGGGGATAGTTCCAGTTGATAATTTAAAAAGAGATAAAAAATAAATAATGTTATTTTTGACTATTGTCAATTTGGGCCACAAGATCGATAATAATGTGAGAGATGTTGGTGGTAGTGGGCATTTGTGTGGTGTTAAATATAGCCATACAATGACCCGATGCCACACACAGGATGCCCCGAAAGGCGGTAGTTGTCGCTGTGGCGGGACGATGGGCCGTTAGGCTTTATGTACATACAAACTATAGTAAAAATATTTTGGTGTCATATAGTGTATATTGGTGTCATAGTATTATTTTGATTGGTCGAGAGACCTAAATAAAGCGACATGATTGGACGTTTAAGACATTTGTTGTACAGTCTTAACTCCACTGGATGCTATAGACGTAGAAAGGCCAAAGGTCACGGGCGGCAGGAGATGATGTCCCAGCTGTGAGGCAGGGTAATAGGCTAGCTAAAAAAAATTTTAATATATTATAAAAACATTCTTAAATTATTAAAAATATATGTGTGAAGTGATGGTCATTCGATGTGTAGAAATTAAACAAGGAAATGTACATTGATGTTTTATTTACTATATGTATTTGATTAGGTAGGTACATTATGATTCTATACAGATTAAATTCTTTTGGGACATTTCATTTGAACTTGATTAAGGCCAATTTAATAAAACATTGATTTCATAGAACAGTCGAAAGTCGCCCAAGGTCAAGAGGGGTCTTGATTTATGTCTAAAGCGCCAGAATCGGGGGATTCTGGCGCTTTAGACATAAATTTATCTCGAACTAGAGATTATGGAAAAAAATGGAGAATATCAATTAAAAATTAAAAAGTAACTAATATTCTTAAAATGTCCCGTTAGAGATACTTGCAACGAGTACCTAGCTACCTATAGCAGTCGACATCATAAATATGTAGATTTCATTAGTTTTCAATTGACATTCGCCATTTATTTTCGACATAATATGTTCGAGATGAATGTATAAAGCGCGAGAATTGGGGTGTGAGATTTGTCGAAATATATTGCGTCTACCGCGAGCGTGCAAGCCTTCATTTATATAAAACGGCTACGAAGTTCGTCTCTGGGCATCTAATGCTGTACCGCGCCTTAGGTACGCAGCAGCGAGGGGAGGCGAAGTTCATTCCACAGAGCAGCCATTTATGACCACGGGAGAAGGATTTTCATGACCTGTGATTCATACCCTTTCCTTTCAAATCCCCACCTCTCTGCGCATACAGGCGCTGTACAGTGCGAATAAAAAAAATAAATGAATTAAAAAAAAAACAATCTACTCTTATATGCCGCATTGTAGAGCAGGTCAGTCTAATTATAGTTTTGTACAAAAAATATTAAAAGTGTTCAGTGCCTCTAGCGGTAATGTTTGTAATATATTTTTTCCATGACAAGCTAAGTGCTCGCGGTAGAGAACCTCATGTTAATGAAAATAATAATTTAAACTAAACAATAATAATTTAAAGGAAGGCAAGTAAAGCAAATAAATAACTTATAGATATATCATGTTCTCAGCTACAGACAAAATTATTTTTATATAACTTTATTTTTCTATTTATCTATAAATTATGTTTTACATTAGTAAATGGAAGGATAAATAAAATATGTACAAAAAATGTGGTCAGAGAAATATATAGTATAAAATATTATATAATTGGGAGAGCCAAAGAAATTGGACAACCTTCTAACAATATTTGAGCTTAAATATTGGGATGGCTCTATTTCTTTGAACAGTATAGTTAGGCCTTTTAGTTAATAATTCTATTAGTCACTATTAATAATAGAATTCAGGTCATTAGGTACACAAGGCGTAAATTTACAGTTTACATTACACCGTGTAGATGTATGTACCTATTGGAATACAAACGAAAATGAAACGCATAGTCACCGCAATTTATACGCATAGTACTGTGTTTGTGAATCCAGAGTATAGACCGACTTAACCCTTGACGTTATCGCAACGATCAACGATACAATTCGGACAATAAACTGTGTATATAGTTCAGTTTTTTACTTGAGAGTTCCCCCGAGTCCTAACCACACTGATTGATTATACTATGCGTTTCAAATGAGAATAGGATTGAAAATCCGCCATCTTTAACCGGAATGCGCAACAACTTCACATTTTTAGTACAGTTAGCAAAAATGTTTCTTCGATTTACGCGAATATCACACATTGAATAAAATCCGTTAAAAAGTAGTTTTATTTCAATGTTTCTTCGATATAATAATCACATCTAAATGAAAATAAAATAAAAACGCGTTTATCTTACTGCCGTCCTACTAAAATTGGACATTTGGAGTAGAATATTTAGGTACGAACACATTTTATTAACTTCCGACGACAAAAAGCGGTGCTTTATCTTAAAATGTGTTTTTATGCGTGTAAAAGAATGTGTGTACAAGTTTGTGGTAGGTATCCTAGCGCGTAAATTTACTTAAGTAGGTAGCTACATTGTAACTACATACCTAAATAAAGTTTTTTGCATAAATCACTTTTCCATACATTTCAAAATAATATTATTGTCAGTGGTTTGACATTTTGTGCTGGCGCTACTTTAGCTTGGTTTTTGGTATGAAGTTAGCCGCGAGTCCAGTCCTATTCTTGTTTGAAACGCATAGTACAGTGTGACGACGACCTAATCATAATAAGTCATAAAGTAGCATCCACTAGTTGCTATTATAGTTTAAAATAAAAAGAGTATATATTTCAATAAAAAAACAGTTGTCGAACAAAATAAATAGCGTGAACATTGACCTCAAATATCATCCTATATGATCCAATTTCACTCATTCGGCGCGGGCGGCGGCGCGCGACCGGCGCGACAGCAATTTTAGGCAGCGTCGCTTTAATCAATGGGTTGCGTGCGCGCGCTTCGTGTCGGCTTTACGCAGATTACAGGTTGATTGCAAAGTAAGAATCCTAAAAAGCTGTCTGTCGTCTAAAATATTTGTCTATTCACTGTTTTTTTTGCATATGCTTTTAAAATTGGGTATAAATTATGTAAAATGATTTATTGTGATAAGGTCGTACCACCCTGTATACTCTTTGGTTATAACGTTGAGCACAGATCGGTGAAATAGGGAATTGTTTAGGAGGGAGTCGAACAGGCCAGTCAATTCAAGTCCGTTACTTAGATAACGAATAAAAATATTATACTTTTATGCCTTTTAAATTCATAAATTACTAGGTACTGTCTTTAAACGTTTCATTTACGTGTGTATGAATAGGGAAGATGACAATTTTTTTTAATCCGTCAAAAAGATAAATTAAAATTATCGGACACGATATTTTTTTTGTGTGAACTAATTTTGAAGGACTCTTAAGAAGTTTTATACAGAGGTATGACGCAGCGCGCCACCTTTCCATAACTTCAGTGCGTTATATTTATGTTAATATTGTTACATTTCAATGATAAAACGAAAAATACTTGTCTAATATTTTTTTATTGTCTTACTGACGGACTGTTCAAAATACGATTTTTTTATACCTTGTCCTCATCCCTATTATTTAGCTTACAAAACAATGGGACACTGTTACCTAGATTATCGTATATGCTAAGATAGTTACCAAATATTATCGATTTTATTAGTTTGACAGTAATTTCTAACTTTTATATTGTAAAACTAAACTATCACAATAATCAACAACCACTAACATTTAACATCTATTCGTATTTTTCAGACATTAATTACCTATACTTTTCGATTAGTCTTAGAGCATTCAACACGGGAGGTGTACACAACTTCTAGTACTTAATTGTTTATGCCAGTTTTTGGGGGAGGCGAGGTACATACAGCACTCATGTAAAACTCACGTAACATGAACAGTTTATGCATATAAACTGTTCATGTACTTCGGCAGAGATGACGACAGTAATACTAGTTTTAAATTTTCTAAGATTACAGGTCTCGCGTCACTACGCTTGTAATGAAGACTTTACGAGGATATATTTTAGGTTTATTACACTTAACTATCGATTAATATTGGATAGTTAATCCATATGACAATCATATATAGGTGTACCGGAAACCCGTCATACCTTAAAACCTACATTATTTGAGCCATATTATGCATTACTATTGTCACGTTTAAATTTTGATAAATCAATTAGAAAAAAAAACTCCCACAAAATAAAAATATATATTTTTCAATTTATTTTCTTAGACGACCCTAAATTTGGAAAGATCGCGATTTGTCATTAATTTGTCACAGCTTTTATTAGGTTAAAGAGAAATAAAACTATTTTATAACAGATTCCGACGTTTCAAAGTCTTTTCAGACTTCATGGTCACGGGTGGAAAATAAAGAGTTTAGAAAAACAGCTGATATGGGTTTCGCCATTTTTGATTTTACATAGTCATTAGTAATTCTTCAGAACGTCTGGTTTCAAGTACAGTATAGCCTTTTCGGTTGGTTGTATAATACCATGACAATGTTATCGATGCGATCGAAAACGGAAACATTGCCATACACAGAATGGCAGTGTTTCCGATCAATGATCACGGGCCCGATCGAAATCGGAAGAAGTTTAGGTTGTTACGTTACATACAATAAATTCAAAAACTACGTATAAGCGTAATTTGTAAATTGTTTTGTCATTATTACGTTACGTATTAATTCTCTAAGATTTATTTTATGACACTCTAATATTCCAAATAATGGAATGATTTTTAAATGCATTTTATGTTAATACATTATATTTACTAATTCTAAATCTCCATTTTTTTTAAACAAAAATATTAATACTTTTTTAGTTTGGCGTGTGTAGATTGCACAACTTTCCGTGGATCATAATTAAACTTAGGTATTAAATTAAAATTAAACTTAAATTAAATTTTAAACATTTTTCCTTATTTTACAGACTACTGAAAAATGTGACAGGTGTTTTGATTTTGTGCATAAAAACTCATTTCATATTTAAAAATAAATTAATTTTCAAAAAGGAAGTCTTATTATGACAGATTTTTTGCAGATTTCTATTGTGTCAACAGTGCTGTCAAGGTTGGAAGGATTGAATTTACTTTTGAAAATTATAAAGAAAAAGATCTTTTAAATTTTTACAAGCGTACTGCAAAATAAGCGTTTAAAAGTGAGTATTAACATTTATCATGACGTTCAACTATCGCTAATTCTTCGTCTTCGCCTGATGTATTAGTTTTAGCATCGAAGTTTGCTTGGAACGCCTCTGAAGAGCCGTTACTGGACTCGTGAGATCTAGGACTAGCACTGGTTTTCCTAACGTAAAGAATATTTGAGTCTAAGCGATCAAAGTACGCGCTACCGTCAGATATCCGGTTCAATTTGTGTATCTGTTCCCTCAACTCACACACTTGGCTATACAACTTCTTATTCTCACGCAGTATTGCTACATTTTCTGTTTCTAACAACTCCCTCTTACTCCATTGTATAGTGTTTTCAGACTTCAATTTCTCTACTTCCATTTTTAATTCAGCTAATTTTTCTTCTAACACTTGTTTTGCTGCTATTTCGTCTTGTAGTTCGTTCTGAAGTCTCTCAACTTCACTGTGACTAGAGTCTGTGGAGCCTAGTGTTCTGTCGCTGTGTAACTCTGTTTTCATATTGTGCAATTCTGTGGTCAAATCCTCGACCTTGGATAGAAGGAATGCCTTCTCATCTTTCTCACTCTGAAGGCTCTTGCTTGTTTCGTCCAATCGTATCCTGAGGTCACTCAATTTTTGTGTAAGGACATTATCTACATGAGAGAACTTATGTGAATCTAAAGAGGCTCGTTGTCTGAGCGATGGCTGTTCGCTGGGTGACAGATACCCAACATTTTTTCTTCGAAGTTCTACTCCATCTTCTGTTACAGTAGTGAGGTCTCCGGCAAGGACTCTGCTTTCCCCTATGCTCAAAAGTTTTTCGTTGTCACGTTTTAACCCTAAAAGCTGATGTTCTATGTCATTTTTCTCTGTTTTAGATGTGGCTAATTCTTTAGTCAGCATGTCAACTTTACTTTTTAATTGTTTAGCTTCTTCTCTCGCCTTGTTTCGTTCATTTCTGACTTTACTCCATTTTTCCCGCCAATTTGCAGTGCAATCAGACCACCATCTCATGGTTTTCTCCATTTGTGTGGCTCTTGCGCGCGCTTCGTCTAGTTCTCTTTGATATAGAGCCTCTTTCGCTTCCCAGTCAGTGTTGGTGTACCGCATGCCGCCGCTGTCGTGGTCACGACTCCTTCGATGGCTGCCGCCATGAGAACTTTGAGCCATGTTTCGTTGTCAACTCAATCTGTAAATAAAGTAGACAATAGTTTATAGATAGTGGGTGTGTCAAGAAATTAACCCCCGTATTCATAAACGTCATATAAGCTCATCATAGCTAAAATAGGTTTATAATTCAATTCTTTGTCATCTCGACAGTTGTATCAGTAAGAAACAGATAAAGTCCATTTTAACTAAAGAGTCTTAAAAGATTTTTATGAATAAGACCGTAAGGCTTTAAATTTCGTTTTAACCAGATAAATTGTTATATTAAAATATACTGAATGATAGGATTATGAGACATAAATGTTCGACGTCCGGTTTTATTGCTTAAGTCAGCAGAGATCCGTCGCTGCAACACACCGCCGCCATAGCCCTGCAGCGCGTTCCAGATAGACCATCGTCTCAGACGATGTTAACGTGTGAACATTGGGTATGTTGTCACACTTGATGTCACACTGCTGGGCATGGGTCTTCTCTCAACTATCTTACGAGTTAAGAGAGTCCTTAATCCACACACACTGGCCAAGTGCGGGTTGGTGGATGTCACATTTATTTTGGTAATATATGATACAATATTTCAAAATCAAATGAGAACTGTAAATAATTAAAACATCTACTGTTTTGAATTTCCAGCAAGATGTGTGACCTGCCCCCGTGTCCCCCATGCCCTCCACCTCCACACCCGCCATGCCCGCAAGTGTGCTCTCCCCCTCCGCCTTGCCCACCGATGCGGCCAAAGCCCATCATGAGAGGGTTGCACTGGGCGCAAACCAAGTTCCACATAGCCGCTGGCCTTGCTTTGTCATCATTTGCTGGTTCAAGCTATTACTTCTTCGTAGGAAGACGACGTATAGAAGCATATAGGGACTTTCATGCGTAAGTATCTAGTGATAACACTTTTCTGACGCTGACTACCACACAGAGTCCCAGATTTCAGTCTCTGCTCAAGTAAAAAATATGTTTCCAATGTATAAAAATATTGTCAGTATTTCAAAATTAGGAGTTGTGTCCAGGCCCGTGTGTCGTGGTCAGTCACTCTAGCACACCGCAGATCGTGGGTTCGATTCCCACACAAGTCAGACATTTGTGATAAACACGTCTGTCTTGAGTCTGGGTGTAATATGTATATGAAAGTATGTATTTATAAAAGAATATTATTATATGTAGTATATTACCAGTTATCTGGTTTCCATAGTACAAGCTCTGTATAGTTTGGGATCAGATGACTGTGTCTATTCTCACAACAGCTGACACACACCACATGAATAGTGTGTATAGACTTATTACTTAAGGGATCTAAACATAGCTCCCAAAATATGGGTGATATTCACCATCCTATCGCTTCAACCCTTTTAGTGTCCCACTTCTTGGCATGGGTCTCCTCTTAACCTTCTAAGAGTTGAGAGAGTTTATGCCTTACACACAGATACTGGCCAAGTACAGGTTGGATGTCTTTAAATGATTATATCTTAGACATGCCGGTTTTTTCACGATGTTTTACTTCACCAATATTGAGCAGCAGTAATAAAACAATTCATGCAAAGATTTGCAGGCAAGACCGGGTATCGAACCTGCATCCCTATATTTCAAAGGTGGGGCTGACACTGTTGTGCCAATGCTGCTGTTGCACCTCTACCTATATCTTTAGATACTACAGAGTATTATTGGAGGAAATTCCAAAACCGGAAGCAATAGTTATTCATCATAAATTCCCAATGTATGTGGTGACATTTACTCTGGGCATTTGACACCTTCAAGGTGGATAACAGGGAAAATTTGTGTTCATCAGAATGGTGAGTGGAAAGTAGAGGATTCAATCTCAGTTGATTTTTGTAATCCCCGGATTATCTGCAGTTAATCTAGTTAACTCAACCCTTAAGATGACCTGACCGAATCCTGGGATAGTCCCATGATTATATTGGTGATGCAAAGTGGAACAAAAAAACAGTAAAACATATCAAAATATTTTTTTTATTAAAATTTTTTTTTGTAGTTCCAAATAGGTTTTCAACCTCCTAGCCAGTACCAACTAAACACAGGTGTGCTAAACCTATGGTAGTATTTTCTTGAAACGAGTGTTATTGATTAATTTGGTTAAGATTTACGTTTGGTTGTAAGACATATTTCTTGATAGGGTAATCCATCTAATATTATAGTTTTCTTAATTAATTACTATGGTACAATAATTTCAAACAGTTTCAGTTATCAGTTTATCGTTGTCAGACATCAATTCAAAATTACAATAGTGTTCTAAATTATAGGTCAGCAAATAATTATGATAACTAATAGACAGCCGATTAACAACACTACATACCTGTAATATTTTCCTGTGCCTTCTATCGATCAGCCTATAAGTTAATAAACACTACATAGATTCTCTGTAAAATTGAATCACTATTACAATAGTTGAGATTTTAATAAAATTTCATTCATCGTTTTCATTTCATTTCAATCAAGCTTTCATAAACAAACTTTTTTTTGTTTTAATGTTGCCACTTTATAAAATTTTGTGTGCCATAGACTACTATTTATTTTCATTAAAAAATCTGTGGTCCGTGTTTAACAAATCATATTTTATTTTATTTCGCAGAAAAGCAGAATATGAAGATTGGGGTGATGAAATGGCTCGTAAAGGATTATTTCAATCAGTGCCTAAAGAGGCGTTAACAGATTTTAAAAAAGATTAGGGGATTGCTATAGTGTTATCGTGTTATTTAAATTAAACTAATAAAAATTATTTACTGTTTTTGTTTTTTCCAAGACTTACAAATTTTACCCCAATAGTTAGGGAGATATTCTAATCCATATAATCTAACATTTTAATAATAAGTTCGTTCCGGGGCCACCATTCGAATCACGAAACGCAATAGTTTATCAGACAGGAGTCCATGTCATCACCACTGTAAAGTATAACTTATCTGCTTTTTTAATACATATTGAGATTGTCAGTTGATTTTGTATTAATTTGTATTAGAACATACAAAATCGTCAGTCTCTCAGAAAATTCAACATGGCACTGGTATAGGGCGCGTTCCCCATTGCAGAGATTCATGAACTGCAGTTTGTATGTATAAACTGCCCACCACTGGATAGTGTAATGCCCACCTCAGGATGTCAGGCTACTGATTGGAAATTTTATAATACTAATAGTTTAATGCTCTAAGATGTTCATTTGAGAGTGATGTGTTAAATTCGAAAATAAGTAATTTGCAAAGAGCAATATTTAAAATACCCTAATTTGATACGGATTAGCATCTTAGCATTATTAGCATCTTGTACAAAAAAGTTTTTTAAACTCTGGGCATACAAATAGTACCTCTGGGGGGGATGGAAAGGCAAGCAACTTTTTATCCAACTGCGCTGCAGGTATTATACTTACCCTAGAAAATTGATTTGATCAATTATTTTCACAGCATATAAAATTTTATCAAAATCAGTGCAGAAATTTAGCCGTTGACGAGTCTAATTTATTCGCGGCTCCATCTAGGACCTGCGAGAAATTTATCAGAAGGTAGTTACAATACAGCATTTCATCTTTGACCATCTTGATTGATCAAAATAATAAAGTTATTTTTTGCTCTCAGAAATATTTTGATACGTGTTGAAACGGATTGTTCTGAAAATAGTTTTTCAAGCTAAAATGATTCGAATAGTGATTTCTTTCTCATTTTGGTGAACAGGAAGTGATTCGTGTCCTCACGTTTCATGGCGCCAGCCAATCAAATCGTCGTGTATTATTTCAAAAACATGGAGATTTCAAACTGCCAATCAGGTCAAGACTTCAGCGGAGCATGAAAAGTGAAAGATGGCACAACATTGTAATAACGTCAATTCTATTTATTTTTATTGTTTTATTTTTAATTATTTTGCTGCTTTCGTGTTCTATACAAATCAAAAGATTATTTCGATTTTATATTTTCTTTCATAATAAATTCATATGTAATATTTTACTGGAAATTTTCCATTATATTTCGTACTGAAGTATGATTAATTTACGTTCGTCAAAGACTACGTCATCGATGTTTGTCTACTGGCGAGTCAGTGCGCATGTCAAGTTGAAATTTGCAAATGGCGGCCGTTGTTATTGTTCGTACCGAATTAACTATTTGTAAAATTTATATCAATCTATTTGGCAAAGTTTTTAATGGATTATTAGATTGACGTGATGCTATAACTTCTTATTACTCGGTGCGACTCAATTTAAGTACGTTTATGAGTGTTTTGATTGTTTTTTTGCTATTTTATGTGTGTCATGCAAATGGGGTAAGCTGGAATTATCGGATGTCGCATAGGTTGTTTTGGATAGTTTCAATAGGAAAATGAAGTGAAGTTTTGTGACCTGGAGTGCAAAAATGGAAACTGCGTAAAGTTTGCTAACTTTTCCTCTGATACTAGAGCTAAGAAAAAGACGGAGGGGCCTGTAATTTACGAATGATCCATGCTGTGACTGTTCGCCCCGTACATTTCAAAATGGCTGCTGCTCTTTGCGATATATGAGCTTTGCGTCACTGGAAAATAATTCAGTGGATTTTATTCGTGATGAAATTAAAGTGCTTCTAGTTGTGTGATCGTCTGTGAAAAAGCGAAAATAAATGTGTGAGGGGCCCCCCGAGGTCTCCTGAAACAGAACAGTAGTACTGTCATATGTTTTTGGTGTAGTGGGCACTGACCATAGGACCGATATTGCTTTGCGTCCGAACCGGACAGTGATGTTGCGCTCGACTTTACATCATGATTTGGGACGCAAGGGAATAGAAATTGTGTGGAATTGAGCGGAATGTGACATTGTATGAGAGGTGAGTAGATTTCATTAGTTTATTTACAATGGGTGGTCGGGACGTTCGTATTTGTAATGTCCATTTAGTAATGGACATATTGTTGGATGACAGGACAACGGGTGGCCGGCGAGGATGAGCCTAACGCCCGCCGACAGAAAGCCGCCGATTTCAGGCGATAGACACAGCATTTATGTTACAATTTTAAACATTCACTGAAGTTTTGTGTGGTGTAACACGCCGCCGTGTTTTTGTTACGTTATGTTGTGACACAATCTAAGTAATGCTATGGCTTTCCATGTGTATTCAGATAATACAATTTATATTACCAATTCATCTAGATTTATTTACAATTACACATTCAAAAATCACTATCCATCATACTCTATTTAATACTGTTGGCTAATTAAATTAAACAAGTGCTGATTGAAATACAGTAAATCAATCATAGTGATATTTTCCCATATAAATGAACCAAATCCATAGTCTACCAATTTTAAAATTTATTTTCATGGTGCTCATTGAAGGATGATCTTTTAAATGTGTTTCATGGTTGGTATATATAATACTCAGGAATTTAAATTATCTTAATATTACTCCTGAAAAATGTAGAAATATTAAAACTTCTCTGATGACCCAAATCCCATGCATAAACTCTCTAGATCCATCAAAAACTGTCTTCTTTTTTGTTTGTGATCAAACTTAACCTCAAAATTATCAATTAATTTGTGATATCTCTAAAAAAACCGTGATATTAAGGTGAGATTTCAACATTTGTTTTTAACATTTTGATAGTAAATGTATGGAAAACTGCTAAAATTGAAAAAATATTGCTAAGATAAATGTCTGTATATCAAACCATCCGTCAATGGGTTAATTTGGGAATAGATGGTGCTGTGTGTATGTGTGAAAATATTAGAGTATTCACCTTTACTGAACACCTTGTAGTGTCTAAATATGTGAAATACTTGCAAAATAAACTGTCATTAAATAAAATATTATTATTATTAGCTAGGATCGTCCCACTGCTGGACAAATGCACTTCAGGTGTTGCAATCTTGTGACACCTCCATCCAAATGTTTAAGAATTTATCTATTTTGTAAAGGTAAAATAATATTTATACTAAATACATATTGTGTACAAATTGCAATGAGTGGCAGGAAGTAATATTAAATATAACACTAAGTTAATTATATTTGAAGCATTTATTTTTAATTATTATTTTATCACTTGTATATAAGATACTACAAGAATATTGTCTAAATATTCCCTTCTAACAGTTTGTACGTTTTTGATTAGATTTGGCATTGAATTTCTTTGGACCACCAGTTTATCAAAGCATTGATTTGGATCTCTATAAGGCTATCTATCTTAGGCAAGCCTAATTTGAGGCTTGACGAGACTATAAATCTATATTTGATAATCATAATTCCCAGCTTTACAAGGCCATTACCCCAGTTTTAACAATGCAATGATTCCAGGCTTGACAAGGCATTAATTCTAGCCTTGTCATGGCATTGATACTAGCATTGACAAGGCATTGATTCCAGCTTGAAAAGGCATTGATTCTAGCCTTGTCATGGCATTGATACTAGCGTTGACAAGGCATTGATTCCAGCTTGAAAAGGCATTGATTCCAGCCTTGACAAGGCATTGATTCTAGCCTTGTCATGGTATTGATACCAGCCTTGACAAGGCTTTGATTCAAGCCTTGACAAAGCATTGATTCCAGCTTGAAAAGGCATTGATTCTAGCTTTAACAAGGCATTGATTTCAGCCTTGACATAGCATTTATTCCAGCCTTGACAAAGCATTGATTCCAGCCTTGAAAAGCATCGGTTCCAGCCTTGAAATTGATTGATTCCAACATTGACAAAATATTGATTTCAGCATGTGCCAGCCAGGATTACATTCTGGGAGTTGCATCTTCTTCTGACATACTACTTATTACTCAAGGCCGTTCTAATGAATCAACACAGAATCTAAACCACTAGGGTTACAGACTTGGTAGTTTGACAGCTGGTGCATTTCATAATGCAAACACCTAATAAAGAAGGATATTGGTAAATTCCATCCCTAAAAAGGTTAAGTAAGGGTTAAACAGCTAATTTCAGGCTTGTCAAAACCTTGATTCCAGGCTTAACAAGACCTGGCTCCCAGACTTAAAAGGCCTTTATCCCAGGCCTAACAAGGCCTTAATCCCAGGTTTAAGAAGGCATTGATCCCAGGCATAACAAGGCCATGATCCCAGGCTTAACAAGGTCTTGATCCCAGGATTAACAAGGCCTTGATTCAGGCTTAACAAGGTCTTGATCCCGGGCTTAACAAGGCCGTAATCCAGGCTTAACAAGGCCTTGATCCCAGACTTGACAAGTTACTAATTTCAGGCTTGACAAATAATGATCCCAGGCTTGTCAAGGTCATAATCTCAGGCTTGACAAAGTATTGGTTTTACACTTGACAAGGTATGATTTTAGGGTAAGACAAGAAAATCTATATTTTCTTGAGAAGGCCATTATCCCAGGATTGAAGAAGTCCTAAACAAGTCTATGCTCTTAAGCTTGTCAAGGCATCAATCTCAAACCTACTAGTTAGTTAGCTCTTTAGGGTGGACTAGCTTTCACCAGCGGCTTTGCCGGTGTGATCGATGTTTCATCCCTTAAGGAGAAAGGTTTGGAAAATACCTTTTTAATGCACCCCAAAGCCTCATACGGAACCTTTATTCCTAATTTGGAGTCCCTAGAGCCATCGGTTTGGGCTGTGCGATGATATGTCAGTCAATCAGTCTCTTCTTTATGTAGATTACATACGGATGTACTTATTTTAATGAATAGAAGTGTTTTTAAGATACTAGCTTTCCACCTGTAGCTCTGGCCACATTCTGCATCGCTCAAAACTTTTCACTCTTTTGCAGTTGGATAAAAACTATGCTATGTCCCCGTAAGGCTTGACCTTAATTTAGATGTATATAAATTACGACCCAACATACAGCAAACAGGTCCAAATAGTAGCGGCCCAGGTTATAACATACAAAAGTGTTTACATTTGACATAATTTTTTTAAATTACATTTACATTTAAATTACATTTAAAAAATTATAGCTCATGTTTCTGCAAAAATATGTTGTAACAATTTGTCTTTTTGTTGTTGTATCGGTGTATGTTTATTCAAACTAAAATGAACATTAAATACATATCAGTCATAATTTTAGGTTGTTGGACTGTATTTTACCGATTTAATAATGATCTTAGGCCGGAGTGACTAAATATTTCCTTAAATTAGGTCATGGGGCCTTACGAGGCTATGTCCTTTCCCGGACCTCAAACTATTATTTAACAATAACTCAAAACCTGCTTATCCAATTTTGATAACATTGTAATGGGACTGTCTGGAAAGTATAACCTTTGAAACATAAAATAATCCCAAAATCAATTTATAATCAAATATTGATTTTATGAAATTGTGTCAATCTCTCAGGACAGTCAACTTGAAGCAGTTTTTGGTGTGATCTAATATGCCAAAACTCATGATTTTCATTCCCAGCTCTATTATTTTACCATAATTGGACAAGTATAGAAAAATCAGTAATTCTTAGCGTAAAAGATGTCATCAAAGTACTAATAAAAATAGTCTAAAATGTTGATCTCCACTATTCTTTTTTGCATTTTCTAATGAGGTACAGAACGTAAATAATTAATTGTTATTATTAGTCATCACACACTGTATTAAAGTATCCTCTGCTTATTTTATGACAACTTCTTTTATATGAGATTATCCAAATACTAAAATCATTAATTTAATTATTCAACTAGATATTTGGCAGTATTTTATAAAGCAATAAGTATTAAAGGAATAATGATTTCTAAAAAAGGAAAATAGCTGCCGAGATCATCAAAATTACTCAGCAAGCATTAAAGTGCTTGACAGTGACGATTAACGGGGCAAGACCTAGATATCTTCCTGGATATTTTCAAGCATGCTTGTCATGCATTTACACCCATTGTTGTCATAACAAAGTTGTAGGTCACTGTTGAACTTACAACATTAAAACCAAACAAATATATTTTGTTTGGTTTTAATTTAAAATATTTAAAATATTTTATATTTTTACATACCTACTGTATGTAAAAATATAAAATATTTTAAATTATATTTTTAAATGAAGATGGCGTGTCTTTTCGTATTCCATGCAAAATTTAATGTTGTTCTTGACAAAGTGTCTAAATGATCGAGCATGCTTGACTATAATAACTTTGATCAAGCATTAGGTACCAACTGCTCATTATCAATTTGCTTGTCGAGCACGCCAAGATATTGTTCTAGACTGATAAAATGCTTTCCAAGTACGCGTTGTTTACGCGTTTGTCAAGCAATTTTGATAGTCCAGCGACCCTATATAAATAATTCTATTTGCTGCTAAATTGCTTGACAAGTGCTACACAGCAAATTTTTATAATCATAGTCCACGCACCAATAAATGTAATTAAACTTTGCAGGCAAAACTGCCATCTGCAGCTATACTCAAGTATCTGGTCATACCTACATTCTAATTCTTTTGTAAATTTACAATGCTGTAAAAGAACATGAAAATACGATAGTTGATTATGAAGTTTACACATGAAATCTTACCGAACCGCCCTAAGATCGACTCTTGACTTTAAAAGACAGCACCAATGTTCTCCTTTTTTTCTGTTTAATGCATTTTCACTAAACTAGATAACGTTGCTCCTCTCAATTTGGTGCTATTCCTAAACTAAGTGTAAAAATAAAACAGGTAAAAGCTTCAGTACACTTATTGTAAAGCTTAAATTTCGTTTTGAAAATGAACCATTTTTTTTTAAATTGCTATTTACCAGATACTTAATTAACATTGATGTTTATTGTTCAGTATGGCAGCGGACAGCGATGGGCTAGGCTCGGCAGGTGGCGGATCTTGCGGCGTTGTGGTGACTTGCGAGGGCGACTTGCGCGACCCTCGGTTTCCCGCGCGCCTCCGACGCTTGCTGCGCGATTTGCGCACTTTGCTAGCCGAACCCCATCCGCACACGCTCAAAGTTAACAAGGTAAATAATCGTTACGTAATTATGATACGACGAAGCGGAAGTGTGAACGAGTATTCGCAGCTCGTCTGGTGAAGTTCGATGGAATTAGCATAGTGTTTGTGCGGGACTCGAGACGATGCACGAGGGGAAATCGCGAATGTTAGTCAGGCAAAAGGGACGAGGCGGGAGTTTAATTTTAGTATCTGTAATGTGTTCGGGGTTAATTCTGTCCAACAACGATATTACTTTGCTGCACCGTTGAATTACGTCCGCTTGCCTTGACATCTAGTCAAATAATGCCACCAATCGTTCATTCACCATTCATACACTCGTACCTACATTCATTCTTACATCTTGTATAGCGCCACTGCCACATCTCTTCATTTCTTGACCAAAATAGTAACGACTATTATGTAATCGCTTTTAATTGAGTAGATGCAAATACCACACGCTAACACAAGTACACTTACAAAAAAAATTTAGAAATTTGGCGCAGTTAATGGGCTCTAGGTAGAAATAAGGTTGCCGAATTCGAAATTTTGTTAAAAGACGCATACAGTATGTTCGACTGAATCTTTAAAAAACATAACTATTATTTTTGATACAATTTCCTATACTTTGTCGCCGCCTTAAATACATATCAATAAAAATTGCTATTCTGTGCTTATGTAGGAAACCATACATTTTGTAGCTTCCCATTTTATTATATCATTCGGAGAAAAGATTTATATGCTTGTTGTTTGTTTTATTCTATAAGTTTTTGTTTTTTCTACGGATTTAAATTCACGATGTTTTCCTACACCGATATTGAGCAGCGGTGGTGAAACAATTCACGCAAAGATGTGTGGGCACGACTGGGAATCAAACCCGCGACCTTATGCACGTAGGCTGATACCGTTTCGCCACGGCTGCTCTATGCATAAAGTGTTACACTGCGAGTGCGTAAGCATATTACTTTTGTGAAGAAACTAACTGATACTCAACAGACATTGTCATGTCTTAACTATGGATACAAAAAATGCATAAAAAAGTGTGTACTGGCAAAAAAACGGTAAGGTTATGTTAGAAATGTTAGGTTGTTGAATTTTCTATTTTTCGCGCCAATAGCTTAATTTTACTGTCATAAAAACCTTCTCCTGATAATAAACAACACAACATTTAAAAAATATCGACATAGGTGCATGCGTGATGTCGTTGCCAAGGAAAGTAGGGATTCATTTTATGTACACTTTACAGAAAAACTTTTAAACCAGTGTGCAAACTTTGAGAAAATAAACTCAAACATATTTTAATTTTTAAAAAATACTAAAAAAGTAGTCGCTACCGAAAGATACTAAGGGTACGGTTGCCCTCTCGCCGCCGTATCAGTTGTGCACTCTCTAGGATTATTTACGCCGTGCGCTTTAATCTATATTATTACGAATAGATAATCTATAATTTGCTGATGTCGAATAAAAAAATGTATTGAACATTTAAACAGAACTATAAAAAAATATTTGCAAAAACTTGATTTCTTACGCACTCCCGTTAAATCGCGGCATTTTTTAAACTTACCTCATAATCAGCACTGAAATAGTGTGACCCTTCTAAGGATGAAGAAGGTATAATTACGTTTCGTTTTACCATGCGTTATGTATTTTATATTGATCGTCAACTTTTTAATAGGTGTAGTTACTAGCTGGATGATGGATGACCATTAAAATGCCCTGTAATCGTATCACAACAGCTGAAAGCCTTATTGTTGGAGCTGCGGAAGAGAGATGCCGCTATATAAGTGTAGATCAACTTCTCTTTCGTACAACTGCAATAATAATACTTGACAATTCACTCAATTAAAACTTTTGTATGGGAAAAAGAAAAGGGCTGTTTTTAGGGTTTTCCCCGCAACTATTACAATTTTTGTCACCTTTTAAATCTTCCCTAGACCTCCACGTACATTTCAAGACCAAGATAAGATAAATCCGTTCAGCCGTTCTCGAGTTTTAGCGTGACTAACGAACAGCAATTGAATTTTATATATATAGATAGATTATTATATTAATAGAAGCTATGCTGCCGCCGTCGTGTGCCGTATAACCAAATATACCATATAACTGTTAGACGAGTGCTTTAGATCCTTTGAACAGATTCAAGAGAGGAGGTCCTCAATTTGATATCATATTTAATTGAAAATCTCCCCAAATTTGAGATTGTTTAGCCAGCTTTTCAGAGAGGATCTGTTACAAGAATAATGCTGCTGCTCAATGTTTGTGAAGGAAGAAATACAAAACAATGTGAGAAAACCGGCCTGTTTAAGAACTAATCATTCGAGGACATGTGACATCCACCGATCATGTGTGGATTAAGGCCTAAATTCTGTCAACTCGTAAGATAGTTGAGGGAACACCCGTGCCGAGATGTGGGACAGTAATTAATGACTTCTTAATGTAAATTCGCGAATTAGCTACCATTTTAATAAGTACTTGTAAATATACTAAACCTATGACATACTTTTTTAGTGTTAACCTAGGTACATGCAGTTACATGTGACATATTAATTAAATTATAACTATTTAGCAGTTTTGTTAATAGATAAATGGAATTATACTGCATCCGGTTTGTTGTAATTTACATTCTAAACTGTCAAAGAACATACGGAATTATTTCAACAATAGGATTAGTACGGACTCATACGTTCAACGCAGCTGAGGTGCACTCCTGATGAAGCAGTTTTCAGATGAAGACGCGTGTGCTCAGTTAGTTCGTACTCATAGAGGGTAGTATTTTGTCACGACCCGAAACCCAGGAGGTGTCAAATACACCAGTCTTCCTGTAGATTCTACGATTGTCCACTGCACATCAAATATTTGCTTAACAAACACAAAATGTGTAAATTCCTTATTCATATTACGTTTATTTTGCGTCTGAGTTTTTAGTGTGTAACTTACATGAATTAAACTAAACTTCAATTTGTATCGTCTAAACTGTTTCCTTCAGAAATTTGCCAGGTGGCGCTGTATTATATGGGATTTCCATATTTCTTTGATTAGGTTAAAAATCGCTCTAAGTACACTTGGGTAGAAAATAAACATGTGCGTGTGTAGGTGGAGCCTTGGAACTCGGTGCGCGTGACGCTGTCGGTGCCGCGTGCGGCTGCGGCACGGTTGCGGGCGCTGGCTGCGGCGGGCGCACCGCAACTCCGCGCGCTCGGCATCTTGTCCGTGCAGCTGGACGGCGACGCCGCTGTGTCGCTGCGGCTGCAGCATGGCGCCGAGCTTAGAATTAATACTGACGCTGATGGTGAGTCATAATATGATCACATCTATCACTACACACGTCACAGCCTTGAACTAGACATTGAACTATTTCAAAATGTTAATATTGTAGAAGGGTTGTGTATTTATAGTATGACAATATATTTCTGTCATCTGTGCCATATAGTGTATAGATTCAAAATGCTGGACATTGGTAGTTAGTAGACCATTTTACTACGATTGCTAATTGCATTAGCAGATAGGGTTGGATTTTTACGAACTAGAACAATATGCTATTTAATAATTTGAGCATATTCGCAACCCATGTCAGATAAGGCTTATAGTCGGGGTGTTTGCTCGAGATAAATTTCTTAGTCTGACATTAACTGTAAGTGGGTACACACAGAAGATTAAGCGTGGCAGCAGCACTCAGTAGTTTCAAGGCTATAAGGGTAATTATGTATCGTAGAAGCGAGCACGTCGCGGTCGCAGCCGCCGAGCGAAGTGCTGGCAGGGCTGGGCGGCGTGGGGCGGCTGTTGGCGGAGGAGGCGGGCGCCTCCACCAGCAGCGACGTGCCGCCCGCGCCGCGGGACAACTTCAAGTCGCCTAACACCGTCTGTCCGATGGACGGCAAGATCCCGCTCAACATTCCGATACCCAACGAGCGGTGCGAGTTTCCCTTCGGCAGTATGACACAGGCGAGAGTCATACATCGGAAGGAAAATACTTTAGGTCAGTCAATTTTTTTACTTGTTTTTTAATTTACGCTACACTATTTGGCGATACACGAAATAATATTAAGATTAATTACTTTAATTTCTATAAAAAAGCATTTTATCCTTTGGAGTCTATTACTCTATTCTACTACCCCATCTTTGACAGAAAAAAATAAAAAAATATTGGTGTTCTACTAATTGTAGGTATAGGTGGTCCTACGAGTAGTATACGGCCGGCGGCGGACGGTCCGTTCGCCCGGCCATCGACGTCGTCGTTCCCGGGCCCGCCTCCGCCGTATCCCGCGCCGTCGCCCGCGCCGCCCTCGCCCGCGGCCACCGCCACGCCCGCGCCGCCCAACGTCGCGATATCCTCGCCCCTGCTTGTCAACTTGCTACAGAACGATGCGCCCGCGCCTCAACCCAGGCCCAAGCCACCGCATCCAGCTAAACTCGATCGGTTGGAGGATGGACAGGTACGTCTGGCATAGGCAGTGACACACAGTACATACCATTAACAGAAATGCATACTTGCTAGTTTTGACTGATGGCATATTTATAGGTCCTTTTGGTTCTACGGTGATGGCGTTTAGCCAAACACTAACTCGATTTTAAAGCCATATAGTTTAAATTTTTGTAGGGCATCGAATGGAATTACTACCAAATCCAAGAAACGAACTGAAAATTTAATATTTGTGTTTGTAGTTCAGTAAAAAAATCTATTAGGTACAAATTAAATATTATTTAATTTTTAAATAAGATTTATGATTTAGAATTTTTCATCGGTAGTTTTGGTGTTGACTACTTAATATCTTTAGGAATATCTAGGATTTAGTCAGGTTTCAAAACTGAGCCTTTTCATGCGCGTCACTGTTCATAGGTTTCGTTCTTTTTAAAATGAGCAATTTAGATAGTAACGTGTGTCCTTCACGGGTAGGTGGAGTTGGCGGTAGGTCGGGCACCATTCGCGGAGTACCGCGGCGTGCGGGTGTCGGGGCCACGGGACGCGGGTGGGCCCGCGGCGTCGGTGCCGCGGGCCGCTCCCACCCGCGCGCCCGCGCTCGTGCGCCGCGCCCCGCCCGCGCAGTACCGCGCGCCGCCCTCGCCCGCGCCGCCTTCACCCGCGCCGCCCCCGCCCGCGCCGCCGCCGCCCTACCGCACACAGCCGCGCACGCCCCGCCCGCTACCGCCGCGCGTCACTGCGGAGGATCTGCAGGCGCTGCTGCCGCCCGCCGCCGCCATGGACCAGAAAACGCAGTCCAGCTTCCAGGTACGTATCGTAATGAGGTTACGTAATTATTCGATCGTGAAAAACGTGTTAGGCTTTTTAGTATTCAGTATAATGAATAAAATACAGTCGTCGGTGTGACTTACGTGGATTGTGTTCGGTTTTCAGGAGTTCCAAAGGTATCAGCAGCAGTACGTGGCGCGACAGCGGGCGGCGTCGCGCGGCGCGGCGGCCGCGGACTGGAACGAGCCGTACCGGGACACGCTGGCGCTGCTGGACCTGCCCGACAGCGACCTGGAGCACCTGATGCCCACTCTCGGCGACGTGCTCAACCTGGACGACTCCGCGTTCTCCGCCATCACGGAGCTGGACGCGGCCGCCAAGCTGGACCTGCTGCTGGCCGGCGGGTCCGCCTCCTCCGCCACGCCCGACTCGCTGTTCCACGACATCACCGGCGAGCAGTACGCGGGCGACGCCTTCGAGGCGCCGGCGCCCGAGCCCATGCCTCCCCCGCCCCCGCCGCCCCCGCCGCCGCAGCAGCGCGCGGTGCAGCCGCAACCGCAGGCGCCGCCGCCTCCCCCGCCGCCGCGGTCACCGCAACACACTGTGCAGCAGCAGCAGCCGCCGGCTAGCCCGCAGCCACACGGCCACATGTCGCCACACCACAGGCACTCGCCGGCGTTAGTGCCGCCACACTCACAGCCGGCGGCACTGCACCCGCAGGCGACGGCACTGTCACATTCACAGACAGCGGCACTGTCGCACCAACAGACAGGGACAATGTTGCATTCACAGACGGGGGCAATGTTGCATCCACAGACAGGGGCGATGTCGCATCCACAGACAGGGGCGATGTCGCATCCACAGGCAGGGGCGATGTCGCATCCACAGGCAGGGGCGATGTCACACTCGCAAACAGCGGCACTGTCGCATTCACAGACAGGGACTCTGTCGCATCCGCCGACTGGAACTCAGTCTCACCCGCAGACAGCGGTGCTGTCCCATCCTCAGACAGGGGCACAGTCTCCGCAAACGGCGACGCTGTCGCACCTGCAGACAGCAGTACACCCGCAGTCAGTACCGCACTCGCGCCTTCCGCCGCCGCCCCCACCCTCGCCCCCACACCCACAACTTCGACACTCGCTGCACCCGACGCAAACCCTGCGGCCGACGCGACCGCCACCACCACCCAACACTATCGCTTCGGAGCACGCGACACTCTTCAATCACACTACGACGACCAGCACCACGCAGACCTCGGGACTGCTGCAATCGAACGGTGGCGCGGTCGCAGCGCCGCAGCCGCAGCCGTGCGGCACCGGCATGGCGCTACTGCCGCCCGCGGCGAGCGGGATGCCGCCGCCACTCCGCGCGGCCGCACGACCCACCGCCACGGTCGGCTCGCAGGCCTCCGCGCGAGAGATCGAGGAGCAGAACAAGCGATACCTTATCAAGACGCTCATGCGAGACGACACTTCGCCGCCACCACCGCCCCTGCCGCCCCCGCCGAGGGATGCGGCGGCAGACGTGCCGCCCGCAGACAGACCGAGCGAGAATACCAAGCGGACGGACGACGTCACGCAACCGGAAGAGGCGAAGCTCGACGAGGCCAAGAGCTCGGAGGAGGCGGCGAGAGACGAGGAGCGGCGCCGGGCCGTGCGCAAGGACGGCGTGCGGCACCGCCGGGACAAGCCCGACCACGCCGAGAAGGAGTCCATCAAGCTGCGGCTCAAGCTCGACAAGAACGAGCCCGTCGTGCAGCCCGTCTACAAGGCGGACGTCACCTTCCTCAACCCGCCCAAGCCCGACGCCGAGCTGCGCGTGCCGCCCCTACACATCAGCCTGCGCGGGCGCAACTCCGCCGTCATCAAGAACTCGCGAAAGGAGAAGAAGAAGCTCACGCCCGGCGACCCTCACTCGAAAAAGATAAAGAGTCGGAAGTCGTCCGAGTCGGACGCGGAGCGGACGCATCGTCGCGACTCGGACGAGGCGCCGCCTCCGGACCCGCCGGACGGTGCCGTCGCGGCCCCCGAGCTCGGCGACGTGAAGCCCGTCAAACTGAACAACCATCTCGCCGACACCGAACCGCGCGACAAGCAACTGGCCGCCGAGGACGGCGTCGTGTTCCGCATGAAGACGATATCGAAGAATGCGCACATCGTCACCAAACACGACTACAAGTTGAACAACAGGATGCCCGCGCTCGTCGATCCTAAAGCCAAGAAAAAGTTAAAAATACTCAACGAGACGAAGGCGCCGGAGAAAGAGCGCGACAAGGAGTGGCGGACAGAGTCGCTCGACGAGGAGGGCAAGTACGCGCAGAACGAGGGCTACAGAGAGCCGGACGAGCCCGCGGCGACCCCCGCCGCATCGGGCGAGCCCGCGACGCATGACGCCAGTGATACTAAAACGGTGCAATCGGACGCTAACGGTGATAATAAATCGGGTGCTAGTGATTCGGATAGTAGGTTGCTCAAGTGTAACGAGGAACTCGAATGGACGCTCGCCGGCGACGCGTCCGACGTGCGGCCTGACGACACGTGTCAGGACTTCCACGGGGACGGACCCGGGACCGCGTCGCCCGACGCGGACGTGCTTAGTAAACGGACGCCCGAAGTGGACGCGAAACGGACATCCGACACGGACAGTGACGTAAAACGGTCGTTAGACGGTGACGATAGTTTAAAACGGTCTCTCGACGGCGAGGACGACCCGAAACTGCCGGACGACGGTGACAATAATTTAAAACGGACTCTCGAAAGTGACAATAAGACGAAGCGGTCGCTAGACGTGGAAAACAAGTTGAAGCGAACGCTCGAGGGCGCGCCGACGCCCAACGGCATCGTGGCGGATAAGCGGCGCAAGCCGTGCGGGGCCGCGTGTGAGCCGTGCGGCGCGTCGCCGCCGCGCTCGCCCCCGCTCTCGCCGCGCCGGCACCGCGCCAAGGACAAGTCGTACTGCAAGCTGGTGGCCGAGCGCGCCGCCCGGCCCGACGACAAGTTCGGCGGCCGCTCGCCCGCGTCGCAGGCGCAGGGCGAGGACTCGGGCATCGAGTCCATGGACGCGCTGTCCGAGAAGTCACCCAACCAGGCCAGCCAGTCGCCGCCCGCGCGCAAGGAGCGGCTCGACCTGCCGCGCTCCACCAGCCCCGCCACCGTGCAGCGCATCATCGGCGCCGCGCCGCCCGCCGACCTGCTGGCGCGGCTCGGCCCGCGCTACGAGCGGCCGCGCGACCTGCGCGACATCGAGGCCGAGCTGGCCGACCTGCACGGCGAGGCGCCCGCGCCGCCCGACCCCGCGCTCAGCCGCGCCGACCCTCCCCGCTACACCTACTCCAACCCCGACAAGCCGGCGCCGCCCGACCTCGTCGCGCCGCCCGCGCCGCTCAACGGCGACGCGCCGCCGCCCGGGCCCCCGCCCCGGGACCTCGACCGGCTGCCGCTCAAGGCCGACTTCCCCGACAAGAGCCTGCTCGAGCAGCTGCTCATCGAGATCCCGGCCGGCGAGTACGGCGAGCGCGGCTCGTCCGCCTCGCCGGCGGCGCGCAGCACCGTGCGCACGCGCTCCGCCGCCAAGCTGGCCAGCCCCGGCGCCGCGGGCCGGCCGGCGCCCCGGCGGCGGCGCCGCGAGTCGGAGGGCGGCGAGGGCGGCGGGCGGAAGCGCGCGCGCGCCGCGGCGCCGCCCGCGCCCGCCCCGCGCCGCAAGGACTCGGACAGCGACAGCGACGAGCCGCTCATCTGCAAGGTGCGGGGCGCGGGGGCGGGGGGGCCGGCGCGCGGGCGCGGGGCGGGCCCGCGGCGCTCTGCGCGCGCGCACCCGCCGCGCCGCGCCACGCGCTCGGCCGACGCGCCGCGCCCGGCCGACTGACCGCTCCCGACGCATCGGACTCGCGACGCCCTCGTCTCGCTGAAATGTAATATGGTGAAGTGCAATTAATTCTAAACGTGTATCGTTCGACGTTGAAGTTTACTCTTGATCTAGTCTAAGATGAACGTCGTTCGCGACGAATCGAGTCCGGTCGACTCGTTCGTCTTTCGTTTGTCGACTGCCGGTCGAGAGTGTGGTTTTGAAGAAATCAATTTTAGAATAGTGTCCGATCTATTAGTAAAATGCTGACGTACCGTCTAGTGATATGCATTTTCGTTTACGTGAAAATTTGCCTTCTCTTAATAATATCTATGAATTTCGCCTTTTGTGCAAATGACAAACAATTTTATAATCGATTTAATTAATATTTTTATACGTTGACTTATATTATTACAATTAAAAAAACTAACAAAACTGTTTTAAAATTGACTCTTCAACATCAGATTCGAAATGGTTTACACATTATGTATACTACAGTACGTTTGATGCCGATACAATCAAATGTTTGCAGTCACACTGCTAGTATATTTATTTTTAGTGAACAAATGTTACCATTCACTATAAAAACTCGACTTTCTGTTCTTTTATATGTAAGTTAATTTCAAGTAATTTTAAGAGTGTTCCTCGAGTGTGCAAGCGAACGTGCTAATTTTGACACTGCAATTAGTTGATTTGTCCAACTATAATTCATAGTGATACGGCATACTAAACTTAGGTACAGGGTGGTGTAAATAAATCGACTAATTACTATGCTAAAAGCAGCCTGTATGTATCTTGATGCGTTGCCACGCGCGAAGCTCCGCGGAGGTCACGTGCGGAGAGCCTTAGTTACTAGGTAGTGAATAGTCGTCTATCATTGTTGTACAAAACGCACTCTACATAGGCACATTGTTATACATAATAGTATAAATAAATTAATACCTGAGAGATATAAAGATAATGAAATAAATAATGCATAAAGTTAAATATTTTCATACGTTTTTGCACGTAAATTTCGTGACGTCACGTGACGTTGGCGCGTTGTAGTTAACGTTTTGGCGGGAGTCTGCTGTTCGTGGATAGAAGTTGTCGATGGTTGGTGCAAAGTTTGGCCAACATTTGCAACTCAATATCAACGTGGCAGGTTCTTGGACAAAACGTTGGCCGTACTATGTAGCGTTTTTATATATTAAGTAAATTCACGACCAATAATTGTAATTAAATGTGCAACTCTTTCATAGTGAATGAGATAATAATGATGACTGAACATTATATAGTTTATCTGTTCGGGCTTCCAGTATGACTAAATTTTTATTTTGACGCCCCCCATTTATTTGTCTCCCTCTTGTATTGAATAGTTCCTTCGTAGAAATTATAAATAAGGCCGGTGTTGATAGTTGAGGCAGATGTTCTCAAACCTTTTGATGTTTTCTTAATCAAAGTCAGTTATTATATAAGGTATCCCATACATTTTTGATGTGCTATTGTGCACAATAGGACATATTACAATATTACTCCGTAAAGACTGCCACAGTGGAAGAGGAAGAAAATATTCTTATACAGGAAATATTTTTAATCAGTGTGCAACATTTTTATGTGGTGCTCTACTCCATACGTTTTCTTTTTTAATTATTTATTCGACATAAAATCAGCAAATTATGTACGATGTATTAGTAATAAGATCGATGAAACCCCGTGCCGTAAAATTAGCGGCCAGTGAGGGTTACTGATCGCACATTTGATACGGCGTCGTGAGGGCGACCGTATCAATAGTAATTCATCTTAATTACTTAATTTTTTTTTTAAGTTTATTTTCTTAAAGTTTGTGTATGTACTTGTTAAAATGTTTTCCTGTATAAATTTTAAAGAAAAATGGACAGTTACTTGGCTCTCATGTGACCTGTCTGATGATAGATCGTGAACAATTATTATTTATATTTATCATTACGGGCAATTAATGCGCTCAACTTTAATTTGGCTTGACGTTTCGACACGTTGCACGTGGTCGCAAGCAGACTGATCATACAATAATACGAAATTTTCTCGAACTACCGTCTTTTGTAATATAATTTAACCTAAAGTCAAATTAAAGGTGAGCGTGTTAACTGTCCGTTATGATAAATATAAATATTAATAATGCGAGTAATGCGACGCGAAAGTTTAAAAGTTTAAATCGGTACATTTCTGCAGGAAATTGTTTACAATTGTGCCATACTGTCACTAAAACTCACACAAAGACAAAGCAAATAGTTATTTACGAAGTAATATTATAATTATAATGGGCTTAACTGCGGTCCTTATGTTATCCTAACATTCATGATAGCCTCGGCAAATGTAGCGTAACTTAAATCCGTGTTGACATTATCAGTCTGCAGTGACAGTGGACTTGACGCCTATCGGACGTTACTAGCGTTATAGCATTACCACTATCTAGATGTCCATAAACACCACATAGCTGGGTTCCCCGCTCGATTAACTTATGTAGTACCACTACATATTGTCCGAACTGAAGTTAATTTTGATTGGTTCGTTCACGGACAAGAACTTAGCGAAAATTAGCTATTTCTCCGAAAGCCCCAGCCAACATTTGACGATTACAATCCATACAATATTTGAAGATAGTGGTGGATAGCAGTTATCTAGTCGAATTTCGTTCCGTCTTCTGACTGATAATGTCAAAACGGCTTTAGATTGTAAGGGTATTGATGTTCAAAGCGGAAAGGGCGCTTTCTATATTTCATTCGATGCGGCGTCATACATTTTATCTTTACTGCGACCTGCTGGCTTACTCTTGACTTTCGATACCAATCTCGAACACGAATTCAGTCTGTGACATTTGAAATTTTATCTTTATCAAATAAATACTTTTAAAAAAATAACTAACCGTTAAACGACAATGTTTTAACAACTACTCAAAACCGGGAAAGATACAAAATCATACATACAACATACATACAAAAAAAACAGTCGGATTAAGATCCTCCTTTTTGAAGTCGGTTGAAAATATGTCCTAAATCACCAATTGTTAGCAATTATATTGACTTATAACTGTTTTTACGTGTAGCGTTCAAGAGTACCAATCATCGTTCTCGAAACCAATCGTAAATTTCAAATAGCTTTGAAACTCAAAACTAAGCTAGCAAGGCGCGCGCGCTGACTGCTTTGTATGTAAATCCCTAACAATAAAAAATACACACCAAATATTAAATAAACCAGTGAAATTAGATTAATTTGCACTGTAAATAACTATTTCAAGTGAATTTATTTGTAAAGTAGACGCTAGTGATTGTTCAAGTTAAAAGAAACGCAGTTTTTCTAAATGGGTTTACCTCACGATCGCGGGCCTTTCGTCTTTAACTGATAACAAACCAACTTTTAACTTAATCAGCTTTATTGTTTTCAAAAAAACGTTCAAGTGCGAATCGGGCTAATCAAAATATTTATTTGTTAGAGCGGCAATAGAAAACGTATTTAGTGTGTGAAAATTTCTACTTTAATTCCGATTTCTCTCTGTAGAGACTGACAGGGGTGGCTTAGTAATAGGGCCCTGTGACTCTTGAGGACAAAACACTACGAACTAATTTAGATTATACTTGAAATTTTACTATGGACGTATTTTGTTACTCTTGTCTTACATTATGGTATACCTATTTATGTTGAAATTTCCTAAGGTTATTTTTGAGTAATTTTAAACTACTGGGAAGCAAGGGAAAATTATGTTAACGTAAAAAATAGGTGTCTGTAAGACGTAACTCCATGCTTACAAGTTCATTTCTATTATGAATTCGGCAGAACATAACATAGCAAGCTGATTGTATTAGCCAAAAGTGTAGGTAGAGTCGAATTTCACCTACATTTTGGTTTTGGTCCCATAAGTAACAGAAGTAATAAGCAGTAAATGATTAAGTTAATTGTTGGTTTTATAAGTAAAGATATCGATGTTCATAATTTAGGAAGTAAATTGGTTGTTTCTAAATTAAACCTTGCAATCTTATATTTGTGGACTAAATAATTTACTCTGTAGTATGTTAATTGTGAACGTTGGCGGGGCCCATGGGTATAGTCCGGTCCTGTGTTTTTAGTGCTAGTAGAAAAATGTATGCCTTATCAAATCTTCCTAGTAAAATCTGGCGAGAGCGCCATGCTTTTACTGTCAATAACGCATGATTGCGTTTTCTTTAGTTGCCTTTAACACGGTTGTGAGTTCATTATATTTAGCGAGTTTGAGGCATAAGTGCTTCGGCGAATATCCAAGAAAAGACTTGGCTTGAAACAGTGTTTCGACCAAAAAGTTCAAAAAGTGCCACAAGCGCAAATTGATAGAATTTGACTAACTACAGTCGACATATTCTCGGCTCGTTCTTTAAAAAAAATATTTCAAATAGACGTCTTACTTTTTCGGTCTTTGGGGATTGACCCTCTCTTTCCACAATGCTATAAAATAAAGTTTGACAACATAGAGTGAGATAATTATTTGACTCATGTTGATGTTGTGTGGTCTTCATTATAATTTTATGCACTTGATTATAGGACTATCATGAACATAACAACAACGAATAAACAAAACCCTCGTCAAGGGTAAATTGTATAGCCTCGAGCATCGCCGCTTAGTTGCTTGTCTTTCGGTCTTTTATCAGATTCACTTCGGAGAGTATACGTTTGAATTTCATAATTACCCCGTCCCGTTCTTCATATATGGTGGAAATTCCACGGGTACGCCCATAGCACATTGCTTCAAATTTTCTTGTGCGAACTGCCAAGTTGTGTAATTCGCTACCGACAGCTCTGTTTCTCAAAAACTATAATCTGCCTGTATCCGGTATTTACTGGATAAGCGCGTCCATCGTTGATTACACTATGCTTAATAACAGGCAAGTTGTGGTCAACCGCAAGTAGGATTAAAAATACACGAAATTCTCAACGTGAACGTTTCGTTTTTAGCTGTAAAATGTACTCTAGAGGTTTACCAGAAAAATAAACCGTTATTTCCAAAATCAAGCAATCCGATTGATCCATATTTAATACCTACTTTTATATAATTATAGTAATGGAAGCAATTTGCTTAGTTTAATAAGTTACACAGTGGAGTGTACGCATGGGCTCCGCATCATTAAGGGTCGTTGTGGGTCACCAAAGACCCTATTAACTGTCGTAAACTTGTGCTTTGATGTCTGAGACCCTGCTCTGTTACGTTTCAATGCGATACTTGTGAATTTTTTGGATATTTTTGGTATAAAAATCAGTGCCCTTATTAGGTACGAGTCGAGTTTACAATCCTCGCTACGGAGTATATTAAATTTTCCTTTTTGTTTAGATTGTTTAAAACAGTTATTTTAAAAACATAGATGACACCTTATGCAACAACTTTTGTGCTACGAGTTTTGACATAATTACATTAACAGTTATTATTAACACATACTTACCGTCTGGTTTATATTAAGTGGTCGCGAGGCTTGTAGGCAGTAAATATTCACAGTCCCTTCATAGCAAAGAAATCAAACAAAAAAAAATTCAAATGGGAAATCAAACTAATATTAGTTATTTATGAAAAAAAGAACTGCCAAATTATCAAAAGTCGTAGAACAAAATTTGCTGTCCTATAATGAGGTTGGTGGTGTTTTTAAAATAATCCTGTGTAGTTGTCGTTAGAGGTGCTATAACTTAATAACGGGTACACACAAAGCGGTTCGCTTCCACTTTTATTGTGCGAAGCGCCAAGCTGTTTCTCGATAGCTATCTGTCTTCAAGTTACGAGTGAATCGGTATTTACTGGGAAAGCGCGTTTCATTGTAGACTGCATCATTGTAACAATGGACAAGTTGTGGTCATGTGCAAGCCTATTAAAGGATAAAAAACTTGGTTCCTTAGAAAAAGTATAGTTTAATAGACTCTGTAGCGAGGACAGTAAAATGAAATCTATTTTATGTAAATACTGTTTTAGTCTAAAACTAAATGTAGCTCGAAAAATAAGTACCTATATAAATAGGAAAATATTTTTTTGTTGCCTGAAAAAAAATATATTTTGGTTAGAAATGAAAATCGTGAGTATCATGTCGAATCTATGCAGAGTGGTGTCTCTTGTAGGTATGTAACTCGCGTTTAGTCTTTCCGTTCCTTATCGAGGATACGAACTCAAAGCAATAATATTTGGATGTGATCTTTTATTTAAAAGCACATTTTAGACAGCTTTTACACTAGCTTAGGACACGTTTTAACTACAATATTTTTGTATTGTCACCCACGATGTTAGTTTGTTGACGCCTCAATTAGAACATCATGTTCAATGTTGTTAGCCTGTGAGTGATAGTACTACAATACATAAAGTGTACAGTGCGTACTTAGTATGTAATGTGAGATATTTTAATAATTAGTAATGAATTTATTGCCTGAATAAATAGTGCCCTATAAATAACTGTGTGCCGTGGATGTGTGTTGTTACTGTGTTAGCTACGCGGCTAGTCTGAGCAGAGGACGGCGGTATACTGTTTGTAATTAAACAAAAAACAAATCTTGTTTTATTTTTCTTAAATTATTATTAATTATCGGTCCTGCCGATGTACAATCTCTTGTAAATTTTATGTATAGACGGGGATATTAATATATGTTATGTTTTAAGTATTTGTTTTCATTAAAAATCAGATTTAGTTAGACATGTATTGTTGTAAATAGATGGCGTTGAGTGGCGATCCGTTCCTTGCGTGGACCGACTGCGTTAGATACAAAAGCCTTATACTGTAATATATAATAAGTATGACTTGCAAGCTTGTAACATATAATTATATAGTGAATGAACTCTCAACTAGCTAGCGTGTATATTGGGTGTATAGTTATCATTCTTAGTTTATTTTTGTTTTGTTTTTATTTTCGACTAATGATAGTAATTTATGCCGATAAATATATCTATATTGTACGTTTATATATCTACAATGAGAAAGATAAATACAAATAGTTTTAAACACTTATAAATATAGCATAGGGGTTACACCACACAGAGTAGGTTATAGTTTTGTTTACATTCTATGAAACTTGTAAATAGATTGCAGATATAGTGAAATGATGAAAGAATTGATACAATAAAAGTAAACTTTGTGTTATTTGTAATACTTTGATAGTTCGCGTTGCCTGCGGGGCGCGGTTGTACCCGCGGGAATCAATTTAGGACAATGAGAAAAATATGAAGCCTGTACATTTTTGTTGCTGGCAATTATATGAAGTTCACTTTTATATTGTGCATTATTTTTTCTGTAAGTTGCTTTCACTGTCGTTTTTAGATTATTTTAAAAAAAATCATATAATTATTATATTGATAAAAGTACGGTGAGTCATGCGATCATCATATTATACGAATGAGAAAATTATATTGATGAAAGTAAGATTGAGTCATTCTGATTTATCATCATATTATTGTGAATGAAAAAATAAGGAATATTATTGTTCAGCTATTATTAAATTTGTAAAGTTAGTTTATTAATAAATGAGTAAAAAAATATTATGTGGTTTTAATCATACTTCAACTTTGATATCCCTCTCTGTGGTCTATCCTGATTGAGCACAAAGACATCAAACATACCTAGAGAATTTTAGTTGCAATTCTGTTTAGAATTGTGCCCGATGTACGGCAATAGGTTCGCCCCCGTTACGTATGGGCCCCTATAGCCGACAAAGAGTGGGGATATTCTCCACTGCCTAAACCTTCGGGTAATACAGACCCCCGATTCGCAATAGGTAAAAACATGCAGAAGAAAACAGGCTCCTAGCTTACAGGAGTAGCAATGGCGGGATTGCAGTGGTAGGTTGTGGCAAAAAAATGCAGAAGTAAACTGATTGCAAACACTGTCCGTCTTTATCGTTTAGAGATGAGTAGAAGGAGACAAACCATGCTCGTAATATGTTTTGTTTTGCGGTGTACGACTGAATGAACTGATTTTGATGTTTAATAATAAACAAATGCAATACATTAGCTTTGACTCTGGCAAATAGATGCATGGCAGCCATTATGGGCACTAGACCCAGACCCTCAACCTCAACCGGTTTGATAGGGTTCTGTTGCGTTAATCAAAAACCGGAGATGTGTTTACGAAACAAAACATGTTACATGTGCACAAATCTCTTTCTACTCATCTTGAGTCGTCTATGAGCGATAGAGATAGTGGCTGCAATGCAACATTTTGCTTGTGCATGATTTGCTAGTGCAAACTAGGGGTACCCAGTTTACATACTTTAAATATGGGTAAAACAGATATTCTAAACAAAATATTTGCAAAAAGTTACCTACATAATACAAAATACCTTTTGAAACAGTTAAGCTTGGAAAAGCATTTGCAAGAAGACCCGTACACAAGGATTGCAAAGTAATCAAAAGGTGTATTTTTATAATATGTATGTATATCAAGAAGCGAATTGAAAACCATTTTTCTTTTTGAAATATCAATGTTGAGTTTTAATGACACGCATCGAGATGCTACGTGAGACGGAACGTAAGTTTAATAATTGTCTTTGGTTTTGAGAGAACATACTGCCGTGTTAGTTAAGCTTTACCATTGGCTGTTTTAAATGGCTTGATATTTCTAGCCAATAGGATAGCAAGCAAGTAACAAAATATTTTGTTATCAATTTGTAAACGAGAACGATCATCATTTTATCGTGCAAATCTAGTGTTTCACGGAATTTCGTATTTTATTCTAAAAAGTAAGTATATTTTGACTTTAAAGTATATTATATTATGAATACCCTTATTTAATAGAAAAAGCGAGGATTTTATAGTATCAAATTATATTACAGTGCTACAATAGGGCTAAAAGTTAAGTGTTATGTAAGCGACGATTGTCAAAAAGATCAACATTAATATGACACAAAATAGTTATCTTAATAAAATATTTTAAAAATCAATTACTTTGTAATTAAAATAGCTGTTAAACAACCATAATGAATGTTCTATAGAAGTTAAATACAATATTAGGTACCAATGTTAGGTTATTATTTTCTGTCATAAGCATCGAAAAAAAAATACTAAGGAAAACCGTAATATAATTAATATGTGTATTTATATAAATTTATTGCAAACTAGTGGCATCTCTTAATAGAATTGATGGTGAACGTGTACTTGTTTTACTTAATGTATGATAAAAATCTTAAATAGACTTTAATACATAGAAGTCTGAAGCTTATTTAAGAAAAGAAGTGAATTTCTAATTCTCAACAGATGGCAGACAAGGCAGTGTCAACAGTGAACAAGCCGCAGATGCGCGGTCTCCTTAATTCATTGATCAAGAAGAATCTGGTCATCTCCTTGGTTGTGGCAGGCCTCTCAGGTCTGGCATTCCAGCAGCTTGTTGGCAAGAAACGCAAGCAGTTGTATGCTGAATTCTACAGGTGAGAATTTGCATTATTAAAGTATTTTGCATTCAACTTATAGTTTTATAGCTAGCAAATGCTTCTGTACTGCTCTACAAATGCTTAATAATAACATAATATCTATTTAAATAACACTCATACAAAATTTAACATAACACTTTAAATAAATACTTACCCCCATATTCATAAACATTTTAAGCTCATTATAGCTAAAATAGGTTTATAATTTGTATGTCTTTGTTAGACATCTTGACATTTATACTAATAAGAAAGATAAAGTCCATTTTAACTAAAGAGTCTTATAACTTTTTTATGAACAACCCTTACAATATAAAATTATATTAAAATATTAAATCTATAAAGACAATAAAATAAACAATAAATATAACAATATTTTTTTTTCAGAAGCGCATTACACCCTTTGGCCAAAATCCTTTTTACTGTATAAATTTTAATGTCTTCCGTGTCCTCCTGTCTTCTTTGAGTTGGCCATACTATTGCCATGTTTTCTTAGGTCTTCAAGGTGACATAACATCTTATGGCACCCAGTTAGTACCTATTCAGATCTATGTCTTTATGCATTCAACACAACTAGAGATAGGTAAAGACTCAGTAAATACTGTCACGTGAGTAAATACTGAGTAAATACTCTTTTATACTGAGTATTTACTAAAAATCGACAGTAAATACTTTTTTTCATTTTTTATCACATTAATTGGTTCTTTCCAGGAGCTTGACATAGAAAATACGACCCATTGAGGATAGGACCCGCTAAGGATTTAATTTCTTTAGCTAATTCATACAAATGCCGAACCAATGTAACTTTTCCTTGTAATTTTTCTTAGTACCTAGTTAGAAATGTGCTTGAAAATAGATAAGCTAGCTAGGTATTGCTTAAATTTGATAATTTTGTACCCAAAAATATGAAGTAATTATAACACACTGTCCATATCACCAACCACACTAAGAGGCTACTTAGGTAAGGTTTCTTTGTTTTACATTGAAGGGATATAATGTTTTGCATAAAACAATAGAAGGGCGACTTGCTATTAGTTTCTCTGTCACTTTTTTGAATGAAGTTAGAAAATAATAGAATGAGAGGCAAAATCAAACAAACATCAAGGACATGCTTATTTGTGTTCCTCAGTCGTAGAGTGCGCTCGTGTGTGTTTACGTTGTAAATCCATTTTGAATTTGACTTATTCTTACGGATCCTATTCTGATTTATTGATTCTGTAGGCATAGGTACTTACATATAGGAATAGAGCAAATAATTTTAATTGAACTATCATAGAGTCCTGAATTAGGCCAACTGATTAACCGATTCGATAAAGTAGGTAAATCTAATTTTAACACACACACACACACACACGCGCGCGCGCTAATATTTTAAAATGACAAAGTAACAATAATTAAGGTATGCAACAAATATATTATTTTCTTTTTCTAATAGTAGATATAGGTACTAAGAACTAGAAAGCTACCTTTCCGAAATAATTAGATAGACCTTACGCGGTATGCGGAAAAGGGCGAGGCGAGGTAGCTGAGGCAGAGCAAGGTCCATCCTCTCCAAGTGACTCTCGACTTATGAACGACGCAGGCACTTACAGACTATGCATGGGAGTTTTTGGTATTAGATACCTAAATCACCTCGGACGGGAGAAGTCACCCGAGTGCCACCAGTTCGGGGCTGAAGGGCATGGCGCTGCATACGCTGACCAAGTGCCCGATGTGGCCGTCATAGACTGGTCGCGATGGCTGGGATAGAAGAGAGGGTGGCAAACATCGTCCCGCTTCGCAGCTTTAGATGCTGGCCGGCGGGTTAGCCCACTGCCCAGGCTTAGCTGCTTAGAGCTGGAAACCCAGCTGGGTCTTGCTTACCCTTGCTACAAACAGGAGTACCACTCCCCCCTTGTCTGTCCAGGGTGAGGAGATGCTAGAGACATTTCCCTTTAATAAAAGAAATGGCTGAAGCTGGCTAGGAAATGGAATGAACTACGTTTTAACATAGCACAGTTGTAGAGAGCTATATGTCTAGTCCACTTGCCAGTACGGCTGAGATCTAGTCCCTTAGAGAGGCCATGGTTGAGCGCTTAAACTTGTCTCTTAAAGCTGTTTCCGACTGGGGTGACGTCAATCTAGTCAAGTTTAATGCTGCTAAAACCCAGGCGTGTCTATTCTCTGCTAAAAAAAGGCCATTCAATTGGTTCCTACTTTTCAAGGTGTACACGTGCCTATTACAGACCACCTTGAGCTTCTTGGCGTCAATATGACTTCGACCCTCATTTGGCCCGTACATTGAGTCCATGGCCCAACTAGCTGCCAAAAAGCTAGGTGTCCTCGCGAAGCTGCGTCAGTACTTCGGGCCGAAACAGATGCTCGAGCTATACGAAGCACAAGTTCGTTCATGCATGTACTGCTCGCATCTTTGGGTTGTGTCTGCTAAATACCAACACGAGGCGTTAGAGTCTATAGTAAGGCGAGCCAAGAAGCTTATTGGCAACGAATCCCTCGTCAAGGCTAAATTGAAAAGTCTCGAGCATCGCCGCATAGTTCCTAGTCTTTCGGTCTTTTACCGGATACACTTCGAAGAGTGTGCGTTGGAATTACACAATCTTATTCCCCCATCCCCGTTCTGCCATCGGTCAAGTAGAGGTACGGCTATGCGCCATCGTTATATGGTGGAAATTCCACGGGTACGCACATTGTGCGAACTGCCAAATTGTGGAATCCACTGCCGGCATCTATGTGTTCCAATAGATCTCCCGGTTTTCAAGTCACGAGTGAACCGGTATTTACTGAGTAAGCGCGTTCCATCGTAGACTGCATCATTGTTTCACATCAGGCAAGTTGTGGTTAAGCGCAACCCTATTTTAGGATAAAAAGAAAGTCAAAGTAACTGAAGGTCACACATAGTATAAGTTGTTTTGGTGGTTCATCATCATCATCGGCCTATTGCAGTCCACGGTTGGACATAGATCTCTACCAATACAATTCATTTCACCCTGTTATCGGCTTGCCGATTATCTTTCGCAGATCGTCACTCCACTTAACTGGAGGGTATGCTATACTACGCTCTTCAAAACGCAGTCTACTCAGAAAATTGCTTACTTTTTCGTTCAGTTTCGGCACTTTTTCTGCCAAAAACGGAACTGGCATAGCAGCTGCATTTTTCTGCTGAAACTTGCCGCAACCGAAACCGAACTTTTGGTCGGTCACTAATCTATCTATTTATATAAAAATGAACCCCTATTTCCCTTGGTCACGCCATCACGCGTGAACGGCTGCTTTCGCTAATTCTGTTTTTAGAATATTTCTTGAAGTACGAGATTGTTTTTTTAAGAAAAAAAGATAAAAATAAGAAATTGGGAAAGGAAAATTAGAAAGACAGAAGTTATCCGAAAGAAAAAGTCAAGGTCGAAAACTGGGCGAGATATTATAAAAGGAAAGCCGAAGGAAAAGCAATTAGTATTCATGACTTAAACTGCCGTGGTTATATTTGGGTGGTTATATTAGGTAGGTCTGAGACCCGGTAGATGGCACTGCTTTACCGGGCAGGAAGACGTCAACCGGGTCCGTCATTTATAGATAAATTGTAATCCAGAGCTAAAAAAAACCATCATGCTCATCACACAAAGATTTGTTCGGGGCGGGAATCGCACCCCCGACCTCCGGCATAGCAGTCAGTTCGCAAAAAAGACACTCCACTATTGTCAAAAGTATTTACTCATGCGTTAGAGTAAATACTCAGTAGAAATGAGTAAATACTGAGTTTTTACTATTTACTCAGTAAATACTAAAATAGTATTTACTCACCGCCCATCTCTAAACACAACAGCTCACTTCCACTGAGCGATGCTGCTTGTGTGTAGTTTGCATTTATGGGTGAATGTTTTCCATACAAAGTCTGCATGATTTTTTTTGTTACTCTGTAATAGGCTTGCTCTTGACCACGACTTGTGTCATGCACAGTAAAAGTGGAGGAAAAGCTACATATTAGAATATGTTTCTAGCTGCAATTACAAATGCATCATGTTTAAAATACCCCTAATTTTGTATCTATAGAGGTATATGTAATCTTTCAACTATCTCACGAGTTGAGAGGGTTTAGGCCTTAATTTACACACACTGGCAAAATGCAGGTAGGTGGATGTCGCATGTGTTCGAATGATTAGTGTTTAGACATAACGGTGGCCTTTTCCTCCATCGATATTGAGCAGCGGTGATGAAAAAGTTTGCACTAAGTTGTATTATTTAATTTTTTTATATTTCAAAGGCGAGGCCGATACCGCTGCGACACCAGTGCTCTGTACTAGAAGTATATTGTAGTCTATAAAATATTGTGTTGACGTAATTAGGGGGTGTACATTAATTACATGAGGTGTTTAAGGGAGGAGGTGGCGTAACCAAATCTCACACAGTGTCACGTGGAGGAGGGGGTAGATCTCAACAAATTTCTCATGTTTTTTCTTTACTTGATATTCTAAAATTATGAAAAAAAAATATTGTAGTTATCCATATTATAACTACTTAGTCTTTTCCCTGTAATTATAAACGTCTTATAAGCTCACTATAGCTAAAATAGGTTTATAATTTGTTGGTCTTTGTCTGTCATCTTGACATTTATACTAGTAAGAAAGTGACGAAAGTCCATTTTAACTAAAAAGTCTTATAAGATTTTTATGAATAAGATCGTTTATGTAAAATATAAGTTTTTGTTTTATTTGTTAAATAAGTCCAATACTTTTATAATCAAAATAAAAGTCTCGTCTGAGTTTAGATGGGGGTGGGGGTCGAGCTCTATCTCACCGTGGGGGAAGAACGCTCCATGTAATTAATACGCCTAACATACACCATACGCCTACCATTCGCCATAATGCCAAACCGTTATACGGCGTTATTAGGCTATTATTTTTAAGTGGTAGCAAATAGTATAATTATTATTATTTGTTCCAGGACATATGACGCTGAGAAGGAATTTGAAGAGATGCGCAAGAAAGGTCTCTTCCAATCATGCTGAATGTGGAGCAGGCTAGAGTAGTATTAATTTTAATTTGCTGTAAAAATGTTTATTTAATACACAATTAAAAATCAATTAAACTGCTACTGTATTTTTTTACCTATAGTTTATGATAATACTACCGACCCGCACCAGCTTCGCACTTCGCAGTTTTTAAGCGCAATAACATTGAGCCCGCCGCGCGCCGGGCCGCTGACAAAGCCCGGCGACACAACCCGGCGGCCTGTATGAAAAGAATCATGTTGGCAACATGAGCCCGCGCGTGTTACCCGCCGACATGTTGGCGGCTTGGGTACGCCTGCGCACAGTTGCCGCCGACCAAATTTTCCGACTTGTAATAAGTGAAGCCGCTAACTAGACCGCCGACAAAAAGTTGCCTACATATTATGTCGGCGGCCCGGCGGGCTCAATGTGTATTGCGCTTTAAAAATACATTTTGATAAGTTCAAGATAGTTAACGATAACTTTTCGTATTGAACTCGTACTACGTGTACTGATACTAGATGGCGTTCGTGTAGTGTAAGAAGAGAATTTATTAAATTATATCTATCTGTAGCATGGTATCTCTATCGTTCAGGAATAAGTAGAAAGAGACAGGTAGCAAGTTTTGTGCAATTAGGTTAGGTTACCTAATTTATGTACCTACTTTGATTAGTGTTTTACTTTTAGATTGTAGTTAGTAGGTATGTTCTTTGGTTTTACTGAACAATCCATTAAATGCGCCATAACAGACGGACATTACAGGTAGTTGACAAAAGGATCTGCCTAAAGTAAAAAAAAAAACAAATAAATTTCCAATAATTTAATCAGGACATCAAGTAATGCGTAACTTTCCAGAATACATAAATAATTTTAACAATTCAATTGATTACACCGCCTTGCATCGTCTTATGAAATATATTACATTGACGCTTATTTTTTTTTCAATTTGACCACTACTATGATAAATCGAACGAACTCATTGCTACAACTACGTACGAGAAATTCGGGCGGAAGCTTAGCAAGGCTACCAACATGTAGCGGAAGTTGTTGCAATGAGTACGGTCGCCAAATGACTAAAGTATAGAATATCAGACAGGGACCAGCCTGTTTTAACTACAATGTTAATTCTGATGTCACAACTAACTTAATTAAATCGTGATAATGAGTTAAGAATTGTGTTCCAATAAATCAGCTTGAATATCAACCAGCAAGCGAAATTGGAACATCTTAATTTAAAAAAAATACTGTTTTTAAATTAGCCTTTGTTTTGGCTGCAGAAATCGCAATATTTCTCTTAAGACTCGAGTTCGATTCCCGGGGCCAAAATGTGTGCTCCACTTAAAACAGTATTTACTTTCATTTGTGCGATATAATCTAAAAGTATTAATATGGTTTGATTTATAATTATTAGACTAAAATGACAACTGTCATCAACATTTTTATAATGTTGCATGAACTTTATGTACTCTACATAATAATATGTATGTTGCATGGGTACTTGCGTATGTTGTAGTATAATTATATACTTCAATTTTAAGCGATTTGTTACTAACTGGTAGAAGTAAATGTAAAATAAGTACCAATTTTATTCACAATAAAACGAAATTACAATTAACTAAGAGCCCATTGGTCACTAATCAGTTTTATTTGAGGAATATGTTTGTTTTGACAGTAAATTTAAGACAACTGTCAAAAATATTCCTTACCTTTCAATTATTGACATAACAGCGCTTCAAAAATAACATTGTCATGAATAACAACAGGATATGTAGCTCATAACAGTTTGTCATTTAATCTAACTAATCAAAAATCAAGATTACCTATAAACTAAACAAGCCATAACGAACCGTATGCTTGTTTTGTAGGGTTCCGTAACCAAAAAAACCGTTGAGCAAATCAGCTTAAATTAATGTAGAATCTTCAAAATTGGTCATACCTTATTATTTAAAAAAGCCTAAAATTAATAATGTCTTTACGCTTAGATAGTGCCGCCTTGTTACGCCTCTTGAATAGATGCCTCGTTTTCGTACACCCACAAGTAAATCTAGCAATTTACATGGAATCGTTGTAATGAAAGGTACCTGTTTTGTAAGTATGTGTTATTTAGATTCACATTTTATTTCAAATAAGTTCCGGCACTATCTAAGCGGATCGGTTTACACAGATTAATTTTAAAGTATAGGACATACAACTTTTAGTAGATAGGCACATGGCTCATGTGATGTGCTGTGAACATACTGGCCGGTCAGTTTATGGATCGGAACACAATAGTTGTACAAGTTAACAATTACATTTTCTACCTGGAGTGGCCGAATCACAGAATAAAAAATAAGCCACAGCAGTAGTTGGATTCATTTATTTAATTATGTGAATTAGCCCACAGAAGGCTTGGATAGCTACTGTTGGGGTTTAAGAAAAAATCCATTTATTTGTTTTAGTAGTAGGTACCTAGACGTATGTACACATGGGGAATCTCAATAACGTGCGCGTGTGACTCTGACTATCGCACTGAGCGTACCGTAAGTATCATAGTGGGCTCGTTTGATGACGTCTTTCGATTCGAGCGTTTGTTTCATTGCGCTTACCTCCTTGGATTTTATATACTGTGAATATACATACGGATACACATCAAGCTATAGATTCCAGTATAAACAGATCTCTCATTGTATAGGATTTCCGTACAACGAGAGGTCAGCTTCTACTGGAAATTTATGGTTTGAACTCTAAGAGCTATAGATATTATATTTTAAATTCTAAACACAAAATAAGTTACGGAACCCTATCGTTCGCAGTTTATTCTTAATTTAATATTAGAAGTTAAATATGGCAGCGGAAGTTCCGTTAGTAAAATCACATCTAACACTCGTAAACAAGATCACTTCAATAAGAAAATATTTTATTAGAAAATGGCGGAAACATTATTTTAAAGAAACATTCATTAAAGGTTATTTGTATGGTTACTGTAGTGTAGTGTAAATGTAATTGAGATGATTATTAATGAAGTAAGGACGCCTTAAAGGCTGAGCTTGCACCAGAGATGTGCGGGATGGCAGTGCGACCAGACCAGAGTACTTCGAGAACCTAAAGCAGTTAGTGCGACGAAAGAATAATATTACCACTAATGAAAAGTTCTTTAGTAATAACAATAGCGGAGTTTTCCTCGTGCACGTAGCTATTTCGTATAGTTTTAGTCGAAAAAAAAAGGTTTTAATAGTTATGAAAACTGATAAAACGTGGTGCAAAACCGAATGAATATGTTAAACTTTTTATGTTATTATTCACATTCCTTTGGTACATTACTCTATTATTATTTTATTAATATATCTACATAGTTCATGTTAATTCACAGAAATATACATCTTTATTTATTTACCTCTATCATAAGTTTACACTGCCAATAATAAATAGTTGTTCCTGAAAATAATTTGAAGTGTTAAAATCACAGTTTGCAAATTGTGGCAAATTTTGTTTCTGGTTGTATTTCATATTAATAATTTTTGTTCCTAGCGGTCGTTGAGACGCTTCGTGTGCAATATAATATAATTATCATATTTTAGTGTCGAGATATATGATTTAAGTAACTCTGTGATAATGTAGCATTCGGCTAGTGCAATAATTTTCATCATGTTTTCTTTTTTATAGGTATATAAAACTGAATTGACATTTGTTTTTCTCGCTAAACTCGAGAACGACTCAACGGATTTGACTAATTTTGGTTATAATTAAAATGAATTGTTTTCTTTTTATAATGTTGGTGTAGGATAATGTGGAATTAGATTTCTTAAACGAAAGTATGATAACGTATAAATGATATTAAGCGTTTACCGGGGGGTAATGTACATTACCCCACTTTTAATGGATCAATTATAGATGAATAGGTACACAAATTAATAAAATATTTTCGGAGATGCTAGTTACTATTCAAGTGTAAACTCAGGACAGTACTGATTAAATATAACTAGAATTGGAATATATAAATTTCTTTGGTCATAAATTACTGTTTGTAAAACATTATATTTATGTTGATACTGACATTTATACAATTTTCACAATAATTCAAGTAGCGGTTGGCAGGTCTGCTTTAACCTCGCAAGTCCCTATTACGTTTTTATAATTTTTTTAAGCAGTTTTTGTAATAAACAGCCCGTTTTTTCAGAACCTTTTGAAATGGGTTGTGTTATAATAATCTCAACCAAATCTCAGTTGATGTAAAATGTATCGTTAAGATGGGGCTCTATTAACGTAATATAAATTTCAAAATTGTAGTAACACTATTATAAACGGGCTATGAGAAAAAATTGAAGCCACTCATGGAGCAAAAACTGAAAGAGAATGTGGAGGTTCCGGCCGGGCGAGTTGTCATGTCGGGCGACCGCGGTCCGACTTCCTGACTGTTCATGTCGGGAAGTTTTAATATATGTTAATTGTCCGTGAACCTTTGCTTGTGTGATTCAGGTTGCTACGCTGTCTCTTGAGTGACGTTAGTTAGGTATGTGACGTTACAAAAGTTTTAATTTGTTGTTCGAAGAGTAGTCATCTTTTTTACCTAGAACTTTAAAACCAAACCTCTTGATAATATTCTTGTAGAGTTTATTAAGTTATTTTGTCTTAAGGGGCTTAAGGCAAAATAACTGCTCCAAAGGAAGGGGCTTATTTACTCTAGAAATGCCTGCAGCTGAGATGTTAGCTAACCTAAAATCTGGATATGCAACCATCGCAAAAGTGTTTAATTTTTTTAAATATTTGTTCTGAAATAACTCCATCTAATTTACTGACATATTTATAAGATTATTTCTTTTTTTGAAAGAGGTTTGTTCCAAAATGGTCCCATTTAAAATAGTTTATCTCTAAGATGACTTTTGTTATAGGTTAGCCAACATAACAAAAAATAACTCAATGGAAATAAAAAAATATAGTCAGATGTAAACTAGAAAGACGTTAGTAGAGTCCCATCATTAAAACAACGAAATGACAAGTGCATTAGGGAACTACTGTGCAACGCTTATTAGAATATGTATAATAATTATATTGTTTCTTTTATTTAGGTACTTAACACGTACTTATATATAAGAAGTATAAAATGGCAGTATGAATCAAATGGGATTACAATAATAATAATAAGTAGGTACCTAAGTATTTAACCACAAAAATATAAAAAAAAACTAAATAATTTTTTTGGCGCAACGAAATAGGTCCACATTTTTTTTTCAATTTTATTACTAAGCAAAGGTTGCATAAGGCATTAAGTTTTAATTGAAAAAAGAGTTAACAATACATTTGGGATGCATAGAGGAGAGTTACATTCATTTGTATTTCAGCAAACGAATAAAATACTTAGGTACCAGTAATACTATATTTTAATTTGTAAAACAGTTTTGAAATTGCCAGTGCCGAGTGCCATTAAAAAAGTGAATAGCGACAGATGATTCCTTGATTGACACAACTTTTGGCGCCAAAACCTAATTTGCTACAGTAAGATCAAGATCACACTTGTTTTTTTTTTGTAAAACGTGTTCTAAAAATACTTAATTAAAGCAAAAACAATGTAAAAGGGTAAGAAAATTGTACTTACACTATAAGTTATTTGACTTAATTGATTCTTAATTCTAAATTTCACCACAAAATTATTTTTAAACATTTACATCACGGATACACTCGCGAAGCTTACACTCCATGAGGGTTTCATTCAGATTCCGAATAGTACGTAATTGAAGACGAGGAATCCGAAAAAAGACGGAAAAGAAAGTAATCTTCAATGACGTCACTGTTGTCTTTGGTCTCTTTCTTTAATTATTTTTTAAAATTATTGGCTACATTTCATATTTTAAAAAGGAAATTGCCTATCTCAATAAAACCTTTATGGGATGTTCGCTTCTCGTTTTGTTCCAAAACAAGGATTTTTACTGTCCGGACCGTCTCTCCGGATTATGCAAAACCTCGTTTTAGAATATAACCAAAGTTGACAGTCTTCTATTCAAATGTTTAATTAACAAACATTCGATTTAGAAGTTATAGTGTTCCGCCGATAAAAAGCATACCTTAATAACGTCACAATCACAACCATGAAGATTTTGAATTATTTCAAAACGTTAGTAATAGAAAAGCAATGTGATTTTTTATTATTTGGGAACAAGTAACAAAAATGTGTGGCATTTTAATCAAGTTTTGGCATTATCAACGTTCAAATAATTCATGGTCGTGATTTACTTCTTAACAGCGAACCACTTTAAACTTGGGTCTTATTATAAAAGTATTTGACAAATGATTAACTTAAATAATGTCTTGTCTTCGTCTATCACAAATGATTATGCATAGGAGTGAATGAAATAAAATATAAGTTAATTATTTGTCAAATAGTTTAGCCCAAGTTATTAGCCAATAAGTCATGTGTTTGTAAAGATATGTTAATTTCATATTTAATATCCCAATCTTTGCAAACACATGTCTGAGAACACCATTAGGAGACAGAATTCACTAAATACAATTAATTTAATTTAATATTAATAATGTAATTAATAAGCGTAATAGATCAAAACATTAATGTTTTTTTATTATTATATAATTATATGTATATTCCATGTATTCGGCGATATAAGCCACTGTGATTGCTTCAGTTTTCAACAACCAATTTTATCTATAAGTATAGTAATATGCCTACTATAGCCCAAGTTCTACTTTTTGTAGCTCTAGCAACATGCGGCAATATAGGTATGATCGTGGCGCCACAGCCCACATTTAAAATACCCTTAGATCTTTCCCTAAAACGGGATTAACGAAAGAAAAACTAAAATCTCAAATATGACTGTTTTCACAAGACTAGAATGTTCAAATAAAAATACTCGTCCGCTTTGTAATATTAAAAACGTAATCTTTGATCCACTGTTAACAAGCAGTTTAAATATCTATGAACTTGGGCCTTGGAGGTTGAAAATTTACATAAAATTACGTCAAATTCCTGTGTATGGCATATTATTTAAAGATAAGTGTTGACATTTTTATATTTAAAAGATTTTAGATTTTTAAAGCCATCGCAATATTAAGAAGAAATCCCGACTGACCGAAATACAAACATTTATTATTTAATTTATTTAATCATTTGTCAAATTTAGATTTAATCATATGTAAAATACATTTCAAGAGTGGTGGTTCCTCTTATTGTGTACATATTTGACTCTCCGTCTTTTGTATTAATTTGAAGACTGAACTTGGTAAATGATTAAATAAATAAAATAATAAATGTATGTAACTAGCGGTTGCTTGACCTTCGCTTTAGGTGAAAATCTTCTTCATTGAAACTTAATATTAGATAGCCTGTATAGATCTGTTATATACTAATAGAACATTCTAAAATGTCTTTAATAATTACAGAGCTTTTGACAAAGAAACACAAATTTAATATTTTCAGCTTTTTGCCAGTTGGTTACGTAATACAGGAAAATGTATATTTGACACTCAAAATGGCTTATTGATCACTTGTCAAATTTGATTACTTTTGCTATGAGCTTTCTTGACCTTTAACATCAAAAGTTTTCCCTTCCAATGATTGATCGCCGTATCCCCGGTCGTCGAGTTCTGCTGCTATGCCACTAACCACTGAATCAACAGGGGGGCCGTACAATTTGATGCAGAGAATGTTTTTGTAATTCTCAAGTGCCAGGGCGAGAATTGAACCCCCGAGAAGAACCTCGCAAGAGGTGATTCTCTCTGGTGGAGTGTAGACTGCAATTAATTTACCTGCGAAAAAGAAAGCAACCTCAATAGCAGTGCCTTCTAAGCATAGTAGTTATAACAACCGACCCTAATTGGCAAAAGGTGAGAATTTTGATTTAAACAAAAAATGCCAAGACTGACCGAAGACGCAAGATCGAAAGTTTATCTAGAGAAACATAGGTGATGCGTTCACATCTACCTACACCTTACGTATAAGAAGCGTGAATGTACCTGTATGCAAGTCCCACAACCGAACAGAGATATCTCTACACGTCTCATCGGAGGACAGTAGTACGCCACCTGACTTCGCCAGCCTTAGTAACGATGGTGCTGACACGTGGCCTCGTAATGTGAGCCTGCAGTTGCCTGGAAAAGTACATAATTTATTACATTGCGGCTTTTATTGATTGAATTAAGACTAGTGCTACGATAGCCCTCGTAGCAAGTACTACGATGGTCCTCGTAACAAACGCTACGATAGTTTTCGTTATCTTCGTAGCAAGTGCTACGATGGTCCTCGTAACAAGTGCTACGATGAGTCTTTGTAGCAAGTGCTACAACGAGTTCTCGTAACAAGAACTACGATGGTCTTCGTATCTAGTGCTACGATGGCATTCGTATCTAGTGCTATGATGGTCCTCTAACAAGCGCTACGCTGGTCCTTGCAACAAGCGCTACGATGTTCCTCGAAGGAAATGCTACGGCGAGACTTCGTAACAAGTGCTACGACGAGTTCTCGTAGCAAGTGCTACGATGAATTTTCCTAGCAAGTGCTACGGTTGTCCTTGTAGCAAGGTGAAGCCGTATCCTCGTAGCAAGTGTTACAATGTTGTTGTAGTCAGCAGTAGTAGTAGACTAGAGCGAATTTTCGTATCAAGTGTTACGACATGACATGGTAGCAAATGCTGTGATGAATTCTTATACCGATTGCTACAATGACTTACAATAACTCTTCGTGGTAAATTCTTTGACGATGGGCATTTCTCATTGTGCACAACGAGTCGTTCCGGATGCTTGCTACTGTCGAATGTTTTAATTGAACTGACCTGTGACTAAATCCCAGACTAGTATTCTAGTATCAGCAAGACCAGACACCACACACCCGTCTACAGAACTGATCGCGAGAGCGACAGTGTCGCAGCCTGGCTTCCACTTCTTGAACAGGGTGCCTGATTGTAGATCGTACACTACTATGAAGTTCGGCGATGGCTCGTCCAGTTCACGAGATACGACGCATACGTACGAACCTAAAAAAGATGTGGTATTGAAACTATTGGATAAGTTAATATTTTAATACAATAAGTAATTTTAAATATAAAAATAAATAATTTGATTTCAAATTCCGACTTAAAAACTAGAAAGGGCGTCATAGAATTCGAATCGAGGCCTTGGGGAATGTGCCCAGCCCAGCTGACAACATTGCCATGCCATGGATAAGTTACGAATTATTTTTTATGAAAATTCTGACTTAATAAAAATGATATAATGTGATCAAAAATGATATTGTGAAAATATCACTATTTTTATCAGTTGCCACAATGCCAACCATTTAATTTCTCTGTAGACTGTAGTATTTAATTATATTAGAGAAGCTATTAAGCAGATGGGCTTTTAAGTTATGTAATTGTGGATTACGTAATCGTACCTTCATATGTAATAGCGGCTTTTGAAGTGATAAAGTCGTGATGGGGAATCCGCAAGTCGTATAGGAGTTTGCGTGACGTCAGTGACCATACAAGTAGAGGGAACGGTTTCTGTGTCTCGTCACCGCAAACTAGGATCCTGTTTACAAGACAATTGGGTTGAGTTTACCTTGTTAAAGCTCCTTACAATTTACTGATGTGTTATGCTTGGAGTTTCATTGCATGATAAGAATAGAAATATACTGCGCTGACACTGGCTACAGCTGCCAAAGAATCGAAAACCGTTGAGGTTAGCAAGTTCTTGAGTGGTTTGGGGGCTAAGTCACCTTCGTCCGTGGGTATGCACCTTTTATCTGAATCCCCACACGTGGTCCCCGGGTGGTGCAAATCAGGTGACAGTGAATTGGAATTATCTTTACTAATAATTAACTGGTGGTAGGTTTCGGTTGTGGTTAGTGACCACCCAATATAAAAAGCCGCACCGCCAAGTGGCCTTGCCGTGTTCTGGTGCGATGTATGGTGACACCATTTAAGAAGATAGGTCGAAATTGTTGCTCCTTTAGCAAATGTTGATGAATGCTCTCAGACTAGATGGAATGACCATACTTGCTGGTGCTGGTGGCTGGTAAGACCTGGTTGAGGGTTACCAGGGATTTTGCTCAGTTGTGTTCTTTGGAAGAGGTCTACCTCCAGCACTAGACTAACACAGGCTGATCACCAGCCCTTTTTATATAGAAATAATGTCTAATTGCTCCTATCGTCAGATTTGTATGGATTTTATTTAAAATCTTACCTTCCATCTCCTGACACTAGCAGTGAGTTGAGAAATCTGTCTTCCCCAGCCTTGAATGTGGTTACACAGTCACCTGTGTACAAAAGTATATACTGTCAAATGGGGCAAGTAGACCAAGAGTATTTTAACCCAGTAGGATCTTTTGGGGTTCCCGTTGATTCTACGAGACCTCCAGTATTCTCCATATTGCCCCCGGAAAAAATACTCTAACTCGCTATTGTGAGAGTTTTGTGTGAAAAAGCACTGTGTCCGACTCAAGAATTGATGCTAGTACTCAGTTTTCCCATCAATTAGCCACTAATAATATTTTCACACACACAGCGCCATCTAGTCCAAAATTAAGCAACTATATCTGCTTGTGTTATGGGTGTCATTCATTTCATTTCATTTCATTATGGGTACTAGGAACTGATAAATAATAATAATATTAAAGATAAATTACACCTAGACACAAAAAATATTCTAGACACCTAGACACAATAAATTCAACACAATAAACAAACAAAATGTAATTGATATAAGTACCTACTTCATTTAAAAAAGAAAAAAGTCTACTGAGTTTTTCGCCAGTGTTTCTCAATAGTTGCCAGTCATTCACTGCGCGGTAGGAGAAGAAATTGGACTGTGTTTATGTAGACTCGCGTCTCAAAAAAAATAAAGCATATTTTCATTTCAAAACGAACAATCATGTTCATCACACAAAGTGTTGTCCTGGGTGGGAATCGAACCCAGAAACTCCGGCTTAGCAGTCAGGAACACAAGCACTACGCCAACAGGCTAGTCAGATATTCAAAAATACTCACCAGTCTCAATATTCATTAAATTAACGTACATCCGGTTTCTAGAGAGCGCCACTAAGTGCTTAGAGTCGTGGAGTCCGTAGTACGGCATCTTCTGATTCATCACCCCTTTTAAAGGTACTAGGAACGTGCCCTACACAAGATAAGTAAGTTTTTAAAAAAGGTAGGTAAGTACATTAGTAGATACATTTAATTTTTTGAGTCGTTTGGGGTTGAAACCCTTGGAACGTGGGGCCGGAGCGACCGTTCATTTTTCAAAGGTATATCAAGATATCTGATAGATTCTTCCCGTGACCAGAGGGCTGGCCTTCATCACAGTCAAAAAATCAGCATTGCGATACAACGTGGGAATGCTGCCAGCCCCCTGGGCGTATTCCCCCAAGGCCTCGATCGCAGGAATTCCATGATGCCCTATCTTGTTTTTAGTTTAAATTTAATTTTATCTAAGTTGTATTTTGTTATATTTAAACTGAAAGATAAAGGTAAGTTAGAATTAAAGCATAAAAAAAATTTGGACATTCTCGGGGAGGGGACACCGTGCTTGGAGAGGCACGTACGTACATACACACGCGTTCGGGCGTGTGTATGTACGTGCATACACACGCCTAAAAACTAACTTACGAAAACTAACCGATAGCTAGGGCCTTATATGCGATAACGAAAAATTGAAAAGAACAAAATGCATGGAATTGACTTAAAGTAGTCACGTGACATTTCGAATGTAAATGTCAATTTCGTTCTTTCGATCTTTCGTTATCGTTTCGATAAGTAACTTTTCTAGAGGCAAGATTTGGAAAGACAGGCACAAGAGTAACTGGAGAGGGCCTAGTCTAGGCCTTGTACGAGTGGCCTGTCTACCAAAAGGGTACATGGAAACCAAAATACGCTGATGAAGATAATGGTAATAGTGGTGATGCTTTCAGTAATTCTGGCTGACATAACCTGTGAATGTTTAAAGTATACGTATATATTTCTTGCCTGGTCCAGGTTGTAGACCTTCAGCTCCCGGCGACAGAGCACCACACATTTGTATTCGTCGATAGGCACCAGGTTGATCGGATGGGTAATGCCCACTATCTTGCGGACCATCTGACATCTGAGGACGAAATGGAAGTCAGCACACTAATAAATTGTAAGTAGCGTCACGGTTTAAGAGCTCTGATCTTGGAAGACAAAATATCGAGCTCTAGAGAGCAGGTAAAGTATTTTCTTAAGGATTCATTATACGTTCGTTGACTTTAAAGGCATTACCACGACACAGGCTACCAAACATACCATCAACACAGAAGATCGGGTACAGAGCAGATGACTTTGAGCGCTCTCAAAAATCGTCACGCACGACAAACTTTCTATACAATAGTATATTATTATATTCATCAGAGTTTTCTTAAACTACCTAACATTCTTTTCGACCGGCCAGCGTGTCGATCCCTCAGTTGTGACATCACAAGACTTAAGTGGCAAGTAGTCTACATGATACTTACTTAGTAATATCCCAAACACAGATCTCTTCTCTCTCCGTAGAAACAGTAGCGACAAATTTACCCCTACTATCGAACCTCACGATCAAATCATAACTCTTCGTATCAAAACCATCTGTCATTGAGAAGTCCCGCTTCTCTTTCAACTCAATAATCTTCCAAAAATCCTCGTTTTCGGGATAAAAGGTTGGTATTGGTGGATTCTTTAATTCCTTCATCCATTCCTCGACGATTTTACTTTTAATTTGATGTCCATCGCGAAGTCTTTTCTCCATAGTCATCCGTAGAAGTCCGTAGAACTGTCTATGGTCGTAGTCCAAAGGGTAAGAATGTGTTTCGAAGAAGTCTTTGAGTACTTCGAGGTGTTCTGGTAGGGGGTCGATGTGGACCAGAGCTATGTCTTCAAGGAAGTGGCATGTGTCAGTCGCGGCTAGCTTGCTGTAGATCCAGTCGAGTTTAGTGAAGTAAGGCTGGATGGCGAAAGTTTCTGGTTGATCTCGGTAGAGGTGGTAGTGTTGGAATGGAAGTTCGTCCAGTTTCCTAGTGTTGTAGCTATGGAAAAATTGTGAGGTTTAACAAATTTGGTGCATAAGAAAACCTGTTTAAGAAATGGGTAATGTTGTAACTTACAAATCATCTGAAAATTGGTTTTCCTGCGACACCAAACGGCCAGACATCTTGGGGTCGTTCTCTGTGTACCACACACCCTGAAATATTATAATGTTGAAATTAGATTAGGTTTTATTTAAGGTTTGTTACCTCTAGTTTTCACTGGCGAACAATGCACAAGAAAATATGTAGCAAGCACTATCTATCTTTATCGTTTCGAGACGAGTAGAAAGAGATAAGGCTATGGTTATATCACTCTAACTTAGAAAAACATGATAAGTAGTAGATCAAATAAAGCTTTTAAATAAAGAAAACAGCGTTAAAACCGATTAATTCCTTTAGGAGTTAATATGCCATGAAATTGTACACAGTTAGGTAAAACTTAGGTATAATACCCCTCATTTTCATGAAAAGATAAAAAACTAGTCACCTCGTAGTAATCAACGAGCGCTTGTCGCACAGCAACGTGGTAGTCAGCGTCAGCGAGGTACCTGTCGGCGGCGGCGCCGGCCAGCGCCGCGTCGCGCCACCGTGCGGCGCCGCGCGCGTCCCAGCGCAGCCACGGCGCCAGCAGGGCGGCCAGCTGCGGCCACGCCAGGGACGCTGGCGCCCACGGTACTGGCCACCACAACGTTACACGTTTTACCAACAAAGTTCTTTATAAATAACACTGATGTTTGGAGTGTAGGAGTTAGCCGAAATTCTTATATTCTCCAAGCAGTAATAGGGATATGAAAAATCGTATTTTAATTAGTCCGCCGTTTTTTGCCTATTTGTTGGAATGAAATAATATTAGGACCGCATTAAAGTTATGGAGTGGGAGTGCGCTACGTTATACAGAGGTATAAGGCCTCTGCCTCGAATCTTGCAGGCAGCGGGGCGGCAGCGGCGGCGGCGCGGGAGCGGGGCGGGCAACGCAGACCCGTTCTCGAAAGCAGCGGTCGCGCGGCATTATAGCGGCGTAGTGTTGTGTTCGGGTTTGTGTCGTCGAGATATTTCTTTTTATTCGCGAACGATTTGTCTGAACTAATTTCCTCTAGCACCGTCCTTTCTTTCCTCCGAGGACATTTCGACACGTCACAAAAATAAATTGCACACACAACTTCCTGGCTACGGACGTGTTGAGAAACATCAAAAACCAACATTATTTTTGATCCGGAACCGGATGGGTATGGCACGCTATACTCTACGCCAATAATGTAATTACAGCTAGAAATATTATAAAATTACTCACGGTATGTTTCCTCACTCCTAAAGAGCTCATTATGGGCTAATATATCCAAAATCTCTGTGTCATCCAACCCTCTCCTCGCCGCTGTCAAAAACGCTAAACACGTCTTAACCCTCTCCGCACCTAGCGCAGCTTCCGTAGTGATCAGGATCTGTGTCAATTGGCCTTCCAAGTCCTCACAGATCACCAGCTCTTGAGCTGTTTCTGTTTCTAAAACCTCCGTGAAAGTTTCAGCTGAGAGTGAGATTTGCCATGCCAGAATCTGTGAGGAAATAAGTTTTGTTCAACATTTTGATTATCACTCTGGCCAGGTTTACGACACGGTTAGGCTGATGACACGACAAGGAAATAGCATGACCAAAGATGATAGTGCCTGATGATCTTGATGATCTGACCAGGCTAATGGCATGAACATTATAATGGCACGCCGGTCATGCTGGGGCTAATGGCATGACTGGGTTGATTTTTCTTGAAATACAAAGTCTTTTCAGGTCTTTTTCTTCATGGTCACGGGTGGACTGAGGTATTTGACGTCCAAAATTAAATAGTCACAATCATTACAGACTACTACTACTATTACAACTGCTATTTTTCTTTTTAGCCAATCTAAAACCAACCTTAGCATACAGTGGTAAGGTACACTTTTGTACTGCTTTCACGGCCGCTTCAGGTGGCGAGGCGGCGCCAGTCTGACTGAAATTTGCAGCACAGGCAGTCAGTACTGCCTTCGCTTCTTCAGGGCCTACGGGAGGCGCTCTGACTACTTTTGGCCCATCCTCAGAGGATAATACAGCCATTATAGCTGAACTGGATGGTTCATCTTTTTCTGTAAGAAAGTGAAAATTATGTGGATATTGCAGTCTTCAAGTATACTACACCTCCTACACAGACGCCACCCGAGCGACAGATATTGTTAAAAAATAACTACCTGAAGACAGAGACAGATATATGGGAATACGCTAAGTAAGACAAAGACGTATAGCGATTCTGAATCGCACAAGCAAAGTTTCTCCGAGGTTCCCGACAAGAACTGTAAATGTCGGGACTACGGTTGCCGGGCGTCACAACTCGACCGACTCGAAGATTTTGAACGTCTTCCTTTTTCACTAGAGGATCATTACTACCCGATCCTCCAGTCTTCGGGGCCCTTTTCTTAATAGAAACCAACGAGCGTCCCGTTACCGGATACAGGTTTTCTGTTATAGATCTCGAAAGCTCTCAGAGTATAGAGTGCCTAAGAGAGTGTTAGTTACCCTCAGTGACGGTGACGATCATCTTGCAGTGGTGCGGCAGGCGCTCGGGCAGCCAGCGCGCCGCCCGCAGCGCGTCGGCGCCCACCACGCACAGCAGCGCGCCGCGCCGCCGCGCCACGCCGCCCAGCAGCGCCGGCAGCGCGCCCGACAGCGACGCCACGTCCTGCACACGTGCACACGTGCACACGGACGTGCTGTACGTACGGTACTCGGGACAGAACTCGCGGCGGGAGTCGGGCAGTCTCGGCGTTGGAATTTTAATCGGGGATGACGTCGATCGACGTCAGGGCCGATGTTTGGAGTGGGAAAAAGTAGTAAAAAGTGAAAGCCGGGTTTAAACCGACCGCACGTCAGGCATAGAATTGAAATTTACAACGTTTAAAATGTGGAGATTTTCTGAACATCATTGACAAGAGTATTATGCAGTCTAAGTATAAGTAGTACGTCTTGTTTTTTTTTTCATATTTGATTTGCGTATCAATAAATGTCTGTTAATTTTTCTGAGTGCCTTCATGTTTTTCCTTTGTAAAGTGGATTGAAAATGCACTTCTAAACTTATAAAAAGACTTCTAGAATCGCTAGAAGACACTGCTGGTTATACAAAATTAGGACTTGTGTCTAAGTCTATGGATTTAACAGTAAATCGTCCACAAAGTAGAAAAATTCTAATTTAAAGATCTATAAAAAGAACCACCAACTACAAAGCTCCAGACGGTAAAGCAGTATAAAAAGTGACTTACATTTCTTCCAGTATACACGGTGCCAGTTAACAGCACGTGACACTGGTCCACGATTGACTTGAGCAGCTGGTGGGAGCTGCTGGATTGAGCTGTTAGTCCTACGAACCTGTTCAAGATATAGTATGTAATTTACTTCGATTCTAATATTTACAAACCGAACCAAATTTTCAGAATCGCTATGTTTTGATTTACAGTCACAGAAAGACACGAGAAAATTAAAAGTTACAGGTAGATAATAACCGACAAATATAGCTCAGATCTAAAAACACGTCTTTTCCTATTTAATTAAATCTTATGCCGACAGTGAAATAAAGTTTGAAAAACTGTGTAAGTTAGTTTTCAATTCAGTGATACGAAATATTTTAACTGACAAGCGACACTAATGTTGCTGTTTAGCAGTCCCCTCTCTAAAAGATAAAATTCGCTTGTTTTTTGAACCAATCTGGTATACCTGACGATAACTGCGAGGTCTGGCTGGTAGGAGTGCGCGAGAGTTATGGTGCGCGCGACGAGTGTTGCCTTCCCGCAACCTGCACCTCCAATCAATGCTAGGGGCACTGTGCTGTCACCTGTTATGTACCTGCACGTAACAACAAAAATAAAAATAAAAAAATAATATCGACACCAAAAGTACATAAAGTACGTGTGTGCAAAAGTAACAAACGTCCATTGATCCTCGCATTTAGTAGTACGCACGAATTCCCAGTTAAAAATAATCTGAGAAAATGTTGGCATGAGTATTACTTACAATAAACTAGCTAATGGCAATTAATGCTAATACTTTGTTGGACTTTCAAGTCAAAACAACCAGTTATTGAACCCGATACTGTCTGTATCACGGTCACGGTCGCCAAGTATGAGAGCGTTAATTGACTATTTATTACGATTTCCAGTATTGCAACGCGAAAGTTATAAAGTAAAACTCTAGTATCTATTTTTTAGGAAATATCTTACGTTTTGAGTTCATTTAAGGTGTATTCTCTGTTAGAGGTGCACTGCGCGGCCCTCCGACAGAATTCCAGGTGCTCGTTTATTTCATCAAACAAACTGAAACAAAAACAAATGTCTATAGTCCACATCGATATTGTTTGTGCAGGCCATTAAATTGATTTTATAACCAAAAATCTTACAAAAAAAGGATACAACTCAACTCAAGGATATGTAGGTACCTAATAGAATCCTATATGTGCCCCAATTGGGCGCCATTAGTTTATGTTGTTAGGAACTAGATATGTTGCAAGACATCGAGAACCAAGATCCTAAAGTAAGGTTCTGAGTTAGAACGACGAATATCGATAAGTAATGATAATAATTCTTATCAGTATTTCGGTTACGGTAGTTTATCTATGGTCTGTATCCCCTCATAGCCACGACCTCCATCGTTAGAGGCGTATACGCCATTCCTTATATATATTAGAACCAACGAGTAATAAAGACTTATACCTATATCATATCTCACTTCAACCCTTTTTATCGGTTCTACCGTCTTCAGACGGCTCACTATTAAAGGCCCTTCCAGCTCTAATCAAATCTCAAATCAAGCTTTTTGTAGTGTCCCACTGCTGCCAACTAGGTGCGGGTTGACGGATATACATGTTCTCGAATGATTAGTTGACAGATTATACATATATGTTTGATAGGCATATACCATAGGTATCTATTGAAGTCACGACTTCGACGCTTCGAATCGAAGTTGCTGTGCCTCAACTCCTCGCACCACTGTCCTCGAGCGTATAGACGCGTGGACTTTGATGTTTATCTGGAATAACTAAGTAAGTATACCTGGTAGGTATCCCGTTGAAACCAGCAGGCATTTCGTTATCCGCGAGCAGTCCGTCGAGCAGCGCATCCAGCCGCTCCCTCAGCGCACTGCTGACACTCGCTGTGTACTCCTCATCCCCTCCCACCGCTGTAGCTGTCCGCGACCGTATAGACGCACGGATTATATTCCGTTCGCTTAGATTGTGCTGGAACAGCAAATGGTAAGTGCGTCAGATATTAGATACTATTTCTATTATTTTGCCGTCTATTTATTGATAACTAGCTGCTCCGGCGAACTTCATACCGCGTATTTCTCACTATACTTACTTACTGTCCTTAGACTTGTTTGAATACTTTAAGACCAAAATTAGTCAAATCAGTCCACCCGTTCTCGAGTTATAGCGAGACTAACGAACAGCAATTGAGATTTTTCTCACCTTTTAAACCTTTCCTAGACCTCCACGAACATTTTAATACCAAGATAAGATAAATCCGTTCAGCCGTTCTCGAGTTTTAGCGAGACTAACGAACAGCAATTGATTTTTATTTACAAAGAAGAAGATGGTAATGACATTTTATATCTACATCAAAACAGTTTATACCCTCAACTGGAAATATTATATTAGTTATATTTCAAACCAGATACCAGGTGTTCAGGTGATGACTATGTTAATTCAGAAATTAATATATGTATTATATTTTGTTACGATTTTTGATAGGTCCGTAATTTTATTTCAAGTCTTAAGTTCGATTAATGAAAAGTCGACTGAACGTTTGGTCGAATGGACGTTATTACGAAAGAACCTTTTATTGTCAAACGCTACTGCGACTGAACGTAATAACGAAAATTTTAAAATCGATGGACTACACTTTCGAATGACATAGCATCACGCTTGTAGTATCCGAAGGCGTAGGCAGAGGTAACCCACTCTTGGCCAGCTATGTTTAGGTCCCTTACAGCCGTTCTTCGGGAATAATTCTAAACTTAGAGCTGTAACTAAGATTCTCTAAGTATGTTAGAAATTTCCTCTTGCTCGACACGGGAATCGAACCTGCGACGTAGTATAGGCAAACTGCCAGGCTAAATAGGAGATCAAGCGTAGGACCGACGGCTTACTTGTTCTTCAAGGCACTATCATCCCACTCTCCTCCTGACCACGGACTAGTGCTGAGAAATCAGAAATGTCCCAGTGCTCGTGTGGTACTATACGCCAACCGTTTTACTCGCGTATCGCCTATTGCCAAGATCCTGACTCCTCAAGCTGCACAGACAGTGATGATGATTCAAGCGATATGGATATTAGTGACGAATAGTCTTACATTACTTTTATCTGTGGTTAAATAGTTCTTCAAGAGATTTAATTAATGTTTTATGACTTTGTACCTCAGATGGCGATACGCGAGTTAAACGGTCGGCCTATAGTAAATTAATCACTGGTGGGACCCAGATGACTCCAACAGGATCCTTGTCTATACAGATCATATTGCATCTGTCTGTCGATCGCACATTTATAAATAACCAGCAGTCGTTACCTTGAGGTCCCTCTGCAGGTTATTAAGTCTCCGCTGCAGCTCTTGCGTGTGCGCAACATCAGCAGCGTCAGTGTCGGGCGCCCCTCCCCCTCCCGCTGCTGCCGCTCCGCCCGTCCCTCCCGCACGACACACCCACACGCAGCGCCTCGCAGCTTCCACACTCATCAGGACTGTGTGTTGGACTTCCTGAATAACATACAAACATGTTAAGTTTGAAACATAGCATCCTACATAGCTACGTAGTTGAGAGGTAGGGCACACAGGTCGACTGGGGAGGAACCTCCACTTCATTGAATACACAGTCTAATAATATTGATTGTTTCTGGGAGTGGGTTAAGTAGACCCGTCGACATCTAAAAGGTCGGCAAAGCGCGAGTTACTTTTTTTATGGTGACAGCTTACCACCAGATTGGCAGTAGGCTTATATGTAGACATGGTAATAGTGACTTCAAAACAGTGAGGATACCGCCCAAGCAATTTTAGTAAGAACGCCCTATGGAGTACAGATTCGCCAGCAGTTGAAGTTGAATGCGACAGTCTGAAGACAGGGTGAAATGATGCGAATTGTTAGCAGTTCATGTTAAAAGTGAACTGCTTTAAACTTGTGTATAATAAGAGATATCCTGGAACAGGAGGAGAGAGGAGCAAAGATGAGGAGAGAGGAGATGTGTGACTCACCTGTTCCACTACAGTAGTAAGGTAAGCATCGCAGGCCTCCTGTGGCAACGTCCTCACTAGCACGTTGAGGGTCTTCGCCATCTCCCGACGCCAGCGAGCTGGAGCACCTCGCACTAGACGATAGCATGGAGGAGTTGTGCTTGCGTCTAAACTGTACCTGGAATCAAAATTAACTGTCAATTACTTGGAGTGTTTCTTGTTATGCAAGATCGTTGAGATGCTGTTCATTTTGCGTTTACTGACTCACTTAATAATCTGACAATCTTACAAGTCTAACTTCAACTCTTTTTAGTGTCCCACAACTGTAGCGGTCCCCAGCAACCAGTTCTCTTAACAATCTCGTGATCTGAGAGAGTTTAAGCGTCATGCGCACACGCTGATCAAGTGATCCTTCACTGATATTCAGCAGCGGCGATGAAACAAATACAAAGGTGTGTTGGGACGACCGAGTATCGAACCGGCGATTTTATATTTTAAAGGCGAGGCTGATACCACAGCGCACCCCTGCTTTATATTAAATATAAAGTTTGGCATTGGTAAATCTACAAGTACAGTAGAAGCGTGGATTCTTAACAAACAGTTGCATGTCTCATGATTGGGGTTACTCATACAGGGAATGTGTTATGTATCTTTGGATTTAAGAGTCGATAACTGGAGGTTACGTCTTAGGGAACTTTCAAACTAGAATGATTATGGGGTTTCAGTTCAAGGAAAATATACTCTTCAAAAAATCTGAGCTGCAGACCTTAATCTAATGGATTGCAAGCTGTACAATAAAATCATTCGTTGAAACTACCCTGCATCTTCCAGCCAGCTACATCTTTATTAAACTAACCATTTATTTAAGAGTGCCTTATCGCCGTCGTCCTCAGCAGCTTCCAGCGCGGCCTTGAAGTCTGCGCACTCCAGAGTGTGCGGCAGTAACGGAGTTCCCAGCCCAGAGTTGAGGAACAGGACTGGTACGACAGCGCCTAGGTCGGATTGTCCTGGAAAAGAAAAAGAAAGAATGAAAAAATGCTGAATGGTAAAGTCTTCTCGTAAATATTGGAGATATTGTGAGGTTATTTAGGGTGAACATCCACCAAAGCGAAGCTAAACAGGGCCATAAACATATTTCTACTAATGGTTTCTGATTCGGAATTCGGGTCGAGTCAAAATTTTGTTTCGAAAAATTTTAGCAGCAAGTTACAGTTACAGGTAAACAGTCACGTACGTATGAGATTCATTGTCAGTAGTCAAAACATACAGAAAATTAACAAAAATGGGTAGAGAAAGTGATTTATAGAACTAGTTTTCCTCACTTGAGCCTACTATAGCTCATCGGACCGGCTTAGTAAATTATATTTGCGTTACAAAAGACTGAAGCTGATCCAAGTAAACAATTTGTATTACGGATTTGAGAAAACTTACGCTTGAGTTCAGTGATGCAGAGTATTGGGAAGCGATGGTCGCGCTGCTGCTCGAGTGGCGAGCGCCAGTGCAGGTCCGCGACGTGCACGCGCCAGCCTCTGCGTCGAGCACGAGCTCGCAACCGTGCTGCTGCACCACACTGCAGTGCGCCTTTCTCCGCGCAACAGTCTACACGACACACACAATGTACTCAATTACAATAAATCACACACAATAAACACTAATAGCTAAGCACTTTGATTCGCTTTAGTCAAATGGAAGTTTGCCAAGTATGCTACATTTCATTGGACATCAATGGTTTTGCATTCTGCATCGTATTCAAACCCTATCTCACTCGAGGTGAACCGGAAAGAGTATCTTCTTTTAATTTAAGGTTAAGCCTTGTCGGTGCTTCTGATGAAGTTCTTTCCATTTGGCTCGATCTAGAGCAGCTTCTTCCACTTCCCTATATGACATGACACCAACCTTTTCTTTTATTTGGTTCATATAGCTTATCCTTGGCCTTCCTCTTCCACGCTTTCCTTCTAACTTTCCCTCTAAGATGGTTTTTATGAAGGTGTCATTTCGTATAGGATGGCCCATCATCCTTCCTCTCCGGTTTCGAGTGGATTCTATAAGCCATCTTTTGGTCTTTATTCTTTCTAATACGCAAAAACCATCTGATGTAATATGGCAAGGGTATATCATGTCTTAAGCAATAATATTGTGACGGTTAAATTGTAATAAATTAATTGGAAAAAAAGAATAACTAAAATAAAAATATTATTTAACAATTTATTTTCTTTGACAACCCTATATTTTCAAGAGATCGCCTATCGTCATTTATTTGTCCCATCTTTATTTAGGTCAAAGAGAGTTCAGAAAAACAGCACGTAAGGTACATTAAGAATCGTATCAAAATATAATGCAAATACTTTCTTTTAATATAATGCAAATATATTTTAACTTCCCATAGTAATTATAGGCCGACAGTTTAACTCGCGTATCGCCATCTGAGGTACAAAGGCATAAAACTATTAGAGAACTATTTAACCATAGATAAAAGTAATGTAAGACTATTCGTCACTAATATCCATATCGCTTGAATCATCATCACTGTCTGTGCAGTTTGAGGAGTCAGAATCTTAGCGATAGGCGACACGCGAGTTAAACGGTCGGCCTATAGTGAACATGATTATTAATACCTATGAACGGCTCCAATAATTCTCGTGAAATTTAGCATGCAGCAAATTTAGGGTTCGGGTCGATTAATCAATCAAGCTAGATATCATTTTTATAAAACGTCGTTTCATTTGTGTTTTGAATCAATGAAAAACTGTTATAATATCATTAGAGTACGAAGGCGAATTTCACCACAATCCATAATGTTATGATAACTCAGGTGGAGGATTGGGCGGTCACGAAACCAGATGATCCCAGTATTTTTCTTTATTTTTTAAAACTTTTTTTTATAAAGGACTTTTTGTAAGAAACACTATTACTGAAAGCCCTTTATTATAGTAAAAAAAACAGGTACTGAGTGTTTTAAACGGCACGTCTACAATGGGCAATGCACGGCAATAGACGACAAAGCATGCACATCTTTGTGCACAGGTATTTTTGGGCCTGCGCTGCGCTGTTGTCTCCTGTTGCCGACAGTGGCAATGAAAATAATCATATCAGTCCTTACCTTGCGAGTCCGCAGCGCATACATAGATGATCATAGCCCGTCGTCTCCTGGGTCGCGTGTTGGGCACTCTGCCGAGTAGACTGGCACGGAGGCACTCCGGAAGTGCCGCCACGCTGTTCGGCATAGGCGGGCCTTCTACCTCTTCGCGCGGGGACGTGCATGCTACCGGCGATGATAGCGAGATCGAGTCTGTAATATTATGAGAATAATTAGAGAATAACTTAGAACAATAATAATTAACTGGGACACACACGGTCATCTGATTTCAAACTAAGGAGACCTAGTACTATGGAAACCAGATACTGATATCTAAATATATTAAAGAAGAAACTGACTGACTAACATCTCAACTCACAGCCCAAACCATACCATTTTGGACATAGGTTCCGTATAAGGTCTAGGGGTTCATAATAAAAGTATTTTTTTAAATCCACCCAGTAAAAAGGGGACCACGCGGGTGAAGCCGTGGGTGGAAGCTAGTACTGATTTTACTTCATTAAATACGTTAAATGTTGGCGTTTTAACGATATGGCCAATTTTAGGTAGCCACAAATATCTGTTCTGGGTGAAAATCGAACGGGAAAAATGTTTGGACATTTTTTGCCTGGGGGAAATCCTTTATGGATCCCCCCCTTCCCCGTGTGGGTCCATAACCAGGGGTATGTGGGAGCCCCGTAGGGTATCCACTAAAATCCCCCGGGTGTTTAAAATTTACATTGTGGCGAGACTTCAAGCGCTCGACCCTTAGCGTGAACTTGGTCTTCACACGGCAGTACTCAACAATATCTCTATAATTGTATTCTTTAATTCTTCTTCTTCATAATATATCTACCTTTTGACGGCTAAACTAATTTTGAATATACTTGCTGTATAGTTAAACTCTGGACTCCGATAAACGCTACCATTTTCAAGAGTTCCAAAAGAATGGTATTATATTTCCGTGACGTACCGGGTTAAATTCAAGCTACTTTTTCGAAATACTCTTCTAATATAAGTACTTAGAAAATCTTAGTTGAATATCGAAGTTGTAAAATGTGCCCAATGAACAGCAATACTCGCCCAATAACGTATGGCATCTAAACACAGCCCTATAAAATTATGTGCGGGCATAACATCCCCTGTATTCAAAACGCAACAAGGCTAAAATAAACGTAATACATTACTTGAGCGATCAATATTTTCAGCAAACAAAGGGTGTAATATTGTTAAAACCACTCTTGCATATTAATACGAGTATAGGGATCATGAAATTGTAATATGTGAAATGGGTGTAATTCCATGCATTATGTTATTAAAGTCGTGTTTGACAGTCCTGTTGGAGTGGTTACTGACCCTGACTGCTAAGTGTGATGTTGATGACTGTTTGATTATCATCATTTGGTATGTGGGTTACCCCCGAAGGGTATCCACTAAAACCCTCCAGGTGTTTCCTCGCGCATTTAAACCAGGGGGTTACTGAAACTACAAATGACACAACCGCGACCTTGTTGCTAGCCCGCCGCTTCAGGCGACATGGGAGGGGGAGATCCGATCTCCTGTATAAGTAAGCGTAGTGCTAGTCAGCTTAGACTGGTCGCCGTATCCGGAATACGGTGACGGTAGCATTATATTATATTACTAAATGTGGAATACTGACCAGAAACAGTTGACCCCACAGGCCGCTTGAGTGGTTTGATGTCTCTAACTGAAGGTATTGCCTCCAGCAGGTGATGTGAAGTGGGCGCTGGAGACTCCGCTGTCGCATCCACGGAGGGCTTCGTGACACGATACGATGGAGACCTGCGCGGGCAGCAGTTTGACCTGATGAGTTGTGAAATTGTGATGATGAATGGGCGTGATTTGAGTTCTTCATACAAAAATGGAGAAGGAGTTTGTGTATCTGTGTACAAGTTTGTTGTGATGTAGCGCTTAAACGAATGTACTGTTTTTAAAGCGGTTTTTGTTGTTTAAAAACTGAAATCTTCGAGATGGTTGTTAGCTAGGTTTCAGGAAAAATTAAGCATCGGGGTTATTAGTTTTGAGTATACCTTTGAGATGACAGTTAATTTTATAAAATTCACTGCATGTTGCTGTATATTTGTTTGTATACGCGACCGATAAATACGCAAAGAATCTCAAGATAATACGCAAAGAATCGTCAGATATGTACCGACCCTTAAGCATCGTTCACAACAAACGTAGCGCGCGGACTGTGAGCATATTATTATACTTACTGTCGGCAACGTATTCCATAATAGCGTCTAGTCGGAATATAATGGAAAACCGATAAATGCGTAACGCGCACTTACAGTCAGTCGCCGACAATCCGTTCGGTCTGAACGATCCAGTTATATGATTATGCTGATCGTCATCGCAGACGGCTCAGTTATGATGATCCTTGCAAGTAAAATTCAGGTCTATAATTTAGGGGAATACTTTCGTTTGACCGCAGAGGCTACAAAATTGTACACAAATAAAATGTGAACAGCCCTCTTTATTCACCAGGATTCAATACCAGGCAAGGCCATTGATCTACCACTTCCCTCACCAGGACTTCAAAGAGAATGACTGGCGGCGCGTAGCGGTGTCAACTCATAAATTATTAAATAATTTTTAATCTCGGCCAGAAATAATTTCGTTATTGAAGTGACAGCGGTGGCAAAACAGCCTAAGGGATTTTCAACAGCTCTACTATGTAAGTCTTACTGTAGGTAAGTTCAGTAACCAGTTACACTATCTTTAATTTTTCATAATGCGTCTTATTTTTTATAAACCGTTCACCATAAATTAAAAATAAAATTATTGATAATATTATAGAAAAATAATAATTTGTAGTTTTTATTGTATTCAAATGATCATTTGGACAAGTTAATGATGGTATTCCAAAATCCTTTATCGTATTGACACCGTGCAGGTGGTAGCGGCGGTGGAAACACGGCCTAATTATGGATTTTCAAAAGGTTTACTTCGTACGTAGTTATAGGTAAGTACAGGTGCAAACTGAGTCGAGGCGTGGCAGGGGGAGGGGCCTGACGTCAGCCCGTGACGTCACAGTGACGCGCTCGACCTAGTTTTGCGCCGAGTTGCGTACCTATGTTGTAACAATTCGATATTTTGTAACACTAATACATGCATGTTATACTAATGTTTTGATGGAATGTTAATGTGTAATTCGTACTTTACACGACCACAATAGCTAGGACGGGATAGTACGACAGGACAGCAATGCACTAAAAGTACACTAAGTATTGTCCTCAAGACAGTTTTTTTTATCCTCTAATAGATTTGCGCTTGACCACAACTTGCCCGATGAGAAGCAATGTTGCAGTCTACGACGCGCTTACCCAATAAATACCATTCACTTGTGATTTGAAGATAGGTACATTATAGCTATCGGGAAACAGAGATGCCGGCAACGAATTCTACAATTTGGCGGTTCGCACAATAAAAGTGGATGCAAAGCGCTTTGTGCGTGCCCGTGAAATTTCTACCATATAACGGTGGCGCATGAACACAAAAATAGATAAGGCCATTATAGTGTTTTGGCAGTGCCGAAGGATGGTCGGCAAACAATGGGGACTAAACCCTAAAGTAACACTATGGCTGTACACAGCGGTAATCAGACCGATGATCTGTTATGGAGCAGTGGTCTGGTGGCCACGCACCATGCTGTCCACAGCTGAAGCGCAATTACAACGACTCCAGAGAATGGCCTGCCTGGCGACGACCGGCTGCATGGGGACCACACCGACGGCAGCCATCGAAGTACTGCTGGATCTGCCGCCTCTGCACATATACATCAAACAGGAGGCGGCAGCAGCACTCGCTAGGCTGAAGATCTGTAAACTCTGGGTCAACACAAGAACAAAACACACAGACATCTACAAGGCAATGGTAACCAAGGAACCACTTATAGAGGCTGTGTCGGACAAGATAACAAAACAATTCATGTTTGACAAAAAATACAAGATCCAGTTGTATGAAGATACAAAGGATGATTGCTCGGAACTGAGAATATATACCGACGGCTCTAAGACCGACCACGGCACGGGATACGGAGTGTTCTCGGACGAGCTAAACATCCATATAACAGCACCACTAGGCTCCCACAGCTCCGTGTATCAAGCGGAATGCACGGGAATCATAATGGCGATGAAGGCAATTTCGGCCAGAGAGGTAACAGACCAAAAGGTACGTATTCTCTCTGACAGTAAATCTGTTTTGCATGCACTAACTAGTTGCACTACAACGTCAGGACTAATACACGAGTGTCATCAGGTCCTGACGGAAGCATGTACTCATAATAACATTACATTGCAATGGATCAAGGGACATAGTGGTTCAAGGGGCAATGATGCTGCCGACGAACTGGCAAGAAGAGGCTCTGCAAGCACCGCCGTAGGCCCAGAACCTATCTTACCCTTGCCATTCAACTGGACACGTAACAAACTACGACATATCACAAAAATGTCGCACCAACAATACTGGCAGGAAATTAATACATGTAGGCAAACCAAAGACGTACTGCCCAATATTAGAGCCGGTTTAGCGCGCAGGCTGAAAAGGCTCACAAGGCCACAGTTGCGCCTAATCACCGGGATTATAACTGGTCATGCCTTACTAAACAAACATCTCTTTACCATAGGTGTCACTGACAGTCCTCTGTGTACACGTGGTCACCTGCTGTCCAGGGGTGGCGAGATACAGAGCGGAACACCTCGGATCTCCGAGGTCGCTCCGGGAGGCCATCGGCAACATAAAGGGTCTGCTGGGATTTCTCCTGGAGCTGGGCTGGCAATAGCGCTGCCGGCCCAATCACGCAAAATAGGCGCATTCACGAGTCGTCGAGTTGCGGAAAAATTAGCCCGCTTCTAACTAACTAACTAACGGTGGCGCATAGCCGTCCTTGTCTTACTGTCCTGTTTTGGTAATTGTCCTCGTGTAAAAGCCCCACAAAAGTGGCTGAAATGTCATGGCGTAAAGTATAATAATACTTTGTTTTTTTTGCCTGATGTTGAGCAATGATGGAACGCGCACGCCGAGTATACCGATTCACTCGTGATTACGAATGATTATCGGTGAGAAGGTAGCAGTGGAAATATTATGGAAATTTGAATTTGTACATAGGTACAATGCCATATAATAGATGACACGATCGACGCAAGACGTAAAAATAAACACAAAAACGCGATTAGAAGCTGCGACTAGTGACAGCGACTTATCGTCATAGTCTCCGACTCGGCGACTGACTTCAAGTGTAGCTTTTTGTTAAAGGAAGAAAGAAAGAAAAACATATAATTGACAAAGACAGGACACACAAAATCAAATGATAAAAAAAACGCATAGAAAGAGAAAAAAAACATATATAGAAACTGTAAAAGAAGAAAAAAATATAAAAACAAGAGTAAGTGTGACCTATCAGTGTCAAACATGACCATTGCTCAGTAAACGCTGTGAGTACCTACTAGAGGCGACCCACAACACTGATTTTCAGCAATGTCCATATTCCCACAGTGTGACGCCAGGCGCCAAGGTTGCAAGATCAAACCTGCATAATTTGTTTGTATGTATTAAGAAGAAAAAAAAGCAAATATTATCTAAACATTATCACCAACCAATTAAAAGCTTAGAACAAAATATATAAAATTGTCGGCCGCAGCTTACCGTCGCGACTAGTCGCCAAGCTTTCGCTGTCGTGTGTGTGTTTTATACTTAAACTAGTGCCTTTTAACTAAATGAAAATTTCACCAAACGACGTAAAAGTTAGACTAACTATAATGTAGTTACTTCGATACAAAAAAGGCCATTATAAAGTTAAGAAATAAGCCTTGCTATGAAAATATTAATGAAAATTTCTTTGTTATTGAAAACCGTTAGTAACAAATCATTAGGTATTGAAAGCACAAACTTGAAAGTTGAAACCTTTTGTGGTCGGCTGTCGATAGGGTGTACCTGAACAAAATATTAATCAATAAGAATTCAAAGATAAAGAGAATAAAATATTAAGAGAGGCGGGGCCTTAGAAAATTTGATACGGTACTGGTATTCCAAGCGTTCTCCTCTGCCGAGGTACATGAACTGTTTGTATGCATAAACTGTTCATGTTTCGTGTTTGTGTGTAGCTTTTATTTACGTGTGCATTTGTAAAGACGCTTCAACATTTACATGTGTGCTGTACGTGGTTACCTCGCCTCCCCCAAAAACTGGTAGAAACAATTTAATACTAGAAGTTGCGTATAACTTCCGTGTTAAATGCTCTAAGGGCGAGGCACAGTGATTTGCTTTATTCTATGGTCAGTTTATATTATTAAAATAAAAAATCCTCCAACGCGTAAGAGCAGATTTTTTTGAAATGTACAAATGTCATCAATTAAGTCTATTTGTGTAAGCGCTAGAATGCCACAAACTTGTGCACAGATACACAGACATGCAGATACACCCATCAATCTTACAACACCCCTCTATCTGTCAGATCTCATGAACCACATTAGGTAGAGCTCTTCGACGAGATATACAACTTGAACCAGAAAGGCTAGATTATACTTGAAACCAAGACACTCTTCAGGTCATTACTAATGACTTTGTGAAATCAGAATTTATTTTCTTTTTTTTTAAACTAATATACAAATTTTATTTAAACATACATTGACAAGAAAAATTACTTAAATGAATTACAATACTAAAAAAAAGTAAATATAAAATAGAACATATAAAACATATCTAAAGCTGGGTGTCAAAAACCTCCTCCGCATCGATGTCGGTTGGTAGCGTACCAAAAAGGCTGGCAGCATTGCCACGTTGAATGGCAACGCTCAATCTTTGGTCAAGTGTAGGCCAGCCTTCTTGTCGCGTGTTCTATTAGAAATTAATTTGCATTATATTTTTAATACAATTTTTAAGTGCTAAGTTTTTGTAAAAATTTCGCGTTGCGCAACCCTAATCAGCTCTTTTTCTAAACACTCTGTGATCTAATAAACGATGTGACAAATGAATAACAAATGGCGGTCTCTTCAAAAGTAGGTAAGGGGTTGTCTAAGAAAATAAATTAAAAATAGTATTTTTCTTTTGTTGTGATTATTCTATTTTATTTTCTAATTGATTAATTAAAATTTAAACGTCACAATAGCCAGTATAGTGACGATTAAATTTTAATTTTGATGCCTGAACTAACGTAGAATTTAAGGCTTTTCCGGTTCACCATTTATATTGTTAGGTAAACCTAAAACTTTGTCAAAATGTGTTTAACTTGCCACTAGTCACATAAAGCATGAATATTATAATATTAAAAATCTATCTGTAACTAGAATTCGACTAAATTTAATAACTCCGACGAATTATTTTAGCTACAAACCATCTGTTTCACTTCAGTTTTCATATAAGTACCGCATCAAAATCGGTTCTACGTGGCAACAAACTTGTCACGCGTTAAATTTATAACACCCTTATTTTTTCGGGGGTAATAAATTCAAAAATCAAATCTAAAATGTTATATAGTATTTTACATAATAAATAAATGTAACTATCATTATTATTATAAAATGCAATCTTTAGGCAGTTGCTAGCGTTACCGCTCGCTCAGGTGTGTATCAACCCTTACCGCTATGATTGTATCTATTGGTATGTGTCCGCACCGCGTGCGCATGCATAATTAGATATCGAGGTGTGACAGTGAATTAATTACGACTAATGCAATGACATTAGCATTTTATTGCGTTCTCTATTACTGTGTGAAATTTGACAATTATCATGTAGGTGGCAAAGATATAAAAATAATTATGTAATTGCTAGTATAGTATTATATTATCTGTGGTAATTGGAACCCTGACGGCTGTACACTAGTGTTATTTAAAAAAAGCTAACAAACGCATTTTTCCACTGGGTAGTCTGGGTAAATGACGATCTGGTAGAGCACAGGAGGCTATGGGCATGGTTAGTTTATAGATTTTGCATGAATGCAGCTATTTTGTTTTCACTTGAAAACCATGCTTTAGAATTTCAACATGTCTAGATACTTAAATTGAAATATTTATTGGGAACTAGTTGCCCCAACAAACTTCGAATTGCGTATTTCTCAAGTTTCAAATTTACCTTAGACTTGTATGAGTATTTTAAGACCAAAATCAGCCAAATTGGTTCAGCCTTTCTCGAGTGTAAAACTCGAGACCGGCTGAACCGAGTTAGAAACATACGTCAATTCATTTTTATTACTCGTAGAGATTTGTTAAGACTGGTATGTCGTGAGAGTCCAAATGGCGGGATAGTGAATTAAATTATACCATTTACCAAAAAAATGTACTTGAACTGTACTATTTAGTACCTAGCTCTAGTATGTAGTGGTTGACAACTACCTACTTTTTACACTTGCATCAAAATGAGCTCTTCGTTGTAAAATATATTTAGGTTATTTATTACTAGCGAAATATTTTACGCTCAGTCAAGTCTTACTTATGTAGAACGTATGTAGCAAAGCCAAAAATTTTCTTTGAACCTATGTACCTATTTTTAGGATAAACATTTTTAAACGATTTACATTTTATTAACATGCTTTAAATTTGTTCCTGTCCCCTTTTTCTGTTACGCTTTAGTGGATGTATACCTTAATCTTCTTGTGCGCAGTAAAATCATAATCCCTTCAAAGCGGAGCAGCACCTAAGCGGATTTTAAACAGGGATCCATTTCGTTTCGTCATATTTTGTATGTATGTTTCTAATGTTACGTAATCAGTTTAAGTGTTACCAGCCTCTCCTATCTATATTAATATTATAAAGCTGAAGAGTTTGTTTGGTTGACCGCGCTAATCTCAGAGACTACTAGTAAAATTTGAAAAAATCTTGCGCTCTTAGACAGCCCATTTATTGAGGAAGGCTATAAACTATCTATCCCACTGCCGAAGCCGCGGGCGGAAAGCTAAACATTTAAAAAAAAGACTTTATTGAAATTCATAAAAGATTTGTACATTTTGTACTCAAAAGGGTAGCCTGGACGGTTGTCGCGCAAAATAATTAATCACTTTTGTGCAGTCGGATAAAAACTATCCTATGTCCTTCCCCGGGTCTCAAACTATGTCTATACCAAAATACCGATACCATCCAGTATACCAGATAGTCACTCGTGATTACGAATGATTATCGGTGAGAAGGTGGCAGTGGAATGAGCCTTCTTAAGGTTAGAAACCTTAAAGGAGCAACAATTCCGACTTCCGACCTACCCTCTCTGCATGGTGTCACCAGACATCGCACCGGAACACGGCAAGGCCGCTTGGTTCAGTAGTTTAGGCTTAAAAGAGTACAGGCAGAGTTACTTTAGCATTAATTTGTTATCTATGACAAGAAAAATTACATAACTTTATTACAAACTCAGAATACCAGAAAAAAAACCTAAGGACTGACTTAGCCTAAAAAAAAAGTAAATATAAAATAGAACATATAAAACATATCTAAAGCTGGGCGTAAAACTCCTCCGCATCGATGTCGGTTGGTAGTGTACCAAGAAGGCTGGCAGCATTGCCACGTTGAATGGCAACGCTCAATCTTTGGCATTTACACAGACTACTAAGAGAACCTAGCGGTTGGCATTTATAATTTAGTAGAGATGACTGTAAACTGTCCGTTCGTAGTTAGGAAATGATGGTGTCCATAAATATGATGATCATGAAGCACAAAAATTCGAAAACATCGCGGTTTTTATTCTTTAATAGGCTGGTGCTTGATCACAACATTCAAAACTTGCCTGTTGTTATATGCAATAATGTTTACGATGGAACTCGTTTACCCAGTAAATACCGATTCACTCGTGACTTGAAGACAGAATAAAGATACCCGGTAGCGAATTCAACAACATAGTAGTTCGCGTAATGAAAGGGTCAGCAAAATGCTGTGCATCGGAATTTCCACCTTATATCACTTCACTTCAACCCTTTTTAGTGTCCCACAGCTGGGTACCAGTCTTCTCACAACTATCTTACGAGTTGAGAGTATAGGCCTTAATCCACGCACGCTAGCCAAGTGCGGGTTGGTGGATGTCACATGTTGGATGATTAGTATTTATTTATGCCGGTTTCCTCATGATGTTTTCCTTCACTGGTATTGAGCAGCGATGATGAAACAATTCACACAAAGATGTGTGCACGACTGGGAACCGAACCCACGACCTTATATTTCAAAGGCTCCGCGTTACGTAAATTGTCTTGGCAATCGTATTATCGATAAGTTGTAATGTACTTAATGTTTTTTTTTACATAAAAATAATTAAATAATGAAAAGTTGATTGAAATAAAACTACTTTTTAACGGATTTTATCGCGGTTTATTTTAGATTTTAGATCCCGACGTTTCAAAGTCTTTTCAGACTTCATGTTCACGGGTGAAAAGACTTTGAAACGTCGGGATCTAAAATCTAAAATAAACCGCGATAAAATCCGTTAAAAAGTAGTTTTATTTCAATGTGTGATATTCGCGTAAATCTAAGACAATACTATGAAAAGTTGATTGTTGAAACTCACCGCCATCTAGCGGATCGTTTCTTGCGCACGCCCGCCACGGGCCGTCGAGCGAGTCGACCTAGTTACTGTATGTATGACGCACTTGGTGACGTCACGCGTTGTCTCTGCCCCATATTGTGGCGGGATTGCTCGCGTTTATAGCTCTATGATAGACGAGTGACCATAGAAAATTGTTTGTTGCTCACTTTTATTGCTTGTATGTTCTCAATTGGGGAAACGTTGTGATTTCATTATTTTATTTGGTACGACAGTATTTTTAACCATCATAAATTTAATTTTTTTAATTTTAAGTTTTTTTTTTTGACCTCTATGAATATTTCGCAATTAACTTGAAAAACAATCTAGACATAGATAGGGAGCGCAGGTCGCTGGCTGTACGTTGCAACATGCTGGCCCGCAGGTTTGCACGATGTAGCGAGCCCGTTAAAATAAAGCTTTTTAAGACCTTCTGCCAGTCTTTCTACACGTGCAGCCTGTGGACTAAGTATACGCAGCGGACCTACAGCGACCTACGCGTGCAGTATAACAACGCATTCAGGGTGCTTTTGGGGTTGCCGTGGCGATGTAGTGCGTCAGGGATGTTCACGAAAGCGTGCGTAGACGGGTTCGCCGCGATCATGCGAAAAAGATGTGCTTCCATGTTGATGCGCTTGCGCTCCTCCTCCAATGGCATCCTGAATGTGTTTGCAGACAGGTGGGACTCTCCCCTCTTACATAGGTGGGTAAGTGTGCGGACACACTTATCCAAATAAACTATGGTGTAAAATTTAATTGAACGTGTATACTAACATAGGAATAAGCTATCTCTACTAACAATTTAAGGATGTAAATCTGAAATAAAATATTTGAATTTGAATTTGAAAAATCATCCAAATTGCTTTAGCCGTTCTCAAGCTTTAGCAAGACGAAGAAATATCAAAAAACAATTTATTTTTTATAGCTGCTTAGGTGCCCCGGCAAACTTCATACAGCGACTTTTGACTTAAACTTTCGGTTGACTAGTGCCTAGTACTATAACACGTTCATTACCAAAGCAAAATTTACACAGACATTGCATAGGTTCAAAAATTGCTTTATTTTTAACTAGCTTTCCGCCCGCGGCTTCGCCCGCGTGTATGTCGGTTATCGCGCCAAAACATTACCTTCTTTTTGCGCAGTCGGATAAAAACTATCCTATGTCCTTTCTCGGGTCTCAAACTACCTCCATACCCAATTTCATTCCAATCGGTTCAGTAGTTTAAGCGGGAAAGCGTAACAGACAGACAGACAGAGTTACTTTCACATTTATAATGTTAGTAGGGATAGGGATAGAGACCAGCTGCCATGGAGAACTTCGCACCACGTAATTCTCACCTTTTAAAACTTCCTTACACTATGTATGAATTCTTTAAGGCACAAATTAATCAATTCGGTACAGGCGTTCTTGAGTTATAGCGTTACAAACAGACGTCAATTCATTTTTATTTGTAGAGATAAATCTTGCTGCATTTACTTAACATAAGACAAAGTTTCACTTCAACCCTTTTTAGTGTTCCACTGCTGGGTACGGGACTTCTCTCAACTATCTTACGTACGAGTTGAAAGAGTTTAGGCCTTAATCCACACAAGCTGGCTTAGTGCGGGTTGGTGGATGTCACATGTCCTCTAATGAATAGTTCTTGGACATGCCGGTTTCCTCACGATGTTCTCCTTCATCTATATTGAGCAGCGGACATGAAACAATTGACAAAGATGCACGACCGGGATTGAACCCATGACCTTATATTTCTAAGGCGAGGCCCGCCATCGGTACTCTTTTGTGTTAAGACAAATGACATAGGGAAGAGAAAATGAATGATTTAAAAGAACCAAATTTATGGGAGTGACGTGTGTTCGAAATGTCACGTGACAACCTTATGTCAATGCCAAACATTTTGTTCTATACAAACTTTCATTTGCAATTGGAAATGTCTAAAGCGGTAGATAGTTACAAAAATAATTTTAATTTTGTTGTTACGATGTGGGATGTTAAGATTTTAACAAGTAAGTAGATATTTTAAGATTTACTGAGCTATATAAATTTTTGTTTAATAATCTGAATTCTTTTTATCACGACATGTTGTAGTGTCCGTTAAATTATATTATTATAATGAAACGAATGCTTGTCTCATTGAATCATAAACGTAACCCCAATGCATGTCGGTAGTGACAAAATGTTGCAAAAATAGGCTTTATTTTTATAGTATTAAGGGTATTGTTTCTAACGAATGTGGCTATGTTTTGGCGGGCAGCCAGCGTACTATGGGCAGCCATTTTTTCTTGTTGTTTAGATGTGTAAAGTATCTTAGAAGTTTCACAAAAGAATTGTATGAATAATAAAACGGCTGTTGCATTTTGTAGTTTGATTTTTAATGTTTACTAATCTTTACACTTTCACGTCATAACTACTGAACAGATTTGGATAAAACTTGGTATGGAGATAATTTGAGACCCGGGGAAGGTTATTGGTTAGTTTTAATCCGACTGCGCAAAAAGAAGTTCATGGGTTAAATAAGCCAGTGTTAATTAAGTAGCAATTCACAGTGTCAAGTGTTTGTCGTACTTTGCTTAAATATTTTATGTAGAATGTCAAAGAAAAAATGTGATTCATCAATCTATCGGTGTACATTTTGTACATTTCAATCTCTTGTTATTAGATCTCTATGTTAAAATTATGTGTCATAGAATAAAAAAAAAGAAAAAATGAATAAAAAAAGTAAGTAGCGCTCTTCTTCTTCTTATGAGAGTGAAATTTTAAGATGCGCACGCATCTGTGATACAAAATTAACAGTATGAAGCTGTCTGCTTATTTAATGATGCCAAAGAAGTATAACTTCTCACGCGCGTACATAAGTACACGCACCCATTTTTTTTATAAAAGGATGCACGCTATAGTTGCGTGGTATGCCTGCCTTCCTACCTTTAAAATGTAGTCAAGAGCAAGCAAATTTTGGAATACAAAAAAATTTAAAGTAATTATTGTATTTCCACTAATGTATAGTATCTGTGACGTCTTAAGTCCGTCAGATAAGTTTAACAAAGAGCTGAAAGAGCGCGACCAATCATTCCGCTATTCATTAATACTGTGCGATTTACTCATGAACTCATGATTATGAATTCGTAAATTATATTTTCAACCGACTTTGAAAAGAAGGAGTTCCCCAATTCTACTGTATGTTTATTTTATTTTATTGTAATACTAGCTTCCGCCCGCGGCTTCGCCCGCGAAATTGATCTCACTAATCTTGTTTCTCCATACAAACTTTGGAACCCCATTTCACCCCCTTAAAGGGTGAGTTTTGAAAAAATCCTTTCTTAGTGCACCCCTAGACCCCATAAGGAACCTATGTGCCAAATTTGGAATCTCCAGACCCAGCGGTTTGGGCTCTGCGTTGATATGTCAGTCAGTCAGTCAGTCAGTCAGTCAGTCAGTCAGTCAGTCAGTCAGTCAGTCAGTTTCTTCTTTTATATATTTAGATGTTACGTGATAATTCCGGCAATTATAGAGCGACTTTGATATTTTGTTTTATTTGTTTCAAAAGGTATATTTTCCTGGAGTGGAAACCATTAAAGTCGTTTTTTTTTAAATTTTATAAGACGGGCCGGTGGTGTTGTCGGTAAGATAGGTACTTGCTTTTTACGTCGCGCAGGTCGTATCGGTCGTCGGTCAGGTTCGATTCCCACACAATTCAGAGATTTGTCTGTTTGTCTTGAGTCTGGGTGTAGGTAATTATCTATATTTGAGTATGTATTTACAAAAGAAAAGTATTATTGTAGTATATTACCAGTTATCTGGTTTCCATAGTACAAGCTCTGCTTAGTTTGGGATCGGATGGCCGTGTGTGTAAATGTCCCACTATGTATATTATTATTATATAAATTAAATAAATATTTATTTCGAAATTGTATTGCAACAAATCGGCTAATTAATTATTTTTTGTTTTGTTCGTTATTTGCGACAAGGTTTAAGTAGCAGAGAATTAAAAAAAACACGGGAATTTTTATATAAAAAAAAAAAATCATTTTTTTTTTTGTTAATCCTTCACTTCGACCCTTTTTAATGTCACTGCTGGGCACGGGTCTTCTCTCAACTGTCTTACGAGTTGAAAAAGTTTAGTCCTTGGTTAGTCTTTACTTTAATATGAATGTGAAAGTAACTCTGTATGTCGCGCTTTTACGCTGAAACTACTCAACCGATTTGGATGAAATTTGGTATGAAGATAGCTTGACACCTTATCAAGGTCATAAGATAGTTTTTATCCGACTGCGCATAAAGAAGTTAAATGGTTTAGCGCGATAACTGAAATAGGCGCAGGCGGAGTCGCGGTCGGAAAGTCAGTTTTATCATTATACTAGCTGACCCGGCAGACTTCGTATGAAACTTGATTGAATTTGAACTTTGTGCAGCGGTAATAAATTGCAATTTGACTCTTTGAAGTTAGAAACACACCTATATTTCTTAGACAACAGTGAGTGATGATAATTTAATATGAACTTTGTTGAATAACAATAAAGTTCAAATTGACTCCACATTTTATTTAGAAAACGTTTGTATGGGAAAAAGAAAAGAGCTGTTTTTAGGGGATTCCCGGCAATTATTCGAATTTTTCTTACCTTTTAAACCTTCTCTAGACCTCCACAAACATTTCAAGACCATGATAAGATAAATCCGTTCAGCTGTTCTCGAGTTTTAGCGAGACTAACGAACAGCAAATGATTTTTATATATATAGACTTTCTAGTAAGTAGGTATTCAAGCAATTAAGATTCGAAGGTCGCTACAGTAATGCTACTATTTATTAATCGTAAACTTGAGTGCATACCTAATACCTAAGTGTTAATGTAAGTAAGTAAACTATAAGTGTATTGAAGGCTTAATAAGGCTGGACCACCCACGGGTCATATAAAAGGGTACTCCTGTATGACCTACGTTTTATTATCGGTACACAGTCTGCTACAAAAGTTATTAACCGGTTAACTATTACATTGTTACACTAGAAAAACAATATAGTTCTAATATAATAATAATAATAAGAAGAAAAACAATAATAATATAATATAGTGGGACATTAACACACACGGCCATCTGATTCCAAACTATGCCGAGCCGAGCTTGCTATGGAAATCAGACAACTGGTAATATACTACTTATGATACTTTTCTTTTGTAAATACGTACTTAAATATAGATAACTAGCTTTCCGACAGCGGCTTCGCCCGCGTGTACGTCGGTTATCGCGCCAAAACATTACTTTATTTTTGCGCAGTCGGATAAAAACTATCCTATGTCCTTTCTCGGGTCTCAAACTACCTCCATACCCAATTTCATCCAAATCGGTTGAGAAGTTTAGGCGTGAAAGCGTAACAGACAGACAGAGTTCGCATTTATAATATTAGTAGGGATTACACCCAGACTCAAGACAAACAGACGTGTTCATCACAATAATATAATAATAATAATAATGTTCTAGGACGTTAACACGCATGCGCATCTGGTCAAGCTAAGCAGAGTATTCAGAGTGAATATTTTATTGGTAATTCAGTTTTTCCGCTTTTGATTAACTGTCGGTTATCAAACCACGTTTACCATTCCTGTTTACCATTCATACCAGTCCCCCTGAGCAGTTTATTTATTACCTATTATTAAATTCTCTCAAGTCACAAGATAGTTGAGAGAAGACCCGTGCCCAGCAGTGGGACACTATAAAGGGTTGAAGTGAAGTGATGATAAAATTCTCGTGTCGCGGTGTTTGTAACTAAACTAGGCTAGTTAATTCACGTAGTTAAATAAGTTCAGTTGCGGTGCAGTTGCAGTTAAGTTTCGATCAAAACAGCCCTTTTTGTATTCTCGTAATCTTGACAACCGCTGTCAGATAGGCTCGCGTCAAGTTCGCGTCACGCGAGCGCTTTACCGTATATGACAATGTTGCACTAAGACAGACTTGATCGCACCGCAACTTGATCGGCGGCGCGTCAAGAAATTAATTACGTGAATTAGCCTACTGGTCCGAAACGGTGTGACCAATTGTCTGAGAATTGGTCGTAATCTATTTTTCATACGCTTAACATATTTTTTTAATTTTTTATTTTTTATAGCGGGTTATTTATAAATACATACAACCCAAAATCCTCCTCTTTACCCCCCACCCTTATCGCTATTACAAATAGCGATATTAGTAGGTAATTTAACAATTTTAAGGTTTTTTTTTTCAAAAATGAGAAATAAGTGGCACGAAGTTCGCTGAGGCAGCTAGTTATATTAATAAAGATTAAACTGTGATTAAGTAGGTAACTTCTAAATGAACATGAATGGCGGGAAATGTTGATTAAGTATTTTGCGTGAAAAGACCGTGATTTAATCAAACGGCTTCGGCTTCCATTCTTTTATTCATTCATTTTACTTGTCATTCATTCGACAATTTATAAAATCGGTTACTATTCATTCAGTTCAGTTTACGTAGGTTTAGGAATGATTCTAAATTTAAAAATGTAATGACCCGTCTCTTTTAGCTTCTTTTAGTTAAGAACCATCATTATAACTATGAAAAAAACGCATTAAAATCGGTGAATCCGTTTAAACGGTACGTGGCATCAAACTTGTACAGCCACACAATACACGCGTCCAACTTTTTTGTCGATGGTTTAAAAACGGAAGTGGGTTTTATAGTTACTTTAGTTTCTTAGTGTTTTCTCAACTATTTTAATAGTCAAAACAGAGTCTAGGCGGTTGTTATACACTGGCCAAATACAGGTTGGTGGATGTCACATATGTCTAGGATATACAGGCTTCCTAACGACACTTTCCTTCACGAATAGAGTAGCGGCCATGATAAATATCATTGTCACTTCAACCCTTTTTAGTGTCCCACTAATGGGCACGGGTCTTCCCTCAACTATCATATAAGTTGAGAGAGTTTAGGCCTTAATCCACACGCTGGCCAAGTGCGGGTTGGTGGATATCACATGTCCTCGAATGATTAGTTCTTAGACATGCCGGTTTCCTCACGATGTTTTCCTTCGCCGATATTGAGCAGCGGAGATGAAATAATTCACACAAAGATGTTTGGGCACGACCAGGATTCGATCCCGCGACCTTATTTTTCTAAGGCGAGGCCCGTACCGCTGCGCCACCGCTGCTCAACCTATTTTGTAATATTTAATGTTCTTACCTTTTTTTTCTGACTGTACATGAATAAGAAATAACGCCTGCAGTTACTTCTTTATTCAAAAAAGCTTTTACAAGAATCATAAAAAAGACTTTTAATTTAATATTCCTTTGTTAACTGTTCAAGAAAGGCATTGTATGAACTTATTGTTTTCATAATGAAGTGGGTTTCTAAATATGTAATTAAAATCTTAAAATCCCGTGCATCTCGTGAAAGTATACGTTTTTACGTCTATACGTTTAGTTTGGAATAAACTTCCAAATAGTATTAAGGAAATGACTATTAACAAATCACTACATAGTATAAAATAAAGTCGCTTTTTCTGTCCCCATATCTCTATGTATGCTTCAATCTTTAAAACTACGGAACCGATTTTCATGCGGTATTTTATCTAGAGTGATTTAAGAGGAAGGTTTACGTACCTATATAATACATGCACAATATAGTAGAAAAACACTGATAATTTTAGAGCTTTCTGATGCGATGTCGTAAATTAAACGCATTTTTTGCGCTTACATTGCAAACGCTGGCTAAACCCTTCGAGATATATCAAAATAATGTATTACAGTATTACAGACCTTAAAAAGGTCAACAAAAATGTCTGCGATGGTATATGTCTATCTCTTAGGGATAACCTACAATAACCATTTTTTATCTTTTACTTTCAACCAAAAGTAATGGCTTATTTACGAAGCGATTTTAAGCACTTCTGCATTAATCCTTATCTAATTAAGTACCTTAAATACATTTTCTATTTAATATAGATCAATATGGCCTTACAGCATATAATTAAAATGAATATTTCCGAAGATATTACAGATTTAAAATAGCTGTGCGGCGGTAGCGGCCCGGCCGCGCGCGTGGCGTGCTGTTTGTATTTTCTAATGGCAAAAAAGCTGTAAACGTTGTATAAAAGGACTTTCTGTAAATATACCTCAATATATTTAGTATCAGCATTGCACCCGTGCGAAGCCGGGGAGGGTCGCTAGTTTAAAATAATCATAAAATTTACGTTACCCGAAGCGTAGATAAAAATTCAGACTATCTAAAAACGCTTGGAATTAAGTAGCTCTAATACAATACACTAAACAAAATAACCAGATATATGTACTCCTTTTAGCAAACAAAAAAAAGCCACTGAGTTTTTTTAGCCGTTTTTCTCATTAGTTGCCAGTCATTCACTGCACGGTAGGTTAAGAAATTAGGCTATTTTTATATAAACTCGCGTCACAAAAAATAAATAAAAGTATTTTCATTCAAACATTGACGACCTCGGTAAACGAGCGGTGTAAGCCGTCCGATTGGGCTATACAGTGCCCGGAAGGTCGCGGGTTCGATTCCCGCCCCGGACAATATTTGTATATCAACAAAAATTTGTTTCGGTGTCTGGTTGGTTGAGGGGCTACCCTCCGTGCCTCGGAGAACACGTTAAGCCGTCGGTCCCGGTTGTTATTTAACATATCTATGACAATCGTTAAATGTAGTCAGAAGCCAATATAATCTGACACCTAGTCTAGCCATCTCAGCTACTGGTTTCCTACGCATTTCGAGGTCAGATGGCAGTCGCTCGTGTAATTCTGGTAGCTAGCCACATTAGGTTAGACTGGGAGCCGACCACAATAGAAATAGGAAAAAGGCAAGGGGAATGATGATGATTTTCATTCAAACATTGCATTCATTTAAAGATTCCATAAATAAGTGTCGTAACGAAAGGAAATTATCATTAATAGTTAGTAATTATACTTAATATTTACTTTTACTACTATACTATAATATTATAAATGCGAATGTAAGTTTGTTTGTTACGCTTTCACACAAAAACTACTGAACCGATTTGGATGAAATTGGGTATGGAGGTAGTTTGAGACCCGAGAAAGGACGTAGGATAGTTTTTATCCGACTGAGCAAAAATAAGGTAATGTTTTGGTGCGATAACCGACATACACGCGGGCGAAGCCGCGGGCGGAAAGCTAGTATATTGAAATAAAACTATATTATAACGGATTTTATCGCGGTTTATTTTATGTTTCAAAGTATTTTAATTGGTCCTTCAGTAAAATTATAAAAAAAACATTGACGTAGTTTTTGCTTTAGTATTGAAATGATTGGTGCGAGTGCGCTACGTCACACAGAGGTATAAAACTTTAGGTAAGTTTTATACCTCTGTGTAACGTAGCGCGTGACGTAATTCGAGATTTCGCTCGGATGTATCGCCATAATCTCTGATCACACAAAAAAATACCGATCCAATATATTTAATTAATCTGGCTGACATAAAAAATACTACCATCCCTAATCACGCATTCACGCATGGGCACTACTCAGGATCGAACTCATGACCGTATATTTCAAAGGCGAGGCAGATACCGCTGCGCCATGCTACTTTACGCCTTGTTAAAATTAATTAAGACTAGTGGCGTGTGGTCGGTTTGCGGGAGCTCTAGAAAATAATAATATAATGGGACATTAACACACACGGCCATCTGATCCCAAACTAACCAGAGTTTGTACTATGGATACCAGATAACTGGTAATATACTAGTTACATATAATACTTTTCTTTTGTAAATACATACTTAAACGTAGATAAAAACACCTAGACTCAAGACAAACAGACATGTTATCACACAAATGTCTGACTTTGGTGGGAATTGAAGCCACGACCGGCGGTGTGAAAAGCAAGTATCTTACCGACCACGCCACCGGCCCGTCAGATGTTTATATGCCGCGCGCGACGAAAATAGAATGGAGTGTATTCAATGAAGAAGATATTTTTATTAGTAGTACTTAAATAAATAAATAGTTGGCCAATTGATGCCGTTTAGTAGTTCAGTCATTATATTTGAATGTTTGAGTGTATATAACTGTGTGGATGGAAAATTTGAGCAGCGGTGACGCAGCGGTACGGGCCTCGCTTCAGAAATATAAGGTCGCGGGTTCGATTACCGGTCGTGCCCACACATCTTTGTGAGTATAGTTTCGTGTCCGCTGCTCAATATCGGTGTAGAAAATCATCGTGAGGAAACCGCGAGGATATGTGACGTCCACCAACCCGGACTTGGCCAGCGTGTGTGGATTAAGGCCTAAACTGCTGTTACCGACCATTGTCTATACCGCTGCTACAACCTTCCTTAGATCTCTATAAATATTTATTATCTAAACCGAAATCAGCCACAATCAGCCCAGCCATTTTCGTGTTTTCCTTGATATACAGACGTCAATTCATCTAAATCTATACTATTTTATAAAGCTGAAGAGTTTGTTTGTTTATTTCTTCATAATCATCATCACGACGCCCTGCTGAGATCGTCACTCCACCCAGTCTGAGGGCGTCCTACGCTGCGATTGTCAATTCGTGGTCTCCACTCAAGAATTCATTTACCCCAGCGGTTGTCGGTTCTATGGCAGATATGACCGGCCCACTGCCACTTCAGCTTACTAATCCGGTAGTTGTTTGGTTGAACACGCTAATCTCAGGAACTACTGGTCCGATTTGAACAATTCTTGCAAAGAAAGAATTGATAGAAAATACATTTATTTGACAAAGACAGGATACACAAAATCAAATGATAAAAGTAACGCATAGAAAGAGAAAAGAAAAAAAACATAAATGGAAAAAAATATAAAAAGCAAAGAGTAAGTGTGACCTATCAATGTCAAACATGGACATTGCTCAGTAAACGCTGTGAGTGCCTACTAGAGGCGACCCACAATACTGATTTTCAGCAATGTCCATATTCACACGCCAGGCGCCAAGGTTGCCGAAAGATCAAACCTGCATAATTTGTTTGTATGTATTAAGAAATAAGCAAATATTATCTCTAAAGATTATCACCAACCATTAGGTACTAAAGTTAAAATTCACTACAAAACTACAAAATATATAGGCCATTTATTGAGGAAGGCTGCTACTTTTCATTTCACTGTTGGACATGATACACAATGCAGTTCACGCGGGTGGAGCCGCGGTTCCGCCCGCAACTTTACCTGATCCCTATTTCACCCCCGTAAGGACTGAGTTTTGAAAAATCCTTTCTTATTGCACCCCTATCTTTTTTTATATATAAAATAGGCTTGCGATCCCTACATCTTATTCGGAACCTGTGCCAAAGCTGGTCTCTAGACCCAGCGGAAAAATCTTGTATTAATTGTATTTTTCTTTTCAAGCTCTTTCATTTGATACCCATACGTTATGAAAACGATAAGTCGCCATTTTGTACCGTCCGCCATATTGTATTCAAAATGGCGGCATTTTTAAAATCTTGTATTGTTATCAACTAAACGTGTATGCAAAAATTCAGCTCAATAGTTTTAGTGGAAGTGGGTGAAATATTGATTGCAAGATTTCAGGACATACATACATACTTAAATACACGTGAAGTTAATAGCTTTTAATAATAAAAAAGAGACATCTTCTTAGCTTAACGAGTAAAACATGGTTGGTTAGGAAGAAATACGATTCTCATAAATCTATATAAAATGAAGGCGCTCCGGTGAATAAATAATGCGCTCCTTGTAATTTAGGAGAAGAGTAGGTACCTACCTTCTGCGGGATCGATATTTACTCACGATTTTTCTGATTCGTTTTAAGAATGTAAATCAGTTGAAAGATACAAAAATGTTACTTTACAAATAAGCTTGATTGCTTGATATGGAAATTTTAATTTTATTTATTCTGCCAGTTAGATTAAAAGAATATTTTTAAAAGATCAAAAGCAAATGAGCTTTAACAATTTATAACTTTAAATTAAAAATTTAATAAACCTCACGAATTGTTTTAGCTAAGACCTTATGTCTGACATATCAACACTTCAACCCTGTTTAGTGTCTCACTGCTGGGCACGGGTCGTCTATCAACAATCTTACAAATTGAGACAGTTTAGGCCTTAATCCAAACACGCTGGCCAAGTTCGGATTGTCGGGTGTCACATGTCCTCGAATGATTAGTTCTTAGACATGTAGGTTTCTTCACGATGTTTTCCTTCACCGATATTGAGTAGCGGCGATGTGTTCACACAAAGATGAGTGGGCACGACTGAGATTGAAGCCGCGACCTCATATGTCTAGGGCGAGGCCCATACCGCTGCGCAACCGCTGCTCAAAGGACATATCCACTTATAGCCTAAACCACTGGGTCTAAAGACACCAACTTTGGCACATAGGTTCCGAATAAGGTCTAGAGGTGTACTAAGAAAGGATTTTTCAATACTTACTCCCTAAGGGGGTGAAACGGGGACCACGCGTTCGAGCGCTGCGAGCGGAAGCTAGTTACAAATATAATACTTAAATACTTCAAGCGAAAACGATCGATCTGTATGAAGCACAAGTTTGTTCATGCATGGAGTACATGTATTTCATTTCAAATAGATACTTAAATATAGATAGTTACACCCAGACTCAAGACAAACAGACGTGTTCATCACACAAATGTCTGACTTGGGTGGGAATCGAACCCACGACTTGCGACATGAAAAGCAAGTATATTACCGACCACACCAAAAAAAAACCAAACACGCTTGTTGAGCCATCAAAGTAAGTATTACTAAAAGTTTGATATTTTCTTTTATGCGAAAAATGCCTGTGAGGACCTTTGAACTAGCAGCGATGGCACGGTTTTGAAATAGGTACATATAAGTCGCCCAACACAGGTCGTTTTTTTAGTCTTCGACAGGCGGGCGCTTGACTGCAACTTGCCTGATGTGAAGCAATGATGTAGTCTACGATGGATCGCGCCAGCCCAGTGATACGAATGATTATCGGTGAAAAGGTGGCAGTGGAATGAGTCTCCTTCAGGTTAGAAACCTTAAAGGAGCATCAATTTCGACCCACCTTCTCTGCATGGTGTCACCAGACATCGCACCAGAACACGGCAAGGCCGCTTGGCGTTGCGGCTTTGTCTGGTGGGTGGTAACTAACCACGGCCGAAGCCTACCACCAGTTAAATCGTACCCATATTATTATTATTATTGATTTGGTTACCAAAAAAATACCACCGAGATATAGAGCTGGTTGGTTCTTTCTTTGGGTGGTATTTTTTAAATCTAGCCTTTACTCTGCCACTGCTGGGCAAAGGCCAACGTCTTTCCAATCTCTCCCAACCTCTGGCCATTGTATATCAAAGGCATCCAGCTTGTCCCGCCATCTTTTTCTAGGTATTCCTCGGCGACGTCTACAGTCTTGCGGCACCCAGTGAGTGGCTGTGCGGGCCCATCTTTGTTTTATTCCATTTGACACAAATGGCCAATCCACTCCAACTTTAACTTTATTTTACGACAGGTCATCAGTCAGTATGCTCTGAAGGATGTATTTTGCAGGTGTGCCAAACCATTACTTTAAACTTAAAGGCATGTCAAATTTGGTCTCGAGTGATGCATGCTGAAGCTGCTTGGTTTTATTTAAAAGTAATAGTAGGTAGTCTATGGATCTCATCCAGTTTTGCGAGACCCAACGAATGTAGAGCGCACTTGACGAACTATGTCATATTCAAATTAAGATGCAATACAAGTCGTTTAAAGGCTTGACAGCCCAAAACAAACAAAATCTATTTTTGGTAGATGTGGTAGGTACATACATAAAAACAATACAAAAGATGTTTTTAGTTCCAAAGATTTATTATTTTATTTAAATACTTCAGTTTATATTTAGCACAGAAATTCACACCGACGGAATATTGTAAAAAAGGATCACACAGAGGCTGCCCGTGTATTCTCTATTCTGAGAGACTGGCATGGCATAACTGGGCGTTTGTACTGCACAACAAAACATGATCCAAGGCACAGTCTATATTTTTTTTTACCCATCCCTGAAGCTCGTTTATTATGGGACTTAACCCACCAAAGCAATCCCACTGTTAGGTACTTTTGTAAGCGAGGATCAACAGCGGAGCCGTAAAGAGTCTCGAGATTTGAGCCCGGCCAAGTCTACCCCTAAACTGTCTTAGATTCTTAATTAGAAAGAACTTATTCAGAAAGATAATAGGAGGAGTTGTTAAGTTAAATTGTCTACTTTCCTTCAGGTAAAGCGAGAGACAGCATAGAGAAAGAGAGGTTTAAATTGCCTCATCAGAATGGACTTAGCACCACGGGTAATGTTATCTAATCCCAGCACATAATACAACTTGCGATATTTATACTAACTTACTAAAACAGCACAGTAAAGTAAGAGTAAGCGAGTTAAAATGGATTCAACAGTGCTTGCTTGTTCGCTTGCTAAATATCGAGTAGTGCAATAAGAGTAAACACGCTAGACCGTTCAGTAAGAGTGAAGTCGTATATTTCGATTTTAGAGTAGGTTACTAATTTCAACATTCAAATGCAGTAACTCCTACTTTAAGGTAGTTGACCGGATTTTATCGCGGTTTATTTTAGATTTTAGATCCCGACGTTTCAAAGTCTTTTCAGACTTCCAAGAACCGGAACCGGTAGAACCGGAATCCGCGAAGCTATTGAAATTAAAAAACATCCTAATTTTAACAGAGAAAATGGTTGGAATACACTAGCTATGGACCCAGTGCTTAATTTACTTGTACCAAAACCCAAGTAAAATCAACTCAGAATTCAAGACACTGTGACGCAACTTAAATATTAATGTTTGGAGGTATTCAGTAATAATTGTGATTAATATTTTTGGACGTCAAATACCTCAGTCCACCCGTGATCATGAAGTCTGAAAAGACTTTGAAACGTCGGGATCTAAAATCTAAAATAAACCGCAATAAAATCCGTTAAAAAGTAGTTTTATTTCAATGTGTGATATTCGCGTAAATCTAAGACAATACTACTAAAGGTAGTTTCTTAAGTCAGATGGTTCTAAAACACTAAACCTTGTCTTGTATTTCTTTTAATGTAATCAAATTAATAGTCGTAGTAAGAGTTACGGCGCGGCGATTCTTTTAGTTTTGCAACATGTACTTTTCTGCATGTTTCGCCTGTGGAAACTAATAGGTTTGAATTGTGTTCACACCCACGCCCGTTTGGAAAGGCTCCTTGCTGCTTGTGATGAAGAGAAGAGGCCTAGGGCGTCCGTCGTTTTTTAGGAGTCCAATTACGTAGAGTTATTTTAGAGTACCTCCCCTTGACCTAAAGCGACCTCATTTCTCTCTTGTCACTGTGTATTTCTTAGCATAGGACTTATAAAAGCAATGTTTGAGAAGGCGATTAATTGATCTAGTTACGAGTTTTTTAAATAGTTTTTTCTTCTTCTGGTTAAACTAATAATATGATTGTGAACTACGGAGTAGAATTGCAGAGGTAGGTAGGGGCAGTATTTGAGTAGCCTACAGGCGGCAAAAATTTGATGTCGTGTCGTGTTTGAACATGTCCACCGTTGAATGGTGCTGCTTGAGTGACACCATGTTAAATGGTTTTAATAAATCAACAAAACAAACCTATCATCATCATTCCCCTAGCCCTTTTCCCATTTCTATTGGGGTCGGCTCCCAGTCTAACCTGATGTGGCTAGCTACTAGAATTATACGAGCGAATGCCATCAGACCTCGAAAACTGTAGGGAACCAGTAACCGAGAGGGTTAGACTAGGTGTCAGATTATATTAGGCTTCTGACTACACGTAACGATTGTCATAGATGTGTTAAGTGACAGCCGGAACCGATGGCTTAACGTACTCTCCGAGGCACGGAGGATAGTCCCTCAACCAACCAGACACCGAAACAAATTTTTGCTGTTACACAAATATTGTCCGGGGCGGGAATCGAACCCGCAACCTCCCGGGCACAGCCCAATCGGTCGGTTTCCACCGCTCGACTACGGAGGTCGTCAACGAAACAAACCTAGAAAGGAGTATTTATAATATTTCATTGAGTGCTTCTGGCACCTGAGCACGTAAAGTCGCTAGTCGCTCCAGGGCCCCTAGACAAATAACATAGCGATTTTTTTTTTATTGTGAGGACTGCCAACTTGTGGAATTCGCTCCCGGCATCTATGTTTCCCGAACTATAATCTGCCTATCTTCAAGTCACGAATGAATCGGTATTTACTGGGTAAGCGCGTTTCATCGTAGACTGCATAAATGCTCAACAACTGGCAATTTGTGGTTAAGCGCAATCCTATTACAGAATAAAAAAAATAGCAAATCGATATTGAAAGATCGATGGAAACAAAATGTATGGGATTGGCATAAGATTATCACGTGACATTTCGAAGGTGAATGTCAATCCCAAACTTTGTTATGTTAGATCTTTCGTATTGCTTCGCTGTGTAGTTTGTCTAGGGGTCAGATACCCGATTTTTCACCGGTCTTGTCGGTCAATCCGTTCCACCGGATTCTGAGAGTATAGAAAAAAAAAATTGAATTGCACTAGTGTCTGCGTACACATTTGTGCTCCTTGGGACCTGCTAGTGGTATAATTGGTATTTATCACAGACAGTATACCGAATCAGTAATGTCTTTTTGTCCAGCATATATGGATTCAAGCTATTGTCACTAGTGACTATTCACAATGGATGTTATCGGTCTGAACTTTATTCGACCTTGAGTTATCTTATATGGTTACTTATTAGGTTGTTTGACTAATTATAAGACTTTTTAAAACGATACGGTATCTTTCGACCACTTTTAACTACTACCATCTTGCGCCTAAAGAACCTAGATTCTACACCTGATTTGAATTATTAATATTAGTTACCTACTTAATGTTTTTTCTTCCACCACCCAAGTAAGTTCTTTTTTATTATTTTTAATTAACTTGGGAGAAAAAATAAGGTATCAGAATTTTGTGGAGGTGACTTCCAAACACAGCAAATATCATTTTAGCTGCTTTATAATGTGTGCATTCTATACTGTTTGAATTCTATGTCCAATTTTTTCAAATTTATCTAAGACCCAAATCGAGATATTGCTCGCATTTTTGTTGTCACAAAAGACGCCAAAAACCGCTGAAATATGTATCGGTTTGAAAACTGTGACAGGTCTAACCTAAATTTTTGCATCTCTTGTGACATCAGAATTGCGAGCAATGCTTTTGTGTTTTACTGCTAAAGTTATACGGTTACCCAAGATCCTATTGCCAGAATTTTAAAGAAATAGACCATTTTTTCTATTACCGACCCGATTTTGATGCATTTATTTATTTAAAGTCTGAAGTCACCGAGGTTGTTTAGTTATGTTGCAATAAAATCAGCTTAAAGACCATCACTTCTTTTATGGTAATAATTTCCAAAGGTTTGATCAATTCGCAATTCGAAATCCTGTCTTTAATTATATAACAAAGATAACTGATAACTTTGTCTTGATACGCAAACATCGTCATGGTATGTAACCTGACAGAACTCCATAACGGTGTAGGCACAGCATCTGTTTGGACTCATATGATAAGCAGTATTTAGAAGTTTTTTTGTGTCGGGGTTCCTTTAAATGTTTAATTTTAATTTAAAGTCAAGGGTAAACCTATTAAGTGTACTGCATATTTATGGGATGAGACGTTGAAAGTATCCACTTATCCAGTTGTGATTGTATCTTGGACAATCCATGTCTTGATCTATGATCTAATTCCTGCATTGTGTAGATCTTTAAATCTTTTGGCTTCGATAAAATAGGAAAACCTTGGAACACAATATAATAAATACACCCCTCACCTGAAATACCTGATGGCATAGACATTATATCACCGACATTTTTCTATTTTGAATTCTTACACGTTGAAATAGACGTGGATACAAAAATTTGATCTAATACGGATTTAATGAAATTTACTTGGGAGTCGGTGAAGAAAAACATCGCGAGTTTTAAGTTCGAAGACATGTGACATCCATCAACCCTCATTTTGCCTGTTGACTGAGGCCTAAACTCTATCAATTCCTGATAGTTGAGAAAAGTCACCCGTCTAGCAATGGAGTACTAAAGGGTAAAAAAAATAATTGACCCTAAAGGCCTTTATTGGTTTGCCGGACTTTTTCAGTGGCCCGTCTGAAGCAATCAAACCGGCCAAGTACTATGACAACTGCCTTGAGGGCTTCTCATGTGGGGACGAAACTCGGCTCAGCACGTTGCCAGACAACTCTAGATTTAGGGGATGGTGTTGCCTGATAACTGACTACGCCCATATTTGTCAGGTCAGCCAGCACTAACCTGCTTCGACTGTTCTGTGTAAATTTAGGCATAAATCATTAACTAGCCTTTAGCTACATATTAGTTACTATACTGCAAGACAACTTTTGTACAAAAATTACTTCAAATTCCAATAAGACCATTTCGGAATAAAATTCTGTTAGAAAAGATTTTGTAATGCCGTCCATAAAGGTACATACGAAATACTAATAATAAAAATGTAGATTCAAATTGACAGACTCTTCTTTTGAAGTCATTTAAAGAAGGTTCTTGTTACCAATTCTCTTTCATTAATTTATTTAAGTTTCTTTCTTGAATATTTTGTTTCTTCTTTTTCAGTTGTCGTGTATCATAGAAAAAGGAGTAGACGCAATTAATTTAGACCATTTATGTACTTATTAGCCGATACTTTAATTTGTATAGACATTTTTAGGATCGATGGAAGTATAAAGTATGATAAAGTCTTATAAGGTCTATAAAAATCTTATACGACTCTGTAGTTGAAATTGATTTTGTCTCTTTCTTCCTAGGATAAATGTCAAGATGCCAGACTAAGACAAAATATTTTTAAACGTATTTTAGCTATTCTATGCTTCTAAGACATTTATGAATGGGGTTACATGACTGTGTATCTGTGTATCTTAAAACCCGATTGTTGAATAAACAGACCACTTTTTTGAGGAAAGTTTTGACAAATATTTGATACATTTATTGATTGTCAAAGTGTCCGAATTGTTAGAAGCTGAACATACAGTAGTTGACCGGAATGCGGCTGGCCGCACTTCGATTTTCATATGGAATCGCATGATCTCAATCACTTATATGCGGTCAACCCAGTTCAATGAAGCAGCTGGCCGCATCTGGTTAATCGCAAGTGCGTTCATGCTCTTACATGAAAGTTATCTGTCTATTAAAGAAATATCCCTTAGTTACAAGATAGATCAGTAAATAAAATTTATTGTATGTCCGTCGGCTGGGTACTGTACTAGTCTTCTTAATTAGTTAAATTTCCAGTGTTGAAAGGACATTGGGTAGGATTTAGAATCTAAACAATCTGACCTACTTTGGTAAATGTCATATACTTAATTACTCTTCAACTTTTTAATTCCAATGAAATCAGTACCTTGGCCACATGGTCTTGGTATGTATTCATTCACCTTTATTCATTTATTGATCAGTGTTTACAAACTCCTAACCCACAGTTTCACAAGGCGAGAGTTCTTCAGTTCAGCTAAATTTAATCATCCATCTTCATCGTGACGTTTGTATTCCAGACAACCTGTAGGCGGGAGCTGTGTGTATTGATTTATTTTGACTATTTCACAACACTGCGCTTATCTCAACAAACAAATAATACATGACAAACTACGTTGTTTTCTTTCAATGTGCTAGTTGTTGAACATATTGTGGAGCGACCTTCACGGTCACTCATACTCACTCTTCAGATTGCTGCGAAATATTATCCTTGTCCTTGTGAGCTTGGCCCGAGCTGCAAGAGTTGCCCATGTCTCCAGCACTCACAACCGAGGCATCACCACACCACTAAACACTCACACCACACACGTATAACCGGCTATACACAATTGTTATAATACAACATTTCCCGGCGTCGCGATCATTTCGGGCGGAGAACTGTGACACACGTCCGCACGCGACGTACGCTCCACGCCGAATAATCGATGTACAGCCCCCCGCCACGGGCAGGTCCCGCGCGCGTCACCCGCGCGTGCTCATTACCCACGCTATGATAAAGCTTTTATAATCCAAAATGTTTCTATTTTCTTCTTTCCTCTCCGTTTTCTATAATAGTAAAACATATCATATGATTTTCAATGATTCTTACTGACGTACATATATCTACAAACTGCCTACCCGTCCCAGCGTCGTACGAGTTATGTACCTATTAACTGATTTTAAAATTTCCTTACACATTTATTTTACTATAGAACAAAACAAATGAGAATTATCCATTTCAAAGGAAACAGGGATACAAGTTCAATTATTCAGGGATTTAGCTCTACCTGCGCGTATTTTAGTTTAACTATTAACTTCTTTTTGGGCAGTTGGATAAAAACTATTTTAAGTCTTTCCTTGGATCTATCTATCTTATATCAAATATCATCCAAATCGTCTTAGTAGTTTAGGCATGACAGACCGACTTTTGCATTCATAATTAAAAGGGATTATTAAAATAGAACTTCTATTTTGATATTAACGTGTTTCACAGTATCTATAGAAGCTGGAAATCATTTTGTCACCAATAAATATCTGCTACCTTAAATTCCCCGCCAGATGACAACTTGGCGGGAGATCAAAGATGGCCACGCTTCGATCTATTAGTCTATCAGTCAATACCTATCTCCAAAGAGTACTTATATAATCACTACGTGCCTATCTCTTTACTCTATCGGTTCGACCGTCCTCGGACGGCTCACCGAAAAAGTCCGGTGAACCAATAGAAATTCCGACCGATTGGGTTAAGTCATCAGCAAAAAAAAAATCTCTTTACTCTGATTCATCCGTGAAGAACTAGCAATTTACTTTGAAACTGATCTTAAATGACTTTTTAATTTATTTAAATATCATAAATGAAATTTGACACATGCATTTAAGAGCCTTTTTGGTGGTAGCGTCTTTATTTAACCTGTGGTTTTAAAAATAAATTTCTAAGGTGCGGGTATCGGGGTACAGGAGCCTCCTGAGTTTTTAAATTACAGTTCTGTTCCTATGTTTTGGTCCGGGCATCCCAGAAGCTTATACAGTGTGTTAATTACCAAAGGGCGTTCCTTTAACCAGCGGTATAGAGCAGCGGTGGCGCAGCGGTACGGGCCTCGGCTTAAAAAAATAAGGTCGCGGGTTCGAATCCTGGTCGTGCCCACACATCTTTGTGTGAATTGTTTCATCTCCGCTGCTCAATATCGGTGAAGGAAAACATCGTGAGGAAATCGGCATGTCTAAGAACTAATCATTCGAGGACATGTGACATCCACCAACCCGCACTTGGCCAGCGTGTGTGGATTAGGTAAGGCCTAAACTCTAGTGTCCGAAGTAAACTGGTTTTTACGACCGAAACCGGAACCGAATCCGAATTTCGGCAACGATCTCAGTTTCGGCCGAAACCGAAACTTTCTGGATCATGTTTTCAGAGAAAAATAAACAAAATGTATTATAATCAGTCAGTTTAAATTTTTGTTCTTTAAATCACATAGGTAGCTTTAATACTTATTTTATATAAGTGTGTTTAATACTTATTTTAAGTATGTGATATAATTATATTACGGGATATAATTATATGCCGTGATATAATTTATATCACATGATAAAACTTACCGAATTCAAAACATATCACACGAACACTCACAACAAACAAAATGCACTGCAAACAAATAGGTTACGACATGATTACGCACGTGGACGCGGCCAAATGTCATCGTCGCTTGGATGTCATTTACCTCACTATACACACATAGCGCGGAAACTCTCGAATGCAGTTTCGGTTTCGGTCGTACTTTCGGCAGGTTTGCTGCCGAAACCGAAACATAACCGAAACTCGTTTTTTTACCGAAACTCGAGCGAAACCGAAACCGAACATACGCTCCGACGACACTACTAAACTCACTCAACTAAAAAGATAGTTGATAGAGAAAATATCAAACCACAGACAAATAATATTAGTTTAAAATGTATGGAAAAGTGATTTATGTAGAAAAAAATACTACCTACCTAAGTAAATTTACGCGCTATGATGCCACAAACTTAAGTTAATAGTTGTTAGTTACTTATTAAGTTTATAGTTTGTTAAAATTTCACGCATTGTTATAATTATTCTTAACCTGAATGTGTGTACCCACAGACAAACTGTGGAAACAGTTTTGTGGGGCAATGAAATATTGTAATGTTGTGAAATTTGATAATAAAGATACAAACATACATACATACATAAACACGGATAACTCACGTTTTAACTTATAAAATCGCTTTTTTTCGTCCGAAGTTAATAAAATATGTTCGTACTTAAATATTCGACTCCAAATTTCCAATTTCACTGCAACGGCAATATGATATACGTAGTTATTTTAATTTATTTTTCATCTAGATGTGATTATTGTATCAAACAAACATTTTTGCCAACCGTACTGAAAAATTGCAAATTGCACTGGCGACTCATGCACAAGAAAATATGTTAAAAACACTGACTATCTCTATCGCTCGCGGATGAGTAGAAAGAGACATCAGTCAATGACATTGGATACGAACTATTTTCATGTCATTGCATACAGTCCTCGTAAAATGATTTGAAATGATTTGTAGTATTGATAATAATGCGAACTCGCATTAATTTTGTAAGCATGCGAATTCGCGTGTTAGCACGCTAATAGCTATTGCATAGCAATTTGCTAATATGAAGGTAATTGATAATAACGAAGTAACGATTTTTGTTAATATGGGAAATTGCTAACATTTCCACTCGCGAACGAACCATCAAGGTCACGTGAAACAGAAATATAGTAGTTATTTCCGACTTTCCGTGTGTGTGCTTGTGGGTGAAAGCGGTAGCGCAGCGGTATCTGCTTTTGAAATATACGGCCGCGGGTTCAATCCCCCACACAGCTTTGTGTGAATCCTTTCATCACGACTGCTCAATATTGGTGAAGAAAAACATCGTGAGGAAACTGACATGTCTGAGAAGTAATCATTAAAGAACAGTTGGAATCTCTATTAACATTTAAGATAGTCGAGAGAAGACCCGTGCCCAGCGGTGGGACACTAAAAATGGTTAAAGTGTGGGTGTGACAGAGAGTGCACGCTGCTCGCACGTCCGGTTCAAAATGTATGTTAAAGAAGGTATGAAGCGAATGGTGAATTCACAGAATTTCGCATCTACATTTAATTTGCGAAATGCTAATGAATTTCGCATATTAAGAATTTACGTTAATGATATTTAATTCAATATTATTACGTAAAAAGTTTCAAATACTGTGAAAGTATTTAGTTTCATGAAGGTTTTACTCTAAGCAATAGAAACTTGAAACTCGACCACTGGCAAGCAATGTCCGCCAATTTTAAAATAAGAATTTCTAAAATAAAAATTGAATATCCTTTGTTTCTGTCTTTGCTTACAGCAAGTGCGTACAAGTAACTATAAACTATTCAAATGTTGATTTATATTTTTACGTAATTTTCAATTTAATACAATATTTAACTGTCTCTGGCATCATGCCCAGGTGTTTCTTCAACTCTGTGCGACGTCTACAGAACAGTTTCATACAGGAATCAAAAGAATTTACGCTTGAAAGTGAGTCGACTAGTGCTAGATGCTTTTCATTATTACTTACACAATATTATGACGAAAACATATTATGTTTGGGCTTGATACGTACAAAATAACGTATATTTCAACTAACATGTAGTTTTTTTACAGTTATCATTAGTTTTATTCAGATTTTTCTATGCGTTTATCAACTTTATGTGTGGCGGAATGAATAAAAATTGTGATGTACATACATATGTATTAAAAAGTATTCAGTACCAAATATGATTCTGCTTTCTATTTCTAAGCACCGAATATCTAATTACCTGACTATTAGACAAGTTACCCCTCTGTCACAAGTGATTATTTACTGGGTAAGCGCGTTCCGTCGTAGACTAAACTAATGTCCATTTTAATGTTAATTTATTTTATAGCGCCTGAACATAATATTCGGCACACACTTCGTAGCCAAGTAGTGTAGGTCTGTAGTTCGTAGCAGTTGTAGCGCACCACGACTGCACGGATCGTGAACTCGTGATACGAATATTTAGTACGATTAGTAACAAGAAGCCCGAGCCCTTCTGCTACGAACATTTTTAGTAACTCGTAGTACACCCGCAATTTTCGTAGCGCGTAGACTAATTATTCGTAGCACCCTCCGTAGCGCGCGTAGTCTGGGTCTGTAGTTCGTAGCACTTTTAGCGCAGAGCACGGGTCATGATAACACGAATATTTTACACGTAGCAATTCTTGTTGCACGTATATATTCGTAGCATACAGTCACTTTCAGCTTCGTAAACGAGACGTGCTACGACAGGTAGGTATGTTGGTCGTAGTATACAGAGTAATAGCTCTACGTAGCGCGTTATGCACTCTAATACACTACAATAATCCCCAATAATCACAAATAGCTAAATTACCTGAATTTATTAATGTAACTGTTCTATAGGTTATTGTTATGCGCACGCGTTCATCAACAATATCACGTGGGTTTTTATGGGAGAAATTATACTTGAGATGCTTTTAGTGTTTCCTCGAACTTGTGGGTAGAAGATAGTTATAAATAAACGGATTTTTGGACTTATACAAAGCATTTATTACTTCGGGTAATACATACATAATGCTTGGTATAAGTGTAGGCAGAGGTGAAACTCACCAAACTCACTATGTTTAGATCCCATACGTATAGGGGGTGAGCCTATTGCCGTTCATCGGGTACAATTCCAAACTTCGAACTGCAATTACGATTCTCTTATGTATATTATAAAGTCTTTTTACTCAACCCGGGACCTCTTGTATATAAGTTATCACTTTTTTCAACTAAATTTATTTTTTTCAAAAGAAGAGGCAATGTTTAACAGAAAGTTAAGTCCAATTGGTACCTGTAGAAAGGGCTGAAGTCCAATTGGTACCTCCACTTAAGCCTACTTACAGAATCAACCACACGACACTACACTACACTGCGAGTAATATCTTGGTTATGTCGTGTGGGTAAGGTAACCGGCTTCCTCACGATGTTTTCCTTCACTAATACTGAGCAGCGACGATGAAACAATTCACACAAAAATGTGTGGGGTCGACCGGAGATCGAACCCGCGACCTTAAATTACAAGGTGAGGCAGATATCGCGGCGCTAATCTGTTCGCTGCGCTGCTCAGTCGGACTGCTGTTTGTTTTTAATTAATAGTTAAAACTATTTTTTTTGTCTCACTAGGTGAATGGAAACCTACTCGTATTCCCAAACTGAATTTAAAACGTCATAAAAATCTTTTGAAAACAAACGAAACGTTATACCACGATAAAGTACCAATATCGACCCGGTTTTATCTGCAACTGTTGAAAAAGAGTCAATTCCTACAACAATTTCAAGACACAGAAGCCTATGAATATGCTTCGGAGAGCGAAAAACCAGTTACTTCTCCAGAAATTACGAAAACTAAATGCCAAATAAAGAAAGACATTGATAAAACGTACAATTTAAGATCGTCCGAATCGAAATCCGAACGGAAAAAATACGATAAAACAACGAGACGAAAACGGAACGGGTGTGATAATGAATCCCTACCCATTTCCGAACTCATACAGGAAGCTAGCAGGATGCGGAAACAGCGGAAAGAACCGTTGGCACCGATTATAGAAGAAATTAAAAATAGGGAACCTTCGAAATGTAATAAAGGTAAATTATAATTAAAATCTTTCACTCATCTAGGACCGAATTAAGCAATTATATTTACTTGTGAAACTAATATACTACTTAAATACATGTGTAAATACATAGGTACATATTATAGATATTTGGTTAGGTCATGCGAAAGGTACACACGGCGGAGGTGAGAGGAAACGCTGGGAAGGGACGCCCTAGAAGGACATTCGCTGTTCTCAAATGATGTCCTTCAAAAGCGACAGATGCATAAAAGAAAGAAAGATAGAAAGACATTTATTTGACAAAGACAGGACACACAAAATCAAATGATAAAAAAAACAGAAAAAGAAAAAAAACATTAATGGAAACTGTAAAAGTAGAAATAAAAATAAAAAACTTAGAGTAAGTGTGACCTATCAGTGTCAAAATGGACATAGCTCAGTAAACGCTGTGAGTGCCTACTAGAGGCGACCCACAACACTGATTTTCAGCAACGTCCATATACCCACAAGCACTCACAACCGCCGTGCATGTATGACCAGATGTATGAACATTAGTGAGGCTAAAGAAGTATGTTTAGATCACACCCCCATGGGGAAATGCAGTGATTGTATGTATGTATATTATAGTTAGATAAGACACAGAAATAACAATCATGCTCGTCAGACAATGATTTGTCCTGGATGGTAATCGAACTCACGACCTCCAACTTAGCAGTCAGAGTCATTAACCACTACATTATGAGGCCAGTTCCGTTCATTTCGCCGTTTTTTGTATCGCTATAATTATTTGAATCAATTGTTGTAAGTAAACCTCTTCTAAGGCCGTTCTTCAAATCTTAAAGTACGCCACTGAGCACAATTTGTACCTGCACTCTCGTCTGTCATAGTTCTCACCAGCCACCTTTCTTAAATTGTCACTTCACATAATCTGAGATCGTCCTACGTTAAATGTCATAGCCCACTTACACGACTCTGCTCCAACACCTCTCCCTCCCAACATCGCCCTAAACTAAGGCGACTTCTCGCAGTCCACGCGGCGAAAACTAGCAAGCACCCAGCTATCCACTAGCTGACCACTTTCGGTTTTCACGATAGACAGTTGCCAATGAATCAACTCGTATTTTGGGTAATGTCCTCGATTGAGCAGTCAGCGCGTGGATACCGCGCAGACTCCTTGCTTGCAATACGCGGTAAGAAGCGTCCGCTGCCGAACAGTTTGGCGGCGGTAAGCTCGCTGACAATGAGCTGTCTGTTAATTTATGTGGCCAATGTATTTCTAAAGAGCAATATTTTAAAGGCCTTATTTAAATTATATTCTTTTTGTCGCGTGGGAGCGGAGTTGTGTAAGTGGGCTACTTTAGTTTGCCAATTCGTGGTCGTGGAGAAATTTTTATAAAGGATTTTATCGCGTCCACCCGTCAGTCCACCCGTGACCATGAAGTTTGTTAAAACTTTGAAACGTCGGGATGTAATCTTCTAAATATATAAAATAAGAAACTGACTGACTGACTGACTGACTGACATATCAACGCAGAGCCCAAACCGCTTGGTCTGGAGACTCCAAATTTGGCACATCCTTATGGGGTCTAGGGGTGCACTAAGAAAGGATTTTTCAAAACCCAGCCTTTAAGGGGGTGAAACTGGGTTCCAAAGTTTGTATGGTCAATTTCGCGGGCGAAGCCGCGGGCGGAAGCTAGTATCTAAAATAAACCGCGATAAATTCCGTTATAAAATAGTTTTATTTCAATGTGTGATATTAGCGTAAATCTTAGAAAATTCTAAAGTTCATCTTCTAGAACTCGTTTAACTCAACGGCTGTCGGTTCTGCGGCTAAAATGACTACTTTACTAATCCAGTTGACTATGTCAAATTTTCTGTTGGATCCCTTTAATACATACTCGATATTCCTTCAAACATACTTGAATTTTCGAACGGTCCAGTACCTCACATGGAACAAAGTTGTTGCAAATATGGAGTGTTTGACCCTCTGCAAGGAATTTATTAATTTCCAGAACGTACTTATTTAGGTACCTATCAGTGGCCAAAAGTCGAAGTCTGAATAAGGGAAGCCTGAGCAAAAAAGTTCTTACGTAGGAAAATAATATCTCTTCACTACCGTCACCGATCGTTCTTACACTTGATGCTATACTTATTTTTGTTGCGATTTAAAACTTTTAGGCGTTACATAATATATTATTAAGTACTTATGATATTGGCTATTTCCTAAAGGGAAGCCGATGGGAATCGGCTTGTGTGGACTCTTCGTCACTGGTACCTATATCTTACAGCTGGTTCAGAGATCGACAAAATAGCAGAGAAACTGAAGAGCCTGGTGAAGGCCAGCGAGGACGAAAAACTGGATAAAGAGTTGTTGACCTGCACGGAGTCATTCGAGAAGGACCTGGAGGTGGAGAAAGATGTCGAGATTAAGGAAAACGGTAACTAGTCACCTATGTTTAAATGGCAACTCGCCCCAGCTTTCCATATTGCAATGAGCACCGGTGGCGCAGCAGTACGGGCCTCGCCTTGGATTTATAAGGTCGCGGTTTCGATTCCCAGTTGTGCCCACACATCGTTGTGTGAATTCTAACATCACCGCTGCTCAATATCGGTGAAGGAAAACGTCGTGAGGAAGCGCATGTCTAAGAACTAATCATTCGAGGACATGTGACATCCACCAACCCGCACTAGGCCAGCGTGTGTGGATTAAGGCCTAAATTCTTTTAACTCGTAAGATAGTTGAGAGAAGACCCGTGCAGTGCGACCCAGAAGTAAGACACTAAAAGGGTTGAAGTGAAATGGTTCCCCGGCAATGTTTATGTCTAGATCTAGACTAAGGCGAAGAAAAGATGTTATTCACCTCTGCCTACATATCCGGGCAGTACAGGCGTAACGCTCTATATGTATCAATATCCATGATAACTTCTGCATTATCCATATCTAGTGGAACCAGTGCACTCTGTGATCCTCAACTGGAGTGAGCCCCGACGTTCCCGTGCCACCCACACCTGCTCTTACTGCGGGAAGGGGTTCGATAGACCGTGGGTGCTGAAGGGACATCTGCGGCTTCATACTGGGGAGAGACCATTTCCTTGTCCCCACCAGCACTGTGGCAGGACATTTGCTGATCGGTGAGTTTATTTTGTACCATTTTTAATAGTACAAAAATTAATAATATTAATTATTCTATTTTGGCGTGGTAGGTAAGGTACTTGCTTTTCACGTAGTGGGTTCGATTCCCACCCGAGACAAACATTTGTTTAAATATGTCTGTTTGTCTTCTGTCTGGGTGTAATTATCAATATTTAAGTATGTATTTACAAAAGAAAAGTATTTTAAGTAGTATATAACCAGTTATCTGGTTTCCATAGTACAAGCTCTGCTTAGTTTAGGATCAGATGACCGTGTGTGTTAATGTCCCTCTATACTATATTATTATTATTATAAGGGTCACACTCGAGGAGATAAATATGAACACTTTTCTCACTACTGAAACTATTTACTGTACATTGACGAGTAAATATCGATATTAGAAATACAAAGTGTTGCCGTTCACGGCGGCGTTTACCGGACGACTGACTGATAATGTTTTTTATATTACTACCCTAATATCTACACACAAAATTAACAACTACCATAGACCTAATAATAACTTGCGTCGCTTACAATTATTATATTATAAATTTGCGCAATCATAAAACATATTAACAGGCCGGTGCGGTGGTCGGTAATATACTTGGTTTTTATGACGCAGGTCGTGGGATCGATTCTCACCTGAGACAGACATTTGTGTGCATGACCACGTCTGCACGCATTGCAATCCACTGCAATATTTCCAAAACATTTGTGCGCAATTCTAAAACATGACATTCATTTTTGACGGGCCTGGTGGCGCAGTGGTTAGTGACCCTGACTGCTAAGCCGGAGGTCGTGGGTTCGATTCCCACCCAGGATAAATCTTTGTGGGATGAGCACGATTGTTTGTTCTGTGTCTGGGTGTAATTTATCTACAATTTTAATGTATTTACAAAAAAAAATGTATTATATCCGTACCTATAATAGTACCCTTAACACAAGCAAATAAAGTTGCTTAATTTGGGACTAGATGGCGCTGTTTGTATGTGTGAAAATATTATTATTATTATTATACTAGCTTTTTACCCGCGGCTTCGCCCGCAGTGGAGATTTTTTTTTTAATAAAAAGTATCCTATGTTACTTCTAATACCTTCAAGAGTGTATGTGCAAAGTTTCATGATGATCGGTTAAGTAGTTTTTGCGTGAAAGCGTAACAAACAAACTTACATTCGCATTTATAATATTAAAGTATGATATGATCTATGCGCGTACATACAATACAGCGTATTGCTACAAAAATCTTATAACTTTTTTATGAATAAGGCCGATTATCTTAATATATATATTTCTTGTGTGCGTGTGTATGTGACTGAACTCCTCCTAAACGACTGGACCGATTTTGATGAAATTTTTTGTGTGTGTTCAATGGGATCTGGGAATGGTTTAGATTCACAATTTTGCGCGGTACGAAGTTCGCTGGGGCAGCTAGTGTTTATGTATTATTTAAATTCTTGCTGCCCTTAGTTTGGCAAGAAGGTATTTATTACACTAGTTATCAAAAATCAAAAAATATAAATGTTAGTTGATTTTAGCGGCTTGTTGTTGTTGTCAGTCCGGTGAACCAATCAAAACTTCTCAGACTACTTAGATAGTGATCTGAAAGAAAAACACCTGCTCTTAATAATAATAATAATTCATTTATTTCGGAATTTCTTCCATAAACTTGTTAGTAGGTAACATATTTCTTAAGAACTAGTGTTAGTAGGTACATAATCTTTATATATATAATTCTTCTGTGAGTGTGTATGTCACTGAACTTCTCTCAAACGACTGGACCGATTTTGATGAAATTTTTTGTGTGTGTTCAAGGGGATCTGGGAATGGTTTAGATTCACAATTTTGGGCGGTACGAAGTGCGCTGGGGCAGCTAGTATCATATAAAAGTATACTGCCTTTCTCAGGCACTCTTCAACTTACATGCATAGCTGTCCAGTGCCCGAGAAAAGGCCCATCAAATCTACCGGCTACAGTAGCCAGGATGCTGTTGGTGCTGCCACGCACGCATCGCCACAGGGATGCTACAATAGGCTAGCTACCAGAATTAGTTATAAATACCAGTTGCATGTCCAGAACCGTATCTCGTCTTGTGAAGGTCTATATTTGAACATTTTCAGTTCAAACCTGCGTGCACATCAACGTACTCAAGGGCACCACTCGTGGCAGTGGAGGTGCGCGGCGTGCGGGAAGGCGTTCAGTCAACGACGGTACCTTGAACGTCATCGGGAAGACGCGTGTAACAAGTACAAGTTAGTCACTCTTTATCAAAGATTAGTCTGGGTGTAATTTATCTGAAGGCATTTGAAAGTTTTAGACTTAAAATATCAGGAATAGCAGACAACTTTAGGTAGGCGCGAATAATCGGGTAAGAAGACGGTATTTCAATAAAATAACTACTCAACAATCTCTCGAGAGCACAATCATGAATTCTACCAGTTAATTACAGATCGTTAAGATTACGTTGGATTAAATCGTAACGTTCACCGAACACGTTATTGCATCTGCACTTCACGACGACACAACGGTGCAACACACAGTGTTAGCCCTTCTAAGATGGCCGCTTCACCCGTGCTCGGTGTTTATTCGTTCGTTCATATTGACATTTTCGAGTGACAGCTGACTTCAAAGACGGATGCGATGACAGTATAAAATGACAGCTGATGCATTGAGAAGTATATGTGCCAACATATCTGTAATATGTATGTATTTGCAAATAAAAATGTATTTGTGTAGATAACAGTTCCTATTACCAGGGTTGCCAGGTCAAAGTTTTACTTCACCCTAGGCTTGGTCTCAATTTTCCCTAGAATCTGTATTATATAAACAGATACCCTAAAATATCTACCTTGTCTTTTCCTTCTGTACGGTTAGCAACCGCACATTGTACTTTGGCCTAGTTATTTTATTGCTAATTTAGTAATTTGTAATAATCATAATACATCACGTACCTACCTAATTACGTCAGTTCGTAATAAGCTAATATTGAAGTCAGTCAACATTCTAACAATTTTTTTGAACATAATTTACTGTGACAGTTACGGTGTACAATAAACATTTTATTTTTTATAACTTTAACATTTTTTATTATTTAACATTAAACATTAACACTTTTGAACATTAACATTATTGTAAGGGAAACAGCTCTTACACCTTTACAAATAAAACAATTGTATTTTTCACAACAACATACATGAAAAGAAAGAGCAACACAATTCATTGCTTTTCGTTCCCTTTGTAGTAAACTACAGAGGGAACCAAGAGCACTCGGTTCGTTCATGATACGGAATCTGTAATTAATCAAAATAGTTTACAGTTATTATATACAGTTATTGACTGTTACCCCAAAAAATACCCCAAAAGAATTCATACCTCAAAAATGACCCTGCTAGTTTACTTATACCCTAAATATAGGGTAAATTACCCTAAGTTGGTAACAGTGCCTCGTACAGAGCCTAGTCTCTCCCAGACTTAATGTGATATTCTCCTGTTGTGTTGCGACTAGTGTAACCTTGCAGAGATCGTCATATTACTTATAGGCCGACCGTTTAACTCGCGTATCGCCTATCGCCAAGATTCTGACTCCTCAAGCTGCACAGACCGTAATGATGATTCAAGCGATATGGATATTAGTGACGAATAGTCTTACATTACTTTTATCTATGGTTAAACAGTTCTTTAAGAGATTTAAATTATGTTTAACCCTTTTCACCTGGGCGCGGGTCTTCACTCAACTATCTTACGAGTTGAAAGTTTTGGCCTGAATCCACACACGCTGGCTAAGTGCGGGTTGGTGGATGTCACATACCCGTTTCCTCATGATGATTTACTTTACCGAAATTAAGCAGTGTGGGCAATGCCGGGAATCGAACTCGTGACCTTATATTTCAAAGGCGAGGTCGATACCACTGCGCCACCGCTGCTCCAATTAACTTTACTAGGTACCCTAAAAATGAACAGTTACATTTTACAACTTTACTAGGTACCCTAAAATTACATTTTCATTTCCCAGAATGCACACAAGAAACTCTTCAAAATACAACGGCAAAGTTGTCAATTGTGATCCGGTACCTATGTACGGCATCATTAGACATCATAACCCTGAGCGAGCCAACCTGGCGAGTGAGTGCGAGGGCCCTATAGACCTCTCTCTAAGCAAGAAAAAGATAGAGCATGAAAATTTATGTACCTAGTTATACTTAGTTCTTTGTAAGTGTAAAATAAATGACTTTTAATATACTAAGATGTTTGCATTGCCCACACTTAATTTAATGCTGTATGTGTTAAAATCCCAGAACATTTAATAATTATATTTGCTTGTGTTATGGGTTTAACCGCGGTCCGGAACCGCGGTCACCGGGCATCACACATTGCCCGGAAGATCTCCCGATCCTCTGCAACCCACAATGTCTTTATAACTTTTGAGTCAATTTCAACAACTTGATTTTTTACTTTTTTTAAATCTTTATTAACAAAGTGCAATATAATCTCATTTTATAAACTTACGGTCTTATTCATGAGAATCATAAAAGACTCTTTAACTAAAATAAACTTGGTCTCTTTCTTCCTAGTATAACTGTCAAGATGTCAGACAAAGCCAAACGAATTATAAACCTATTTTAGCTATGTAATATGAATTGTTCATGTAAGTACTTACCTCGGCAGAGGGGAACGCGCGCATTAAGTTGCGTTGTTTTTCTTTTTTTTGCTGATGTCCTAACCCAATCGGCCGGAAGGCCTCTATTGGTTCACCGGACTTTTTCGGTGAACCGTCCGAAGACGGTCGAACCGTTCAGTTGCGTGTTAATTATTTTACATTTTTATAAGTACCATATTCTTTGTACATATTGTTTGTCTTTGTCTATTATGATGAGATGAGTATTTAGTGAATGATGATGAGTGGGAGTAATCCGGGAGTTTTGACGTAAGTACCTATTACGCGATAAACCGCGAGGGCGTAACATGCATAAACACTTACTGACACTCTGTTATGATATGATACCAAATTTGATTTGTCTATAAGTGAGTTTTTATTATTGGTATGACACACTTGCAAACGATTTCCTTCAGAATGTACCGATCTGTAATTCAAAAACAGGATGCGTTGACGTCAAGATGTACCTATTGCGATTGGATATAACGTTCTTACTCACATAACATATCATTTATATTCCAAAAATCTGAACACGTCGCATGATCGCATGTTGTACGAGTATGAAATTGTGAGTCATTTTGTATGAAAAATGTTACGCAATTTTATATGAAAACGAATACAGCGCCATTTCGGTCTTTATGAATGAGACCGTTCATAGTTTGGGTTTGTGTCCATGTTTGACACTGATGGGTCACACCTACTCTTGTTTTTAATTTTTTCTTCTTTTCTTTCTATTTATGTTTTTTTTTCTCTTTCTATGTGTTTTTTTATCATTTGATTGTGTGTGTGTCCTGTCTTTGTCAAATAAATGTTTTTCTTTCTTTCTTTTATTTACGTGTGCATTTGTAAAGACGCTTCGACATAATACATGTGTGCTGTAGGTGGTTACCTCGCCTCCCCAAAAAACTGGCAGAAACAATTTAATACTAAAAGTTGCGTCCAACACCTCCCGTTTTAAATGCTCTAAGCTTAATAACTATGTAATAAAACATATATCTTTGGAAATAATTTATTATACAGTATACAAATACAATTTGTACAACTTATCACTTATAGCTACAATCTTGGAGTAAGCACTACCACAGTTAATATGGCTAATGCAGTACGGAGACTAGGAAGAAATCGTTCAAAACGGCACACTCACACAAACGCGCACACGAAAGGTGGAGTCGGAACATAATTATTGCCAATACGCGAGTCTGTGTATGTGTGCTGTTTCAAACAAATTGTGCCTATTTTCCGTACTGCTTTAGCTTTAATGTACTGTGGCACTACTCTTACACAAGTACCTACGATACCAATAATAGGAGATTATAAACATTTAAATACCGTGTCCGTCAAGATGGCCGGTCACAACCTATTTTTATATAGAAATAGTTATAGAGTTGATATCTAGTTGCTTCTTCTACTACTATAGGTAGACCGGCTATCTTGATAGCAGAATGGTCGGTTATTATAAAAAGTACCACTATCTACCACTACTATGCGCCGTGAAAAGACTCGGGATTTGAACCCAGCCAAGTCTTGGAACACATAAACTGATTCGGATCCTGCACAAATAATAAGAAAAATAATAGGAGAAAAAAACAGAAAAAAAAGAGAAGTTTAAATTGCCTCAAATCAAATCAAATAATTTATTTCTCAGTATATGGTACATCGGGTTCTTAAAATTATCTCATCAAATGGACTAAGCACCACGGGCATTGTAATGTAAGGGGACTTATTAGGGTTCCAGTAATAACTATGGCGAAATCGTTTAAGTAAAAATGGATTTAGTAACTATATTATGATTAGTAGCAACTCACTAATAATATGGGTAGTACCCGCCATCTTGACGGACAAAAGAACACCCTGCGGTTTCATACATATTGTTACTTCCCAAAAACCACGTGACGTCTCTAAAACATTCGGTTTATGAAAGCGGCTAACCGCTTGTTATTATGAAACCGCGGAGCAGCCAACCGCACATGCGTACGTATACGTACGCATATCATTCGAAATAAGTACGACATCAAATTAGCATCACAAAAGCGCAATTGGTTTGTCAAGGCACTTTCAATTCGACGCATACCGCCGAATGGTATATAAGAGATTTAGTAGAAAATACATTTATTCAAACACAATATTGCACATTTCAAACTAAATTTACAGGTCATAGCCCACTTGCACAACTCCGCTTCCACTCGGCAAAAATAATAGGTATATATTTTGCGACATAAATTTGTAGCAGACTGCTCTCTCTCTTTCTCTCAGCCTGTCCGTTGCCGCGCGCTGGCTGTTCAATCGAGACATAGTCAAACAAATATACGAGTTACTTTAATGTAAACTGCGTCTATTGTGAAAAGTTGGGTGCCTATTATTTGTCGCCGCATAAACAGCGAGCAGTCGCCTAAATTATGTGTTGGGTGGAACGGAAGCAGTGTTTGAGCAGAGCCGTGTAAGTGGGCTGTGACCTTAAAGCGACGTTACAGAGACGTGGGGCTTGCGGCAAGGCATATGTTTTTTAAACGACATTTAAAATGATGTGCTAAGTTTGGTTGTTCTGTTTATAGTCAGGAGGCTCGTGCAGTGGTCCACGTCATCGCATGCGCAACACAGAAATAGCAATGTAAAGATATTTGAGTTGAGGGACATGACATGACGCACCGCGTTTTGTAGACAGTCTCGGATTCATTATCAGCAAATTAAACGATTGCTTAGGGCATTTCATTTTGATATTTGCATTCATTCATTCATTTTCATTCATTCATTCATTCATTCATTCATTCATTGGGGTCACCAGAAATGGCAGAAAAAAAGGTTGCAGAAAAAGAACGTCCAATATATCTATTTCTAAATATATAAAGGAAGAAACTGACGGACTGACTGACTGACATATTAACGCAGAGCCCAAACCGCTGGGTCTAGAGACTCCAAATTGGGCACATAGGTTCTTAATGGGGCCTAGGGGTGCACTAAGAAAGGATTTTTCAAAACTCACCCTTTAAGGGGGTGAAACGGGGTTCCAAATTTTGTATGGAGAAACAAGATAAGAGGGATCAATTTCGCGGGCGAAGCCGCGGGCGGAAGCTAGTGTTTATTAAATCAAGACAGTTTGAATAAATTTTTGGTTGTTGTACCTTGGAATCATGCTTAATTCCCACTTCCCACGACACGCAACACCCTGCGTTTCTGGAAACGAAGCTTAAGATGAAATTATTAATGACATTGCTACATTAATTACAGGAAATGTAAAGAAGATAATATTTGGCGTTTATTTACAATTACAGATGGATCATTGAATTCAAGATTAGTACTTACATTTAACAAGGAACTGTTATACGGACGCGTTCCCGTCTGCCGAGGTACATGAACAGTTTGCATGCATAAACTGTTCACGTTATGTGTTTGTGTGAAGCTTTTATTTACGTGTGCATTTGTAGACGCTTCAACTTTTTTTTTAAGTGTGCGTGAGCATGTTAAAGTGTGCTGTACGTGATTACCTCGCCTCCACCAAAAACTGACAGAAACGTATAACACTTCCCTGTCAAATGTTCTGAGGATAAATAAATAAATAAATAATAAATATTCTGGGACATCAACACACACGGTCATCTGATTCCAAACTAAGCAGAGCTTGTACTATGGAATCCAGATAACTGGTAATATACTACATATAATACTTTTCTTTTGTAAATATATACTTAAATATAAACAAATGTTTGTCTAGGGTGGGAATCGAACCCACGACCTGCGGCGTGAAAAGCAAGTATCTTACTGACCACGCCACCGGCCCGTCGAATCCAAGACTGGTTTAAGTCAAACGGATGCAACGGATCTGTAGAATGCATTTCTACAATTTAACATTTAGTTTTACACAACGATAACATAAGGATAGTAAATAGCGAACAGATTATAAGTTTAATTATATATTGAAAATACAATATTATATTTTGTATTAAACAGTAAAAACTATAGCGAATGTTCTTTACAGTGAGATTAAGGCCTCTGCCTCGAATCTTGCGGGCAGCGGGGCGGCGGCAGCGGCGGTGCGGAAGCGGCAGGATCAAATGCGTAAAATCAAATGGACCGACCCTCGACAACAGCGGCGGGGGAGCGGGCAACGTACGGTGCACTCCAGTCAAGCGGTGACCGCCCGCGCTTCTGCATTGTAGTGTTGTAAGTGGAATTTATTTTTGTGACATGTCGTTCGCGAATAAAAACAAATATCTCGACGACACAAACCCGAACACAACACTACGCCGCTATAATGCCGCGCGACCTGCCCGCTGCTTTCGAGAACGGGTCTGCGTTGCCCGCCCCGCTCCCGCGCCACCGCCGCTGCCGCCCCGCTACCCGCAAGATTCGAGGCAGAGGTATTGAGAGAAAAATATTACTTAACACTGTTGTCTAGTTTTGCGTACACCAGACTGTGGAGGTCATGTGTCGAGTCATTTTCTAAACTGACCGAGTGTACCTACAATGTACACTGCAAATTTGCCACATTACAAGTATAACCCGCGTCAATAAACGAATCCAAAATGGCGGCACTGATCATTCCCTCTTACTCGCACTTTATTGCTGTCTTCAGTCGCACTCGTCTATACAACACACCAAATAAAAGATTTTATTAAAACTATGTATTTAGTATTAGGCAGTAGGTTTCCAACGTTCTAGATAAGTACGGAATCCGGAGTTGGCCTGCCAATCAAGTTCTAATTGGATTCGAAAGCTTAAACAATTTATATACACATCTTCCATATCTTTGGTTTAAACAAGAAAGGTTTATGTAAAACAATATTATTTGTTTTGGACCTGTCATTACAAGTACACACGGCTCCGCATCAAGCTATACATTTCCAGTATAAGCTGATCTCGCATTGTATAGGAACTCCGTACAACGAGAGGTCAGCTTAAACTGGAATTGTAATTGTAATTGCTTGATGTGTCACCGTGAGTACAAGCCGCCATTTTGGTTTCCTTTATTATTGGCGCGGTTTACACGATACCTACTAAATATCAAGAAGTAATTGTAAAAATGTATATTAGAAAATTTGTTTTGGCACATGGATCTCTGTCACATACAAGAGATATTACCAAAATATACATTGTATTGCTTTTTTAAACAAAACGTAAATTAAGCAATATCTACCTCTGCCTACACCTTCGGGTAGTACAAAAGCGATGTTAAATAAATAAAATTTAATCTAATTACGATATTTTCACAGCAAAGACTAGTTCTGACAATATTACATTAAAAGTGCGTTTCATTTTATGTGCGTTTCACGTTATGTTGGTAAATAGATAAAATGAGTAGTATATATCTATCTATATTAGGGCCAACATAAAGTAAAGGAACTCATTACAAAATGGCACTGAAATATTCCCTAAATAAAACTTTTATTTGTACTCTTAGTACGAGATGTTAATACGAAAAAAGTTGTCGAATACTATCAGTAACAGTGTCAAGATTATGAATTGAAATACAAAATTATACACAAATTATTTTACCTAGTTTCTTTACAAATTAATTTTCTTGTTTTACAATCCATCAAATCTAAGAGGTACCGTTTGACGTTTCACTGTTTTCTATTAAATTAGCTTTATAGAGGTGTAATTCACACTATTTTTATTAGCTTTCCTGTAAAATAATTTAATTATGAAGCTATTTTTATTTTAACATAACATAAACAATTTTCATACAAAAAATTAAATTCTAAATGTACTACGTTTAGAACTGTCAAACGGTACTTCTTAGATTTGATGGACTGTAAGCATTTTGCTTGTTATGTAACGAATGTTTTCAGTAAAAAAAAATAATTTGAATTTGGAATAGCCTTTTGACAGATTGAATATAGTATTCGAGAACTACTTTCGTATTGACGAGTTCGTACAAGGTGTACTAGCCACTGAAATACTACTTCTTAACGTTCAAAAGTTTGATAATTCTGAAGACTACTTTTGACAGACTCTTCTGACTGTTAAAACATCAAAATTATACCTTAATTAGATAATAGTTATTTGGCATACCTACCTTTAAAGTTCAAGATATTTAATTAATTATTACTACAGATACATAAATATGGTAACTGACATTTTCCATATAAAGCCACTTAATAGACATCCAAAGCGCTTATCATTAAAAAACTCTTAATTAAAAATGTAAGTTTATTTTTTTTAAACTGAACTAAGAACCTTTACGATTACTTTAGCTTCCAAATAACGATAATTGCATTAGAATCGGCCCATTTTATTAAAAAAAAAATCATTCGTAATCACGAGTGAATCGGTATATTGGACAGGCGCGTCCCATCGTAGATTACATCATTGCTTAATATTAGCGAGTTGTAGTCAAGTGCAAACATATTTTTATTTCAGAATAAAAACAATGTTAAACATTGTTTACCGCTACAAGGCCACAAACTAAAATAAAATTTGTATTATACAATACAGTGTGGCGCGACCTTATCACAATAAGTCATAGAGTAGCATCCACTAGTAGCTATAATGGCGATTTCTTTTGTTTTTCAATTTGTCTATTAGAGATAAATGTCTAAAGCGAGCAAACGTGGACAAAAATGGCGGATTGATATTATCCGGAATGGAGATTCTAGAATGACGGAAAGAAATCGGATGAATCCAAATAGTTCTACAACTACTCCGGACCATATTCTCACGGGTTCGCTCGTATCGAATCCGGAGCGGATGTAGTGCGAAGCTTATAAGTAGGTACTGTGCGTTTGAAATAGGAATAGTACTGGACTCGCGGCTAACTTCATACCAAAAACCAAGCAAAAGTAGCGCCAGCACAAACTATCAAACCACAGACAACAATATTGTTTTAAAATGTATGGAAAAGTGATTTATGTAGAAAAAATTACATAAGTATGTAGCTACATTCAGCTACCTAAGTCAATTTACGCGCTATGATGCGACAAACTTATGCACAAATACATAAACAAGGATATACACACACGTTTTAACTTATGACACCGCTTTTTTCGTTCGAATGTAATAAAATATGTTTGTACCTAAATATTCGACTCCGAATTTCCAATTTCACTGAAACAGCAATAAGATATAGGTTCATATAGATTGATATAGGTTTAGGTTTTTAAATTTTTTTATTCATCTAGATGTGATTATTATATCAAACAAATATTTTTGCCCACCGTACTGGAAAATGTGAAGTTGTTGCGCATTCCGGTCCAAGATGGCGGATTTCCAATTCTATTCTTATTTGAAACGCATAGTATCTTGTTGGTGGACGGTAACTGCACAAGAGAATACCGAACTGAATGCGCCTGCGCTCATGTCCCATGCAGGGTCCGCGCCCATGTTTTGTGTACTGTAGCCATACATTTAAAACTAAGTAAGATAAAAAGCGAAATAGCTACTTATAATATAGTAATAAGACACTTAAATATCAGCTTTATCTTACAGTTATAGAGTACAAAATTGTGCGAAGAATGTATTAAAATGGACGAACAATTTGAAAACCACAGTGCATATTATGCGTTCTTAACCGACTTAAAAAGAAGCAGGTTCTTAATATAGACGTGTTTCTATGTTTGTTCAGGCATAACTCCTTTATATACAAGGAAACTTCAACCAGCGCGCAAACTTTGAGAAAAAAACTTATTAAACAAGTATTTCTTATTTTGATGTTTTAGTACAATAAAATTAAGTAATCGCTAAGGGAAGATGTTTACTATTCATACTGATCATAATGTCACTGTGCGCTGCTATATCAGCTGTGCGGTCGCTGGGGTCACTGACCGCTAATTATACGCCACGCGTTTTCATCGATATCATTCGAATAGATCGCCGATAATTTGCCGATTTTATGTCAAATAAAAAATTAAAAAGACTTATTAACTTATTAAACAGTTAATGGAAATACGTTCTATGTTTTACATAAATCACAAAAAAAAATTACGCACTGAGAAAGCTTTCCTGTATAAGATTTGCTAAGTTTTGGAATTCGCCGCCAGCAAGTCTGTTTCCCAATCGCTATAATCTGCCTTCAAATCACGAGTAAATCGGTATTTGTTGACTAAACTCTTTTCATCGTAGATCACATCATTGCTTAACAACAGTGAAGTTTTGGTCAAGCAAGCCTATTATAGGTAAAAAATATATAAAAGACAATTATAACGGCGGGGGTTCCCTGATGCCTTCACTGTGCCGGGTCTTCCCCGCCATATCGAGGATCGCTTTAGCTTCAGGGTTCGTGTCCAATATACTGACATCACGCTCGTCCTGAAAGAGATAGCAATATTATACTCTGTGGCTCTGAAGCAACTAAAACAAACACTTTCGACGTATAATTTACTTGAAACATTTAGCAGCATTTAGCAAGCGTATCTACATAATAAAAATGACTCACGAAATGTGTTACTAAGCGCATAACTCAAGAACGACTGAACCAATTTTGCTAATTCTTCTTTTAGAATATTCTTTCAAGTACGAGGATGGTTTTTACGTAGACAAAAAAAATAATAAATGCCTGTAAAAGTCTAAAAACAAAACATATCTACACTCCCATACAAACGATTCGTAATAATACATAAAGATCAATTTGAACTTTAACAGGCTGTTAGGCGGTACAAAGTACGCAGAGTCAGATAGTTTTTCTAGAGGACTGGAGGTAAGGCAGCAAGTTTTGGGGGCTGAGTCACCTTCGTACGTGGGTGTAAACCTTTAATTGAATCCCCACACGTGGTCCTCGGGTGGTGCAAATCAGGTGACAATCAACTGGTGGTAGGCTTCGGCCGTGGTTAGTGACCACCCACCAGACAAAGCCGCACCGCCAAATGGCCTTGCCGTGTTCCGGTGCGATGTCTGCATGTCATGCAGAGACCCACCCTAGTCTGAATTGTTACTCCTTTAAGGTTTCTAACCATATTGAGGCTCTTTCCACTGCCACCTTCTCACTGATAATTATTTGTAATCACGAGTGAATCGGTATACTGGGCTGGCGCGTTCCATCGTAAACTACATCATTGCTTAACATCAGGCAAGTTGTAGTCAAGCCTATCGAAGAATTTAAAAAAGTGATTATCGTCTAAAAAACCTCTGGCGTTGCAAACACCAAAGGACGCCGCACCGCCAAGCGGCCTTGCCGTGTTCCACTGTGGTGACTGGTGACACCACAAATTCAAAATAATTTATTTAAAAAAATCGTCTTCTTGACGTTGGATTCTAAGCTCATTTATTATTATTTACGTTATTAACGGACGCACAAGGAAATGAAAACATTTTGTATGGGGATATTTAACGTGTTAAGGTGGGTCGAAATTGTTACAAACAATCGAATCATTAAGGTTACCTAACCTTTAAGGTTTCTAAACATATGGAACCACATTCTACTGGCCACCTTCTCATCGAAAATCATTCGCAATCACGAGTCAATCGGTATATTCGGTAGGCGTGTTGCATCGAAGACTACATAATTGTTTAACATCAGGCAAGTTGTAGTCAAACGAATGCCTATTTTAGAATAAAAAAAAACATTTCCTTGAGCTTATTTCAGCGGCGCAAACTGGAGAAAGGCAGCAAGTGCTTATCGACTAAAACGTCTCGACAACGGGCAAGTGAAACCTCTGGACCTCAGTTCTCGCTCTTTAGACATTAGAACACGACATATTTCGAAAAAAAAAATCATGACGAATGTCGATTGCTATAGACTACTCGTTGCAAGTTGCACGTTGATTGGTAGACTTATCTCTAGAGTGACATTTTGAGAACACGGAAATTATAATAAATAGTAATAAATTCATTTATTTTCTCTATCACAAAGTTACAATGATATGTTTTATGGTACTAATATACTTACACCTTAGGAAAACTTTGTGAGAGACTAGCGCCTGATTTAGGTTTATAAAATAAACCTGTATTACAGGTCACCAGAGCCTTCCCGCAGCTAATGGATGGTGTCTTCTTAAATTACTTTTCAAACGACATTCACTATTATTTTCGACATATTTATGTCGAGTTCGAGATAATATAATCTTCTAATACACAAAAGGTTATTATTTTAAAGAAGAATACTTAAATGATAAATTTTAACTAATATAATAATAATTTAATTTAATTTTTACTGGGAATATTTTATTTATTTTAATTTAATAAAAGTAAGTAGCACTCTTCTTCCTCTCTCCTACTTTTAGCTCTGCCCTACAGGGTTCATAATTGAACACTGTAACACCTTTTACTGTACATTATGGTCTGCAACTATTGAGTATTGAGTATTGAGTATAAAATGTCTAAGACGCGAGAACCGGGGTCTAAGGGTACCTCATTAGAATCCTACAACCTATGTTTACAAACTGACCTCGTCTTTCTCAATAACAGGCTTGTCTCCAACTCCCCAGACTTCAAGGCTCTTGATATGGAAGCCAGGCTCCTTGCTGAGCCGTCGGTACCCACGGTACGTGCTGCACGACTCGGCTGAGGATCCCTCGCCGAATGGGTCCGCGTTCACGAATATACCGCCGAAGTTGAACTGACCACCCATTAACTGGATAACAACGAATTTTGAAGATATAATTTCAACAGTTTGTCGTGTCCCACTGCTGGGCACGGATCTTCTGTCAACTATCTTGAGAGTTCAGAGAGTTTAGCCCTTAATCCACACACGCTGGCCAAGTGCGGGTTGGTGGATGTCACATGTCCTCGAATGATTAGTTCTTCCACCGATATTGAGCGGCGGCGATGATACAGCTCACACAAAGATGTGTGGGCACGACCGGGGATCGAACCCGTGATCTTTTATTTCAAAAGCGAGGCTGATACCACTGCGCCATAGCTGCTCTCTTTGGAGATATATGATAAATATTTTACTAACGTCAAAAACTTTTGTCCTTGAAAAAACTAATCAAAATTAAAGATAATTAATCTTCCCTGATACCTTGCCAACTTTTTATAGAGCAATGTATTCGTTTCTACAATAAACTCCCAAATAATATTAGGGAAATGGCTATTAGTAAATCGATACTAATATTATAAAGCTAAACAGTGTGTTTGTTTGAACGCGCTAATCTCAGAAACTACAGCTCCGATTTAAATATTCTTGCACTGTTAAATAGCCCATTTGTTGAGGAAGGCTTTACTTTTTATCCCACTGCTGGGCATGATATGTAGTTCACGCGAGCGTAGCCGCGGCGGCTGGTTTAAAAAAAATATAAAATCTGTGTTAAGTAAGATGGCATAGTATAAAATATCAGACTGTGTAAGGGATAAACACACTAAAGAAAATGTAATAGATATAAGAAATTCATTAAAAAAGGGTAAAAAAAAACTACAGAGTTTGTTGGCAGTGTTTCTCAGTAGTTGCCAGTCATTCACTGCACGGTAGGAAAAGAAATTGGACTATTTTTATGTAGACCCGCGTCTCAAAAAAAGGCATTTTCATTTCATTTCAACTTTTGACGATTCTAAACAACATTTCATACAGTATTTGAAAAATGTGAAGTCTATAGGCCGACCGTTTAACTCGCGTATCGCCTATCGCCAAGATTCTGACTCCTCAAGCTGCACAGACAGTGATGATGATTCAAGCGATATGGATATTAGTGACGAATAGTCTTACATTACTTTTATCTGTGGTAAAATAGTTCTTTAAAATAGTACTTTGTACCTCAGATGGCGATACGCAAGTTAAACGGTCGGCCTATAGCAGACCTAGTGAATGGATTTTACTCACCAATCCATTGGGCAACGTCTTGGTATGATGATTCATATACTGGTAATGATTGTTGTAAGTGGTCGCTGGGTATACTCTCATCTTAGGGGCGACTGTGAATAGGAACGAGTCCTCCGTCCCCGTGAAGTTGGGGCCCAAGGACCAGGAGACTGGCGCGTACCCACCGAAGATATAGCCCGCGTTGTCTTCGATAATTATTATTGAGGCGCCTTGCTCTTGGATTCGGCCTGGAGACAATGTTTATGGAATTAAAAAAACTTAGTCGTAAAAATCTTATAAGACTAAAATGGACTTTGTTTTTTCTTACTAGTATAAATGTCAAGATAACAGACAAAGACAAGCGAATTTTTTTTTATATAGTGGGACATTAACACACCCGGTCATCTGATCCCAAACTAAGCAGAGCTCGTACTATGGAAACCAGATACTCGTAACCAGATACTACAAATAATACTTTTCTTTTGTAAATATATATTTAAATTTAGATAATTTCACCCATACACAAGACAAACAGACATATTTAAACAAATGTTTGTATCGGGTGTGAATCGAACCCACGACCTTCTGCGGCGTGAAAAGCAAGTATCTTACCGAGCACGCCACTGGCCCGTCAACATCGTTATGAACCTGTTTTAGCTTGACCTTAAAATACGGAGATTAATGTTTAATTTCCAAAAAAATGACACAAATATAACTAACTATAGGCTCCTATCAACATCAGGGACCAATCGACCGAATAACGTAGTCTCCCCAACATCAGGGAGCCCACTAGCATAGTAATTAATAATAATATAAACTAAGAACAACAACAGATATAAGTTTAAAAACGGTACAGACGGTAAGTCTGTGGTGTGTGCGTCTTAAATAATTAAAAAATAAGGTTTAATATCCAAATCAAAATAAAAGAATCACAAACTTTTACTATACTAATTCAGAATATTTTTTTGTTGAATTGACAATTGCGGCCATTTTGATTGATTTACAAAATGGCGGCGTACAATAACTGCAGGAGATTACACTACTATATTATACTTCGACTTATAATTCCATTAGCTTTAAAAAAGTGATAAAAGCATTGCACCACGTCTGTATTTTCGAAAGGAGTAGGCAGCGGTGAATATCACGCACTTTACGCCGACTTTGTTTACGTCCCATACTTAATAGGGGGCGAGCCTATTATTGGTCACGGTTGTGTCATTTGTGGTTCCCGTGACCTCTTGGTTTTTGTGGATACCCTTCGGGACTCCCACGTACCCTGCGCCCACCCTGGGCGGGAGGATCCATAAAGGATTTCCCCCCGGAAAAAAAGGGGGCGAGCCTTCTGCTGTCCCGTTCATCAGCCACATTAATTTATAAACTTCGAGCTACTGCTAACATTCTCTAAGTATTTAGAAAAGTCTTTCCTCTATCCCAGCATCGAACCCGGAATAAGCGAACAGCTTACCACCGAGCAGTAAAGTAGATAGTACATACGTTGAAAATTAAATAACAATGTTACCTGCCATAGTAGAGAAGGACTCTCCGTGTATATGAGAGGAGAAGAGGAACCTCCACTTATGTTGTTGTTTTTGTGGGATGTGACTGTTCAACCACACTATATGGGACAAATCTATGAAGGCGGGGTAGTCCGGCATCGCCTCTAACCCTGGAAATAATAGCTCAAATAATAATAACCTAAAATCCCATCAAGGGGCATTACATAGCAATCCTGAATCGCACAAGCAAAGTTTCACCGACGATTAGAATATATACAAGTTCCCGACACTGGGCCGCTCGCCGGGCATCACACCTCGCCGGAAAGTTTTCCTCTTGAGGGTCAATTTCCCCTCAAGCTCCCGTACTATAGGCAACGTCATTTTTTTAACATTTCAGTCAGTACGAGACGCATACGTCAGATATCACTTCACTACACTTCACTTTTTAATGTTATTGGCATCCACCGTCATTCACAGTGATTCTGCCAACGTCAGGTTGAAAAACATAGTTGAAAATTTCTATGTGCGGTCACTATGCGATTGAGTACAGTAGATATTTAAGTGTGGGCGGATATATTGAGAAAAACAATAACACAAGACAGAACTAAACAAGTTATAAGTAATCCAACAGTAACAAGCTACAAATACATAATAGGCATAGAATACAATACGGGAGACAAGATAAAGAAATGTTAGTCGGAGAGATGCAGACTTATAATTTAACTTCAGTCAGCCTGTCAGTTGTGAAACTGACTAGACGTCAATGCCACTCAGGTTGATTGTCTGTCATTGTCATTGTTACGTCAGGGGGCAATGTCTATAAGATCAGTTGGGTGAGAAAGGGGTGTGTACAAACCAAATTTCATCTCACAAAAAGGAATCTATTTCCATCCAAACATTTTGTGAATACTTGTGATTAGGGAGGTGCTATAATCATGAACAAAGATATTGATTAGTTTTCTGTGTGGTTTGCCGACATTATAAAAAACAATATTCTTAATAAATTACTTATATTAATAATGTAAGATTATATAAAGTCTATTTTTCCTTAGGATGCATATTATGTCAACAAATATGGCCGCCTTGTGACCAGAGACTATATTTTTAGGGTAGGGCCACCATGATTGAATACATTGAATGATTTGTTAAAAGAATGACTGAATAGATTCCTAATCATTCATTATTCGGAACCAAGAAGCTTTACATTAATAAAACACTGAAATATAATAATACAGTCGTATCTCAAATAAATTGTTGAAGACAGGAAATATTATAAATGTTTAAAAAATATGAAAATATAAAAAAAGCAAGCCATACGTTTCAACGACTTCTTTGATATTTTTTTTTTTCTGGCAAATTACCAAAATCAAGATGAGGGGTCAAACAAGCTATTGTTGTTAATTTTTTTATTAATTAATAATCTGACAGTGAATCTGAGTAGGTTAATGCGGATGCGGGACGACTCTGTGTTAGTCAGGGAGAGAAGAGTCACGTGGTTATAAAAAATTAAAACGCAAGCGCATCGAAGTTATTTGTTGGTAATAACGAAAATAAAAGCGAAAGTTGGAAACAGGGCACAAATGCATCGCGAGCGGAGCGAGCGCAAAAAGTTTGTTGGTAGTAATACTGTAAAACAAAGATTGGTAAATTACAGTGCTATTTTCGGCGCGAATCGAAGTGACCGCGGAAATTTAGTTCACTAATGAAAACGCGAGCAAAGTAAGTGCGAAATGTTTCTTTGGTAAAACGAAAAATAAAAACAAAAGTCATAATAGTGCGAGAAAAGCGAGCCAAAAACTATCGTTAGCAAAAAAGAAAATGGTAAATAAAATAAATAAATGAAAAAGCAAGCGAAGCGAGCACTGAATATTTCGTTGGTGATAACGAAAATTGAATACTGGTGAACCACCTGAGAATCAAATAATCTTTATATATATATAATTCTTCTGTGAGTGTGTATGTCACTGAACTTCTCTCAAACGACTGGACCGATTTTGATGAAATTTTTTGTGTGTGTTCAAGGAAATCTGGGAATGGTTTAGAGTCACAATTTTGCGCGGTACGAAGTTCGCTGGGGCAGCTAGTTTACAAATAAAGAATTTGATTTGATTTGATTTGAATCATATACTATTAAGATTATTTTTAAACTTTTCTTGCTGGTATTAATGAAAATAACAGTCGACAAACTTAGCATTAGCATTTTTGTTGGACATCGAGGCTGTTATCTACTAAAATTATTTGGTTTGTCGCGGGCAGCAGAAATATCGACTGCGGGCCGTGCTTTGACGACCGCTGCTCTAGATGAATACCGATAAATTGACTACAGCCTTACCATGTATTAAACTGTTAAGGACAAGATCTTTTAAAATAGGCAAAGCTGTTTGTTTTTTCAAACTTCATAGTAAATTTGAAATCTAGGCACTTAAATACTTAAATTACCCATTTTGGTGTAAACGTTCTCAAGTAATGGCGTGACCAAGGGAAGTACAGATTGATTTTATTTAAATGATGGTTTAGAACATTTTAATGAGTGACGATACGATGCAACTAATTATATTTAATTCAGCAATTTCATACAGCGTCAGTTACATGGTTAAAGAACAAAATTGTCATATTTATAGAAGACAGTGTGTTATCCACTACTAAAATAATTTAAGACAATACTTTACATTAAAGTACAATCTAAATATCACATTTTCATTTGACTGGATATCATTCACTCAGTTCTTCCTAAATCTATGGTTATCGAATCCATAAAAATCTATGTCCACACTCTAATTTAAAAAATATAATTATTTTATTATTTTTTTTGGCTAAGGCGATTAAAAGGTCTCAAAAGTAACTTTACCGTCCGGCATCGGTAGTAATGACGGTATGGCGTGAGTCAACGGCGTGGGACTTTCGTCGCCCTGTTTCTTGTCGATGCCGTACAGGTTCACAAACACCAACTCTGCCATCTGCTTCAGTAATGTGTTGGATTGAAGCCTGGAATAAGAACCAATATCTTTATTTATTTATTTTATTTTTATTTATTTATTTATTCACAATCGTTAGCATGGCCATATATCAACAATATTTTTTACACTATCCATCCATGAGAACAAGAAAATAAATCTATCCAATTCAAGCGGTCAAGCACAAGCCATATGACAAAACGTGTCTAACATATTGTAATAAGTGGTATTTTCTTAGATTAACGCGAATATCACACATTGGAATAAAACTAGTTTATAACGGATTTTAACTCGGTTTATTTTAGAATTATTTATTTCGTCAGTGGGAATTGAATTCCCACGTCAATTAAATTGCCCGGGTGGTGCGAATCAGGTGACAATAAACTTGTGGTAGACTTCAGCCGTGGTTAGTGACCACACACCAGATAAAGTCGCACCGCCGAGCGGCTTTGCAGTGTTCCGGTGCGATGTCTGGTGACACCAAGCAAAGAGTGTGGGGTCGGAATTGGTGCTTTTTTATGGTATCTAACCATATGGAGGCACATTCCACTGCCACCTTCTCACTGAAAAACATTCGTAATCACGAGTGGATCGGTATAGGTACTAGGCTGGCGCGTCCCATCGTAGACTACATCATTGCTTAACATCAGGCAAGTTGTAGTCCAGCGCAAGCCTTTTTCAGAATAAAAATAAATTTAGATCCCGACGTTTCAAAGTCCATTCAGACTTCATGGACTTCGTCATTTATGTAATTTTGGTCACGGGTGGGTACCCGTGACCAAAATTACATAAATGACTAAAAATAAAATTTACTATTACCATTTAGACAGTTGAATCGCAGTGAACGTCACCATAGGAGAGTCCACATCGCCACCCATAGTGGCAGCTATCGCTTCGCCCAGCGCCTGCACATGTGACGCGCGACCTCGGAACCCCTTACTGATCCACATCTGTGCTCGCTTGGACGAGGACGCCTTCAGCACTTTGATGTAAGTCGACGCTATACTTTCACAGTACTGGAAACAGATATTCACGGTGAGAATAAAATAGTACAATTAAATCACCAAAGAAAATGTAATGCCAAGTGTGGGTTGGTGAATGTCATATGGCCTTGAATGATTTGTTCTTAGACATGCCGGCTTCCTTCGCCGTTATTGAGCGGCGGAGATAAAACAATTCACACAAAGATGTGTGGGCACGACCGGGATAGATGAAGATTATTTTGACCTACTCGCTGTCAAGTATAGTAAACGGTTGTATAAGCAAGAGTAAGAGAGATATATATTTACCTCTCTTATCAACTGGTACGGTAGTTCAATGGAATCATCGTAGTCCTTGCCGAGACTGTTGTATGTCACCAGCATGCGTTCGTCCGTGGTACCTGAACAAAAATATTAAAAAGCATCACGAATGTATTATCCGAAGGTGTAGGCAGAGGTGAAGAGTGCTGAGTTTAAGTACCATACGTAATAGGGGGAGAGCCTATTGATCACGGTTGTTCATCCAATTACTTTCTTTTGGTCCAGATGGTCAGGTGGTAATGATTGCTAAACCCGGCAAACCCACCCAAGAGACAACCTCTTAGAGACCCATCAGCTTGCTGCCAGTAGTGGGAAAACTCAGACATCAGCCAGGCATTCGACAGTGTATGGCACAACGGTCTCTTGTCTATAAACTAAAAAAGGCACTCCCTCACTTATTCCTCAACATTATTAAGTCATATCTAGATAAAAAGAAGCTATCAGGTTAAATTCAACATGGAATAGGTACTCTGATCTTTACGAAATTAAATCAGGTGTCCCGCAGGGCAGCATACTGGGCACAATCCTATACCTCATCTTCACAGCAGACATACCAATAAACGACCACACGACAACCGAAACGTATGCTGATGATACGGCTCTACTGTCTTCTCACTCTAATCAAGAAACAGCTTCAATCTTGTTACAAAATCATCTTCATGAAATAGCCCTATGGCTAAAAAGATGGAGAATAAAGGCAAACGAAAGTAAATCTGTCCACGTAACTTTTCCCGATCGTGCCCACATATCTTTCCTAAACTTTCTAAACTCTTAAGATAGTTGAGAGAAGACCCGACACTAAAAAGGGTTGAAGTGAAATAGGTTATAGGAACTGATATACTATTGAAATCCCAAAGGGTATCCACTCAAACCCCCGGGTGTTTCGTAGTGCATTTATATCAGGGAGTCACGGGAACTACATGTGACACAGCCGCGACCATTATTAAGTGTTCTTTCTAAGCATGGAAAAAAGCGTATCAAAATTTATGGTTTTTTTTGTGAAATACCGATATTTAACCGTGCGAAGCCGGGGCGGTTCGCTAGTAGTATAATAAATTACACCCAGATACAGAACAAACAATAATGCTCATTACACTAGGCTTTGTCTTGGGTGGGAATTGATCCCACGACCCGAGTGACGGACGATTGCTATCTAGCAGTAAAAGAGTTTAAAAATCAGACTAGTAGTTCCCTAGATTAGCACGTTCAACCAGACAAACAAATATAGATAATATCTTACCTCTAACATTGTATACATATAACTCAGCAAATCTGTTAAAATCACAGGAGGCTTGTTTCTCTGCGCCCGCGCCGAACAGGAAGTTGGTTAAGTACTGCGCGAGCCGGGGGTCTATTTGCGGTCCCCAGAATCTCTGTAACACACGTAATTTGAAATGTTTAATATCCTGCCGAAGAAAGGTCAGTGGAATGGCGTCAGGAAATTTACCTATACTTTTTTTTATTTTTCGATAGGCTGGCGCTTGACTACAACTTGCCCGATGTTAAGCAATGATGTAGTCTACGATGAAACGCGCCAGGCTAGTATACCGATTCACTCGTGATTATGAATGATTACCGGTGAGAAAGTGGCAGTGGAATGAGCCTCCTTAAGGTTGGAAAACTTAAAGGAGCAACAATTCCAACCCACTCTCACTGCATGGTGTCACCAGACATCGCATCGGAACACAGCAAGGTCGCTTGGCGGCGCGGTTTAGTCTGGTGGATGGTTTATCGGTTCCTAGTATCCGTAACACAAAAGCAAATATAATTGCTTTATTTAAGACTAGGTGGCGCTGTGTGTGTGAAAATATCAATATTATTATTATTATCTCTGTCTATCTAATACCTAACGAGCAATTCTTGTATATAAATACCTCTAAAATTGTATAATCTGAATCTCGGAAACGGATCCACCGATATTCATGAAATTTAGTACCTATGCAGGGAGTTACGGGGGTTTCATTTTTAAAAAATGACATTTTATTCGTGTTTTGAGGAAATGAAAATCTCATACATTATCATTAGAATACGAAACCAAATTTCGCAATAATTTTTTATTGCGAAATCGGAGCATAAGCGGTTATGAAACCAGGTAACCGCAGTTCGAATACTGATAAATATTTTATTTATTTTCGTTTTACACTTCTTCTTTTTGTGAGTAAAGCTATTATTGGGAGTCCTTGTATATAATTTCCAAAAAAAAAAAACGTACTAAGCTAGGTCATCCAGGTACTAAATAAATAAATAAATAAATATTCTGGGACATTAACACACACGGTCATCTGGTCCCAAGCTAAGCAGAGCTTGTGTTATGGAAACCAGATAACTGGTATATACTATACATATAATACTTTTTATTTGTAAATATATACTTATAATAGATAGTTACACCCAGACTCGACAGAAACACAAATGTTCATCACTAATGTTTGTCTCGGGTGGGAATCGAACCCACGACCTGCGGCGTGAAAAGCAAGTATCTTACCGACCACGCCACCGGCCCGTCTTGTAATAATTACACCCAGACTGAAGACAAACAGACATTTTCATGGAAAAAAATGTCTATCTTGGCTGAATAGCAAGTATTATACCGACTACGCGTCCAGTCCATTATTTCACCACCAAACGTATGTAGTGATGAAATGAAACTTAAATATTTTGTCTGGATGCTGTGTTACCGGGCGTTTGCACTGCACAACAAAACATGATACAAGCATAGTCTTATCTCTTTCTACACATCTCTAAACGATAGAGATAGATAGTGCTTGCAACATGTTTTGCAATGGAAACTAGGGGTTATAAAGATTAATCGCAAATGAAATAAAATTAGAACTGTTTACAAATGTCTAACACAGATTAAGAAGCAGTGATTAGGACTCGCGAGTCTTGCGCTTTAGGCATTTACGAAGTCGACATAATAATATGTAGGTATGTATGTATAATATGTGAGAAAAACTATGACTGGGTGCTCTTTAATATAACTGCCAAAAAATACCGAGCAAGCTCGTTTATCCAGATACTTAATAAAAAACTCTAAATCCCGACTGCGTCAACATCTGTCAACCTAATTGATTGGAGAACTGTTTTGGCGCGAAAAATCCTATTTTTTTTTCATAATTTTGTTGTACCCAGTATCACTGTCACGATTAAGACGAATCTCATGATACCTCTCAGGAGCAGATGCGACATGCTTTTTAGGCTCTAGGGCGCGGCAAAGATATATACGGACTCCTTTCGGCGTAGTCGGGTAAAATTATACACGTTTCTCTGAAGCAAAAGCTGAGATTGACAATTTTTTTTTAATCTAAATAACATTTTAATAGCCATTGTTATTAGTCTTCTGTTTTAGCCTTTTGCAATCTTAGTGGTTACGTAATTTATTTATTTATTTATTGGGATCTCCAACAGAGAATACATAGATACATTTAAAAATATCAAGTAAAAAAAGAACACTTCCCACTATGCTCCTCCAATTGTAGGAAATCACAGCATGCACATATAATAACTAGGCTACAATTCAACATTTATTTATTTATTTATTTATTTATTTATTTATTTATTTAAACTTACACACACTATCTTTACAGGATGATCCTAATACAATAGTGGTTAGCAAACCTAGGTACATCAAATAAATTGAAAAGTATCTACCACACTTATAAAAACACAAAATAACACAATTATTAAAAAATACAAAGTAAAAAACAATTATTAAAAAACACATAAAATATAAAATATAAAATGAGCAATAACACAAAATAAAAAATGTTTAAATATAACTAACAAAATTCAACAAAACTTTTGCGAATTCACTCAGATTGCATGAGAATATGTCAATTCTCTCATGCACTTCATTTATTACACATATTGTGCGCGTGAGGGGTGTTTTTGATAGCAGGTTGGTTCTGCCAGCAGGCACAGCTAGCAGAGGAGGCCGCCGCCGCCTCCACACGTATCGGTCCGGCACGCACAGTTTTAGATTACTCAGTATACCTGGATTGTGAGCTACTCCACGTAAGAGCTTTACCACATACGCCGCAAGTGTAAATTCCCGACGCACTCTGAGTTCGTTGTACCCTACCATACCCAGTACAAACAATGTAGGATACATCAGCGGGTAAAATGGGTATACCCCATAAAGTTTAAAATACAAATGTCTTGTAAATTTATTTTGTACTCTCTCCAGCATGACATTGTACTTCGCTTCATGAGGAGCCCAAATCACCGCACTGTGTTCCAAGTGACTCCTTACCAAAGCGTCATACAGCACTCTGAGCGTGGTAACGTTTGTGAACCCCTGCGACTGTCTCAGCACGAAACCCAGATTTCTATATGCCTTCTTACAAATCGTAACTATATGGTCCCGAAAAGTTAGATCAGGGGTAAGCAGTACTCCTAGATCTCGTACCTGAGACACTCGTTGCATAGGCTCTTCCTCTACTTTGTATTCGTAGGCTAATGCAGACTTCGCACGCGTAAGTGACATCACTGAACATTTCGCTGTGTTGAAATAGAGTTTATTTTTATGGCTCCACTCTACCACCCTATCGATGTCTTCCTGCAATCTCTCACAGTCCGACTTACCCTCGACCTTGAGCAGCAATTTGAGGTCATCTGCAAACAATAAACATGAACTATGCTTGACTACGTCTGGTAGGTCATTTATCATTAAAATAAATTCGAGAGGACCCAAATTGCTGCCCTGGCTCACGCCTGACCTGGTGTAGTATGGCTTAGATTCGAACCCGTTGTAGTCAACGTACTGCTGTCGGTCTTTTAAGTAGCTGGCAAAGAACTGTAGTAGGTGCGGGGTGCAACCAATTTTTGCCAGCTTCATTAGCAGTACATCATTGTCAACAGTATCAAATGCCTTTTTAAAATCAAAATATGCCGCGTCTACCTGCATCCCAGCATCGACCGCCGGCACCACCCTCTCCATAAAGTTTAACAAATTAGTGGCAGTGCTTCGCGCCGGCCGGAACCCGTGCTGCGCGTCCGATAGCTGTGAGTTTACTTGAGCCTGCATGCAGCCTTGGATGGCAGACTCGAACACTTTTCCAGGTGTCGACAACACTGCCACTGGTCTGTAACCACTGACGTCCTGACCTATCTTACCCTTGGGAACCGGAATCACTCGCGTGGTTTTCCACCTAGGCGGAAACGTTGCTTGTTTTAAACAAGTATTAAAGATATGATGTAGGGGCTTAGCCAACACCTTGCCACAGTCTCGGAACAGAAAAGATGGGATGCCATCGGGGCCAGACGAACGCTTGGGCTTGAGCTTTCTGAGTGCTCCTATTACGTCTTGAAGACTAAGAGCCTCAATGTGAATCCGCGCACTGTTCGCTTCCGCCTCCGTCCCCGCCGCCCGCGCATCCAGTTGCGGCTGTTCTTTATTATACACCGACTCAAAAAATAACGCAAATTCTCGGGCGCACTCCTCATCCGAAAGCTGTTGACCATCTTTCATGATGATTTGCTTGCTTAACGTACTTCGTTTCGACCTAATATACTGCCAGAAAGATTTAGGATCTTTTGAAAATTGATTTTGTATTTTTAACTTGTGTTGTTCGTGTGCAATTTCAATTGATTTTTTAATACGAGCTCTATACTTTGAAAATTCGGAATAATCGCTATCCAGCTTTGTTTTTTTGAAAACTTTATGAAGGCTAGCTTTTTTCTTAATATCTCTTATAATATCCGCGTTATACCATTCAGGATAAAGGTATCGAGAATTTTCGCTTTTAGGATTTTTCCAGGGTACACATGTATCTAAAATATCACTTAGTTTATCATAAAATATATTCAACATATCTTCCAAATCATGCATCTCGTAAATCATACTCCAATCTGTGGAAGTCAGCATAGAATATAACAACTCGTAGTCGGCTTTATAGAAGTTCCACTGCGGCCTAGTACTACGCGAACTGCTAATACCGGCGTCAGAGGACGTGGGCGGGGCGGACGCGGCGGGTGGGGGGAGAGCGCGCGCACAGCGCACGCTGATCGCTAGCGGCGGGTGATGTGCGTCGATGGGAACGAGCGCGTCGTCGGCCGCTACCACAGACAACTCTCCACTAAAACTTGTGCTGAGAACCAAATCCAATTGACGACCTAGATAGTTTGGTACTGTGTTACTCTGAGTGAATTCGCAATAGGACACAAAATATTCATAATAATTTTTAACATTTATAGGACACGAATACAAATTAAAATCACCAATAACAATTATTTCTCTGTATCTATCAGATAATTTTTCTATTATTCTAAATAAAGTTAAGTAATCATTCTCAGAACTCCCTGGTGGTATATAAACAACGCAACATAAAAATAAAAATCTACTTTTAAAATAAACCGTTGCACTAACCATTTCAAAAACGCAGGCATCTATTGACGAATCCGCGATTTCTCTCAGCTCATAACGGTGTGTGGCCACTAAAAACGCTCCTCCCTGCTTCCGACCATCTGCTCTATCGCAACGTATTATTTGATATCCCGGAGGAATAATTTCGGAATCCTCTATAGAATTATTGCAACCAGATTCTGTTATTGCCCAAATATCAAAATTGAATGTCTCAATGTTGGTTCTGAATTCATCTAGTTTAGTTCGTAAACCTCGTACATTTTGATAGAATATGTCGATATTATGGCTATAATATTTTTGATTTTGTTCGGTTTGGGTTCCGAAACCAAGTCCACTCACAGAATTCTGCATTCATTGGCCAGATTTCGGTTTGGTTCAACTTATCGTAACTCTTTTCCGGTACTCCAATGACAAACGATGAATAATCTCTCTGGATTTTGTGTTTGATTTTGTCAATTTTAATTTGAACATCTGAGCCACATACATTTTTCACATGGTCGGCTAAAGCTTCCAGAGTAGTATCCGGATGCATTCGCCAAACATGTAAATATTTTTTGCGGTCACTAACTTGAATTGCCTTTAACTCTGTATTTGTTCCTACTCTAACTTCTTTAAATTGCTTGTTCCTTTTTTTGTTTTCAACAGTCATCCATCTTGAATCAATCTTCTCCGTTTCATCGTTAGGCAGTTCACTAGTTAACAGTGAGCTGGTACCACATGAGGTATTTTCTGTTAAAATTTTTACAGACTTCGTGGCTCCACATTTATCTGCCTTTTGCGTTTTGATGTAGGTATGACGCGTTTTATTGGAAGCGTTGGAATTATTCTGTCGACTTACGACCTCGGCAAAAGAAGATGTAGAAGGAACCTCGGCAAAAGAAGATGTAGAAGGAGGATCACGAGGAATATCGGCTGTTACTTCGTGGGTTTGGTTGTTCTGAGTTAGCTTAGCTTCAACTTTTTCTTCGAGCACCATCATCATTTTAATTAATATGCCCAACTCGGTTTTAGTTTGAGAAAATTGATTTAGTAGAAGCGAAATCGCACTTGCCTGGCTGTCCATGCGAGCTACTATATCAGTTTTAAATTCTCTCAATTCTTGAAGTAGTAAGGAATCAGAATCCATATCAATAGTTATGGGTGAATACTGAGTCTGACCTCCGCGCTGAGTGCTTACATTGTTAACAGGAGTGACAGGAGTGGTGGTATTAAAGCTAGGTATGTTCATGCGTACCGGGGTTTCATCGTTGCCTCTTTTTGGCTTAGCACAGATACATTCCGGACATAACCATTTCTTTTTATACGTCTGAGTGTATGCTTTATACGCCTCTTTTTTTATTTCGAGACAGGCTATGTCATACCTTTTCATGCATTTATCATTGGCACATTCCATGTAACAATCCATTAGAAGCGAACTACAAGCGCTGCAATTATTAGGCATTGTTATTTGGTGGATAATGCAAATTAAAATAAAATTTTTGATTTATCGCTAAGTATTTCGCGGTTCACAGCAGCCAGCGGCGCCAAGCGGCGCGTAGGGACACGACGTTTTCGGACAAGTGCTGCGGCGGGCGGTGGCGCGCGTAATGTATCGCTCGCGTATTTTCGAAAAAATAGTTCACCCCACTTTAGTACTTGTTTTACTTACGAAAAATCACTAAATTTAGCAAATTAAAGTTCAAAAAAAAACAAAAAAAGATAAAATGTACGTAGGAATTAGTAAACTATTAAATATCACACAAAAAGATATAGCTGCTGCTCAGGCTCGATCTTGGTGCACTACGAAAGTCACTGAAGTTTCCAGATGTGTTATCCACTGAACCACTGGCTAGTCCAAATTGGGATTCAAATTGTTGTTCTAGTAATTCCGTATTTACAAAATATGAGCGTCGCCGCGTCGTTTGAAAATTTAAAAATATTTAAGTTTTGTTTGATGCAACCGTCACTTCACTTTTATTTTTGTATTTTTTAACCATATCATTATTATTACACTTAGATTTAAATTGCTATCAATTAGTTTAAAAACCTTTTCATTACTTTAATTTCTATATTAATCAGGTAATCTTATTTACATGTTTTTCACTGTTAGATGTTTTTATTATGGAGGGAATTTGAGTTAGGCGTAATATTTTAACACTTTATGCTATGTATTGCACTGTCTTTCGTTTCACTAATAATATATGTTTAGAATTAGAGTTTATTAAGTCACTTTAGCACAAGAAAAGTTCTGAACCTCTTGATTAACTATTTTTAAAGTTAAAAAATACGGAGCAACAATGCTTACATGGCGAGCAGCGCCACCTACCTGTCATTAATAATAATACATAAAACATTAATAATAATACATAATTTTAATAAATTTAAAGTAAGTATATAAACTAATCATAATAATAAAAACTAAAGTAATGTGTTTCAGGAAGAACCGAAAATATTAACTGTCGTAGTAATATATATAAATAACAAACAAATATTCTCTGTGATCTGTAAGTGTAGTAAAAGTAGCTGTAAATGTAGTATTAAATAAATAAATAAAACTCCAACATGGCGGACAAGATATTTTTAATACAAATACCTTGTATGGGAAGGTATCAAATGAATGGACTTGCTGAGAATAATTAGAAAAAATAAAAATTAGAAAAAAAAACGCGTTCATAAAAGTTTCTTTAACTGTAATTAATAATAATAATAATAATATAGTGGGACATTGCCAGTCATCTGATCCCAAACTAAGCAGAGCTTGTACTATACTACATATAATACTTTTCTTTTATAAATATATACTTAAATATAAATAATTACACCCAGACACTAGACAAACAGACATATTTAAACAAATTTTTATTAATATGTGCTCACCAAAGGCGCAGAAGTAGATATGAATATAAACTCTACATATAAATATTAGACATGTTCTCCGTTTCATGTTCAGTTTATGTGTCAGTTTACGAGGGTTGTAACTCTAAAATAATTTAATAGTTGACTAAATACAGTTATTTTAACGACAGTGGAACGGTTTACTTTGTACCTGAGTGTAATGATGTGTAGAATAATTACATTCTAATTTTAATCTACTACAAATATTAGGTCTACATGACCAAAGAGCAGCGGTGGCGCAGCGCTACGGGCCTCGCATTAGAAAAATAAAGTAGCGGGTTTGAGACCTGGTCGTTCCCCCAAATATTGGTGTGAATTGTTCCATCTCCGCTGATCAATATCGGTGAAGAAAAACATCATGAGGAAACCGGCATGTCTAAGAACTAAACATTCGAGGACATGTGACATCCACCAACCCGCACCTGGCCAGCGTGTGTGGCCTAAACACTCAACTCGTAAGATAGTTGAGAGAAGACCCGTGCCCAGCAGTGGGATACTAAAAAGGGTTGACGACGAAACAAAAATATATAACCCTTCGAAATAAGAACCTCTGCCTTTTAAGTCGGATAAGAATATGATATTAACTCTATTCTGAATTCAGCCAGACATTACATTACTCATAAAGATCTATGAATGTACTATCAAACAAATAGATATCTCTTTAATTTAAAAAAAAAAACGTTAACTGTCCCTCCCTATGCCTAAATGTACTTAAGCTAGTTTAAAAATAAACATGACTAGCGGCCCTCCCCATCTTCGCCCGGGTAGCTTCAGCCCACTCAACAATTTACAAAAAATTTGATAAATACAGAACCGCTCAACCGATTTTATGCAAACTTCACATAAACCATCTACTAAATAGTCCAAACAATGCCTAAACATTTGGTTTGAATAGGTAAGCCTGGTTTTTTAGCTATAAATTACAACGAAAAGTGACACTGATTTTTATATAAATAGATTAGGGTAACACGACGTACAAAAAACCTACTAAAGTATTACTATAATTTATAATTTGGCCAAAATTGATAATTGATTGATTGATTGGCCTGTGAATGACTCCATCTTACCTGTAAGACTTTTCATTTGTTTGAAAGTAAGTAATAGTTTATTTTTTATTATGATATAGGCTTGCGCTTGACCACAACCTGCCTATTCCATTGTATATCAGGCGGGTTCCATCGTAGATCAACGATGGAACACGCCTGTCTAGTATACCGATTCACTCGTGATTTCGAATGATTTTCACTGAGGTGGTGGCAGTTGAATTAGACTATATGGTTAGAAACCATAAAGGAGCATCAAACCCGACATCGAACCGGAACACGGCAAGGCCGCTTGGCGGTGCGGGTTTGTCTGGTGGCACCAGTTTATTGTCACCTGATATGAACCACCCGGGGCCTTTTTTTTTAATTCTTGAATAGGCTGGCGCTTGGCTACAAGTTACCTGATGTTAAGCAATGATGTAGTCTACGATGTGACGCGCCAGCCCAATGTACCGATTCACTCGTGATAATGACTTTCGGTGAGAAGGTGGCAGTGAAATGAGGCTCCTTAAGGTTGAAACCATAAAGGAGCAACAATTCGACCCACCCTCTTAAATGGTGTCACCAGACATCGCACCGAAACACGGCAAGGCCGCTTGGCGGTGCGGCTTTGTCTGATGGGTGGTCACTAACCAAGGCCGAAGCCTACTACCAGTAAATTACCAGTAAACATAATTACCAGTTGATTGTCACCTGATTTGCACCACCCGGGGACCCACGGACGCAGGTGACTCATCCATTCTAAACACCTATTTTATTCCTTTAGAGTATTTATATAAAAGCTTGTTTCTAAAAAAGTATTTTGTTATTAATAATTCATTTATCACTCAACGATAAATATGAAGAGACAGACAGGTCTGTGCAAACACAAAGAAATAAAAAACGTTAAACAGGTACCTAACCTTAACATTGATCAGAAATCACGTGTGTTGATAGTACATTATTAATAGCGTTCGTTATATGCGCACACGACTACAACATAAACCAATCGACCGGCCACCATATATTTTTATTATTCACAAAATATTTAAGGTCGATGTATTTACGGGATACCTGGTTTTCCTCAATCTTAGGCATGGAGTTTAACTACTATTGTTTGGGTCGGGCCATGAAAACGTAATTCTTACAGAAACACTTCTTAATATTTTAATTTATTAACATAACGGACAATTAACGCGCTCGCCTTTAATTTGGCTTTGTTTCAACAGCAAGCAGCGGTGGCGCAGCGGTACGGGCCTCACCTTAGGTTCGATTCCCGGTCGTGCCCACACATCTTTGTGTGAATTGTTCCAACACCGCTGCTCAATATCGGTGAAGGAAAACATCGTGAGGAAACCGGCACGTCTGAGAACTAATCATTCGAGGACATGTGACATCCACCAAACCGCGGATACCAGTCAGTTAAACTCTCTCACCTCGTAAGATAGTTCAGAGCACACCCGTGGCCTGCAGTGGGACAATAAAAATGCGTTGAAGTGAATGTTTCGACACGGGTTGCACCGGTCGTGGTCGCAAGCAACCCGTGTCAGTACAGTTAACAAGAAGAAAAGAACAAAAGAACTAAGAGTATGTGTGACCCATCAGCGTCAAACATGGACATTGCTCAGTAAACGCTGTGAGTACCTACTAGAGGCGACCCACAGCACTGGTTTTTAGCAATTTTCATATTGCCACAGTGTGAGGCCAGGCGCCAAGGTTGCCAAAAGACCAAACCTGCATATGTCCATTAAAATGGTAATTTGTATGTATTTAGGAGAGAAAAAACCAAATAGATAGGTAACTAAACATTATCGCCATTACATAATTTTAAAATTCACTATTAAATATACTTCTGGCTCACGGGCTAGAGGTGTTATAAGTTTTTCTGTCACAAAGCAGATAGCGCTTACAACCACAACCGCACGAAGCCTTTTAAAGTATCATGACTGGTATTTGGCAACAAATCGCTGAGGATTTTGGGAGCTGAGTCCCCTTCGTGCGTGGGAATGCGCCTCTGATCTGAATCCCGACACGTGGTCCCCTGGTGGTGCAAATCAGGCGACAAAAACTGGTAATAACTGGTGGTTCGCTTCGGACGCGGTAAGTAACCAGACAAAGCCACACCGCCAAGCGGCCTTGGCGTGTTCCTGTGCGATGTCTGGTGTCAAAATTCAAAAGCCACTGCCACCTTCTTACCGAAAATCATTTGAAATCACGAGTGAATCGGTACATTGGGCCGGTGCGTTCCATCGTAAACTGCATAATTGCTTCACATCAGGCAAGTTGTAATCAAGCGCAAGTCTATTGCAGAATTTTAAAATAAACCGCTTCCGTTATCGCTAATTTTATGGCTCTACATAACCTTTATTATAGCACCATTGTTCAACAAACAAGGAAGGAATGTGGGTGGTCTGCGCCTTACATCGCTGATAAACAGGGAACCCACAACATGGATTTTTGTAGGTGATTAATTAGGGAAATTTACAACAATTCAAACAGTCGAACACCGGGCGGCGCGGCAGCGGCTTTTTATCTTCATTTGAAGGCAAAAGAGCTACTAGAATTATACGAGCGACTGCCATCAGACTTCTAAACCCGTAGGGAACCAGTAGCCGAGATGGTTAGACTAGGTGCTAGATTATATTGGCTTCTGACTACATGTAACGATTGGAATAGATGTGTTTAATAACAATCGGGAACGAAGGCTTAACGTGCTCTCCGAGGCACGGAGTGTAGTCCCTCAACCAACTAAACACCGAAACAAATCTTTGTTGTTACACAAATACGAGTATTGTCCGGGGGGGAATCGAACCCGCGACCTGCTTACGACTCTGATACCGCTCGACTACCGAGGTTGTCGTGATTCTGGTAGCTAGTCGCATCAGATTAGACTCCAGGAGCCGACCCTAATAGAAATGGGAAAAAGACAAGGGGAATGAATGATGAAGGCAAAAGAGGGACATGCCGCTACAAGGCTCTAACACTTGAGGTACCGCGCTTACATCGTTACCTTTCAAATGAGATCTTTTTAAACACGTATATAAATAAAAAGATTTATAATTTTTCACTTCACTTTCAGTGAGAATTGTCCCTTACTTAATAATAGTGGCCCGCCCCAGAATCGCGCGGGTGGCAGAACCTCAACAAATTATACATATAAACCTTCCTCTGAAATCACTCTTTCTATTAAAAAAAACCGCATCAAAATCCGTTGCGTAGTTTTAAAGATCTAAGCATCGGGACATAGGGACAGAAAAAGCGACTTTGTTTTATACTATGTAGTGATGGCCCATGTTGGGCGCCAATTTAATTAGTCTAGTTGTAGTGGGCGCGGCTGTCGACGTCGCGAATAAATAGACTCTGACTGACGTCACCCGAAGCCTGGCAAACAACAGAAATAATGGGACAAACACTTGGAATATTAACTGGTACCGCCCTTGTTTGATCAACTACACAAACCAACCGCACTAGATTTTCTTAGATTTACGCGAATATCACACATTGAAATAAAACTACTTTTTAAAGGATTTTATCGCGGTTCATTTTAGATTTTAGATCCCAAGAATGATCTGCGAAGCTATTGAAATTAAAAAAACATCCTAATTTTAACAGAGAAAATGGTTGGAATATACCACCAGCTTGGGACCCAGTGTTTAATTTACTTGTACTAAAATCCAAGCAAAATCAACTCAGAATTCAAGATGCTGTGAGCTCAGTTTGATTAATTCGGAACGCAACTTAAATAATGATGTTTGTAGGTGGTCATTAATAATTGTGATTAATATTTTTGGACGTCAAATACCTCAGTCCACCCGTGAACATGAAGTCTGAAAAGACTTTGAAACGTCGGGATCTAAAATCTAAAATAAACCGCGATAAAATCCGTTAAAAAGTAGTTTTATTTTAATGACGGTTTTTATACAAATTCAAATATATTTATTTGTGAACATAAATAGCTACCTGCTACAGGTACCTTGTCTTATTCTAATACACATCGCTATGTTTAGCCTATCAGGCATACAAATTTTTAGATACTGATTTTGAATTGATTACTTAATTAAATAAAATTAAGTCAAATAAAACTAAATTACATACATTTTAAATAAATCGGACACCTGACCCGCTTAGCAAGAATTCACCAAAAGAATAATATGCTTTTTTAACCAGTAAGTTTTAATATATCACCTACTATATTCCCTACTAACTCTGCCTACCCTCTTAGAACAGTTTCTAAGTTCCAAAGTTTCCAAGTTGACGTCTATTTTTCGTACAAAATTTCATGTTCTAAGGTCAAGTATCTTTATAGGTAACTTATCTTACACAAAATTTCGAGAACAAACTTTGTAAGAATTGTAAGAATGTATGGATGTTTATTACTCTTTCACGCAAAAATTACTGAACGGAATTAGATGAAATTTAGCACAGAGATAGATTATGATCTGGATTAACATATAAGGTACTTTTTATCCTAATAAGTACCACGCGAGCGAAGCCGTAGGCGGAAGCTAGTGTACTAATAATATAAATCTGAAGTTAATTTTTGTTTGGTTGAATTGGAAGATCTTAATGAATAACTACACAGCACAAATTCTTCAATATAAAAAACATACATATTATCATGCTTATATTACCCGAAGGTGTAGGCAGAGGTGAATATCCCCCAGGTTTCCCCGACTATGAGGTCCCATACGTAATTGGGGGCGAGCCTATTGCCGTCCAACTGGAAAAATTCCACTCTTCGAGCTGCAACTAAGATTCTGACTGGCCTGGTGGCTAGTGGCTAGTAACCCTGACTGGTAAGCCCAAGGAAGTGGATTCGATTTCACATATATGGACACAGGACAAATATTTGTGTGATGAGCACCCTGGAATTGAACCCAGAACCTCGCGGTTATTAATCGAACACGCTTACCACTAGACCACCGAGGCAGTTCTTCAATACAAACATCATTAAAGTGTATTTGGCACATAAATGCTTTTAAAATCAACAGAAACAGTTTGAAATCTCATAAAACTGATGGTCATTGGTACATTATGATTATTTTTGAATACACCGGTTCATCTACATTCAACATCTGATCATTGGAATTTAAACCATCGATTTTATTACAGAAAAACAATCGATTGTCTGTAAAGTCGGTTTACTGACGATAGTTGAACGTGACAACGTCATAAGAAAATACTAAAGGAATGGTTTCATTTTACAAAAAAAAAAATATTTTTTATTGTATAGCAGCTGTCCACGCGGACACATCGCTCCCGCGGAGACACAATCGGTCTTTTTGTCGCTCGTTCCGCGCTCTCGCTTGCACTTCAAGCCTTAAATGGAACGCCTCAGAGCGAGGTAACGCCGCATGAGTCATGTTTTTTCGTGTGTGCAGCCGGCTCCATCAAATTATAAGACGTTGTCACGTCAATAAACTGTGATAGTAATTCAAAACTCGATTAGATGTCGGTTAAACAGGACTTTAATAGTTTATGATGTTATTTTTTTAAACTTTCATATAAAATTATTGTATACTAGCGGCCCGCCCCAGCTTCGCCCGGGTAGCTTCAGCCCACTCAACAATTTAAAAAAAATGTGATAAATAAAGAACCGCTCAACCGATTTTGTGCAAACTTCACATAAACCATCTACTAAATAGTTCGAACAATGCCTAAACATTTAGTTTGAATAGGTAAGCCCGTTTTTGAGTTATAAAATTACAACGAAAAGTGGCATTGATTTTTATTTATATAGATTAAATATTCATCATAGACAAGATAGCAATAGACGGCGCTTGCGGCAGCGCAGGTTAAATGGCAGCGTTTTCACAACTTTCAATAATGCGAAACGTTGGGTTTCCTGAAAATGCTAGGACAGCTCAGTTTGGTAATCGTGTAATACAGACTCTTCGCCACTGTTAGGTATTATAAATTATGTGTTCATAGATATTCATTAGATGTGTAAAGAGTAGGTACTGTAAGTACTAATAGTCTTCATTAGATGTGCCTCGAGGTCGCGGATTCAAATCCCGCGCCTGGCTATAGTATTGAGACTTTTCAAATTTTCAGCACTAGTCCTAAGTCAGTCTGATATCCATACCCGGTTAGCACGTATAGCCGTCGTTCCGGCGCCCTATCTTTCACCGGTTGTGTCGGCCAATCCGTCAGACTGAAGGGTATTAAGATTGCACTCCTGCCTGCGTACACACCTAGTCATCTATAATATCTCCTGCGTACTGCTGTATGCCGCCGCGCTGTCTCAGAGCATTTAGCACGGGAGCAATTATACGCAACTAGTAGGTACTAAATTAATTTTGCCAGTGTTTGGGGAATGCAAAGAAACGTACACATGTAAAAATTGAAGCGTATTTACAAATACACACAATGGTACACACAAACATACAAACTGTTCATGTACCTCGGCGGCAGAGGGGAACGCGCTCAATAACAGTTCCGTATTAAATTTTCTAAGGTCGCTGTAGTCGGAAAAACGGCTAGGATATGTATTATTACTAATAGTTTATGTTCTGCGCTTGCTACGGTCGATCAAGATCTACAAGATTTACTGAGACTTGTGGCGTAAACTTTGTTGGAAATAGCTTCTGCGGACTATATACCGTAAACGATGCGGTAATTGTAAAGCTACGTATCCACTACAGCTGTCCTGCAGCCGTATTGACACCGCTAAGTATTATTACTGCAGTTGTTCGAAAGAGAAGTTGCTCTACACATTGTATAGCGGCATCATTCTTCTGCAGCTCCTACAATACTGCTTTATGCTGTTGTGGTACCTCCAGTAACCCAATCCTCGCGCTTTAAACATTTAGGTTAATTCAAAACTAATTTATATAGCGGCATAAACATAACATTGTATAGCGGCGGTGGTCGGTAAGATACTTGCTTTTCACGCCGCAGGTCGTGGGTTCGATTCCCACCCGAGACAAACATTAGTGATGAACATTTGTGTTTGTATCGAGTCTGGGTGTAAATATCTATTATAAGTATATATTTACAAAAGAAAAGTATTATATGTATAGTTTATACCAGTTATCTGGTTTCCATAACACAAGCTCTGCTTAGCTTGGGACCAGATGACCGTGTGTGTTAATAATGTCCCAGAATATTTATTTATTTATTTATAAAAAAAGTTTGTTTTATATTTGTACGCCTTCCTTTACAAAACAGCGCTTATAATAAATTATCTGACTGAGCGAAAAACATCGCTCAGACGTACCTACCTTTCTTGAACATTCTGTTTAGTACTTTTTACTTTGATTCCAGTAAATCACCTTCAAATCTAACATCCTGTGTACGGTACATCATCAGAACTCAGTTCGCACGGAGCTCGAAGCCAAGTATAAACATTGAACTAATTGCAGTTTCGATTAGCTGTTAAGGTACCGTGGTAATGGACGTTAGATTTACCTAGGTATATTACGCCATTGTTTCTCTTTTCGGAGAGCTAATTTCGTTACGTCTGACGTCGAATCCAAGAGCTGGAACGCACTAGCGCTTGACAGAATACAGTGTACCGCATCCGGCTGGTTTTCGGCATCAATCTAATAGATAAAATTCTTGTGTCACTGTGTTAGTTACCGTACCTACTCCTCCGAAACGGCTGTACCGATTTTTACCAAATTTTATATGCGTATTCAGTAGGCCTGAGAATCGGTTACCTACTATCTATTTTTCACACCCCTAAGTGACAAGGGTTATCCACAGTTAATATTAAAAATCTGAAAATTTTTTTTTATAATGTGGCATTAAAAAATACACACAACCCTAAATTTTCACTCTTCTATCACCGAACCCTATTCTTTTATAGCGATACTAGCTGTCCCAGCGAACTTCGTACCGCGCAAAATTGTGAATCTAAACCATTCCCGATCCCCTTGAACACACACAAAAAATTTCATCAAAATCGGTCCAGTCGTTTAGGAGGAGTTCAGTCACATACACACGCACACAAGAAATATATATATTAAGATTAGTAATTTAAAGGTGACAAATACGCGGCACGAAGTTCGCTGGGGCAACTAGTATTTTATATAATCCCCAGCTGTAGGAGTAGTAGCTATAGCCTGCCTCAATAAATACGCTATCTAACAGTGCAAAAATTTTTTGAATCGGACCAGAGATTAGCGCGTTCAATCAAACTAATAAACTCTTCAGTTGCCATTTTCCCATCTCTAGGTGCCGCTGACGATTTAAAAAAACACTATAGAATACCTGTTTTATATTCGATTATGTGTACGTACCCTACCTACGTTGATCCTAGGTCAGATCTATGGGCTAATTCACGTAATTAAATAAGTTCATTTGCAGTGTAGTTGCAGTTAAGTTTCGATCAAAACAGCCCTTTTTTGTATTGTCGTAATTTTGACAACCGCTGTCAGATACGCTCGCGTGAAGAACTCTTTAGCCTGTATCTTATATCTTTAAATGAGCAATTCTTAATGACGAAATGCAGTTTAATGTAATTGTGACGAAAAATATTATTATTATTATTATTTTATTCATTTCCAGAAAAAAATACAAAAAATACAATAGATATATACCCCGCCAAACTGTAAAACATAATATATATAATTGGAATCTCGGAATCGGCTCCAACGATTTTGGTAAAATTTAGTAGGTATATAGGGGGTTTCGGGAGCGATAAATTGATCTAGCTAAGAATCATTTTTAAAAATGTCATTTAAAAAAAAATATCGTTCAAAGCTCGGTCATCCAGATATTTTTAATAATGACAATCACAAGAATACCACTTTCCACTACGACGTAAACTTAATTACAACGTGATTGCAACAGCACCGCAACTTAATCGACGCGTCAAGAAATTACGTGAATTAGCCTACTAGGCTTATGACACGTAGGTACTCCAAAGTTGCGGGGGAGCAGCAACATCATCTTGAGTACGTTAGCATATGATCCACATGGACCCCTGCGTAGACACGTCATGCGGACGATGGTAGGAGTAAATAATGATAGTTGACTGACGGGCCGCCGGTGGCGTGGTCGGTAAGATACTTGCTTTTCACGCCGCAGGTCGTGGGTTCGATTCCCACCCGAGACAAACATTAGTGATGAACATTTGTGTTTGTGTCGAGTCTGGGTGTAAATATCTATTATAAGTATATATTTACAAAAGAAAAGTATGTATAGTAAGTATATGTATAGTATATACCAGTTATCTAGTTTCCATAACACAAGCTTTGCTTAGCTTGGGACCAGATGATCGTGTGTGTTAATGTCCCAAAATATTTATTTATTTATTTTATTCTTCCGGTTCTCGTCCGCATGGGGTGCTTCGCAGGTACATGGTTTATTTAATGTTTATTTTATTTTATTTACTAACCTTAGTCTATAAGTAAGTACAATATTACTAACAAATGGATTGTGTTATCCGATAATAAATAAATTTTAATTTGAATTTGAATTTTGAAAAGTTGAGTCCTAACCACTCTGTCACCACTGCTCAACACAAATCATAATAAATACTTACTAAAATATCTGGTTAACATTATAAACAACCTTGGGCTGTGTTTACCCATATTTTGTGAGTAAACGCTTTGATTGACTGGTAGGTTACCCACAACGCCGGTAATGAGCAGACTGATTTAGCTACAACGTACCGTCAGCATCACAATACCTTCTACAGCGGCCAGTGTAAGCTAACTATAGTACGCCAGGTACAGTCAGCTACAAAATTTCATAAACAGATTTAATATCACAAGATGTTAAATGTTTTTAACAGCAAAAAATTCCATAAATAAGTGTCGTGACGAGAGGAGAATATAATCTTGTCATAATTAGTTTAAAATCCTAAACTTTTATACGAGCATTGATTTTCATGAAATTTAGTATGCAGGTTTCGGAGGCGATTAATCGATCTAGCTTTCATTTTGAGGCAATGAATAACTGCTTCTATATCAATAGAAAACAAAGTTTACAAATGCAAATTTCGCCGCAATTTATATAACATTGCTATGATAGCTCAAGTGGGAGATAGGGCGGTCGTGAAAGCAAAGGTTTAAATCCAGATTATTTTCCTTTTTTTAATTCCTTATTATTGTTAGCAAAGCTCGGTCAGCAGGTATGAACATTTATACGACATTTATTTATGGAATCTTTTAGTGGTGTAATGTTTTGTAATATTAAATCTGTTCATCAACTATTGAAGCTGACTGTACACAAAATATTGTGCACTGTTTGGCAAACCAGCAGTCTCATTATTCATTCCATAATTGAACATTAAACCATAACTAAAAACTGCACTACGACAACCGAGCCCCTAGACAAATTACATAGCGAAGCGATAACGAAAGATCGAAAATAACAAAATGTATGGGTTTGACATTCACCTTCGAAATGTCACGTAACAATCTTATGTCAATCCTATACATTTTGTACAATTTGATCTTTCGTTATTGTTATTTCGTGATTTGTCTAGAGGTTCAAGGCAGAAAGACAAAGTCTCACTACTCATTCAATAAAAAAAAACACAAAAAAAGTAAAAAAAAAAAAATTAAAAGTCGACAAAGTTAAAAACCACCACCTACAGATAATCTAGAAGCGTCTAATGAAAACATAATAACTCAAACAAAATGGGACCAAATTATAACTAAATGTTACCACATACAAGTAAGGTTAGTTTTCACAATGATACACACATTTGTCCAATACACTCCAGTGTTATCTTGAATCTTACTATACTACGCTTTGCTGCAGTAAAATAACACATAGCAAAAACGTTCCGTCTCTTTCTGTTAAGCCCAGAACGATAGAGATAAACAGTCTTTGCAACACCATTTACTGCTTCATGTTCCGTCATTTTTTTAAATTCTGAAATAGGCCTGCGCTTGACTACAACTTGTCTGATGTTAAGTAGTCTACAATGGGACGCACGCGCGAATTATTTCCGGTGAGAAGGTGGCAGTGGAATGAGGCGCCAAATGGTTAGAAACCATAAAGGAGCAACAATTTCCATCCACGACCCTCATAAATGGTGTCACCAGACATCGCACCGGAACACGGCAAGGCCGCTTGCTGCTTGTAGGTGGTCACTAGCCACGGCCGAAGCTTACCACAAGTTGATAATTACCAAGATTTGTACCACCTGGGGACCACGTGTGGGATTTAGATATAAGGTGCATTCCCACGGACGGAGGTGACTCAGTCCCCAAAATACGGCATGGCATGGCATGGCAGTGCGAACCATAGTTTGTGAAGAAGAATCCCCGACTAAATACCTAGGTACTAGTCTAGCAGGTATCTAGACGGTTTGAATACAGTCGTGTCTAGTAACACTAGTAATGATAACTAACTTAAACACCACTGAAAATGAAAATGGGAATATGCTTTATTTTTTTTGAGACGCGAGTCTACATAAACACAGTCCAATTTCTTTTCCTACCGTGCAGTGAATGACTGGCAACTACTGAGAAACACTGCCAACAAACTCTGTAGGCATTTTTTCTTTTTTTAATGACTGTACTTATATCTATTACATTTTGTTTGTTTAGTGTGTTGAATTAGAACAGATTTATGCAGAAAGAAGACGAATAAACAAATCTATGCAGAAATTCTGTTCCACGGTAGCCACCTGCAAATTTTATTTTGTAGCCTGTTCACCTGTCACTGCTTTTTCAAATGATGCCTAAATAATTGAAATACCTAACTCCAGTAAGTAGGATTACAAACAAACAAACAGAGTGCATTGGACATTATCTATGTAATGAAAACATGTTTGTACAGAAAAGTAGTACTTACGAATCCTTGTATGTAATATGATTTGGTAATTGGATTATATTATGTACTAGCAACGCGCCCAAGTTTCGCACGGTTACAAATTGTCAGTGGCGAAGAGTCTCTTCACCTCTGCCTACACCTTCGGGTAAAACCAGCGTGACGCTATCCTTATAGTTATATTACGTCGAATTTTTTTGTCATTTGTTTAGAAGGAAAACATGGTGAGGAAACCGGCATTTCTAAGAACTAATCATTCGAATACATGTGACATCCACCAACCCGCACTTCGCAACTCTCAACTCGTAAGATAGTTGAGAGAAGTCCCGTGCCAAGCAGTCGGACATTAAAAGGGTGTCAAGTACACCCACTGTCCATGACTTGGTGTCTAAAAATAGTCACCCCACAATCCGCGATCTTTGCTTTAATAAGTTAGGAATAAGTGTCTTATAATCCAATCACCAATAAATAACTAAAATATAATGAAAAAACAAAAATGAACACACTTCTAGCGAGGCCGCGTCTAGTTTGCCACTCACGATGATATCCTCCTCCCTGATCTTGTCAGAGTTCTTGCTGGCGAGACGGAAGGTGTTCGCCAGGTATTTCTGCTCGTCCTTTGTGAGGAGGGTGCATTTGGCCGCGAGCTTCTTACTAGTATTACCCATTCTGTAACAAAGAAAAATTGTGTTGTGTGTTTCAAATTCAAATTTATTTATTTGTGAACTTATGTAGCTTCATTTGGTCTTCACTTCACTTCAACCCTTTATAGTGTCCCACTGCTGGGCACGGGGGCTGGGCTCTCAGCTATCTTTTGAGTTGAGAGAGTTTAGGTCTTAATCCACACACGCTGGCCAAGTGCGGCTTGGTGGATGTCACATGTCCTCGAATGATTAGTTCTTTAAGAACATGCCGGTGTACTCACGATGTTTTCCTTCACCGACATTGAGCAGCGGAGATGTAACAATTCACACAAAGATGTGTGGACATAACGGCGAATCATCACCGCGACCTTATATTTCTAAGGCGAGGCCCGTACCGCTGCACCAATGAGGGGTTACTGCAGGTCTTAGTGATGGCAGCAATGACCTACAATGGCGCAAGTGACTTTTTAATATAAAATCATCAATGATACTGCATTGTATCTGATGTTAACAAGCACAGTTTTGCCTTATTTATATGCCTTATTACTGGAACCAGCTCTAATAGGTCCCTTAGATTAGGTACATTATCCGTGGTGCTTACAGTCCATCAAATCTAAGAAGTACCGTTTGACAGTTCTAAACGTAGTACATATCTACATTTAGAATTTTATTTTTTGTATGAAAATTGTATAGGATATGTTAAAATAAAAATAGCTTCATAATTCAATTATTTTACAGGAAAGCTAATAAAAATAGTGTGAATTACGCCTCTATTAAGCGAATTTAATAGAAAACAGTGAAACGTCAAACGGTACCTCTTAGATTTGATGGACTGTATGTAGTGCATTTTGATGAGGTAATTTCAACCTATCTTTTTCCTGTATGCTGTCTACCGCTTTGCCTGGAGGGAAGTGGACAATTGAACATGCCAATTCCTCCTATACCTTTCTGATTAAATTCGTGCAAGATCCAAAACAATTTAGGCGTCCGGAAACTTGGCCGGATTTATCTCCCCCGTCTCCGCACCGCTGAAATAAGACTTCTCCTGTAACCCAGGAGCAATCCTGGGTTACAGGAGAAGTCTTATTTCAGTTGTATTTTTAAACCAATCAATGGCAAACGTAACTTTTGTCGTAAACTGCGAGCTCGTAAGTATGAAATTTGAATGTGAATACTTCAGCGCACATAGAACGTTGGTAGTCATTTCAGATTTCTGTTAGCAGAATTTGACATTTCATTAGTAGCAGTTCGAAGTTAGGAATAGAAATTGATGAAAGACAATAATCTCATCCCAATAACCTATATATAGAATAGTGTGGATCATATTCAACCGCCTACCCTTTCAGGTAAAATGTGAGCGCTGTATCACCAACTAGCTTGCCGCTGTCGGATTTGCCCGCGTGACGTACATTTTATATCATGCCCAACAGTCAGATAAAAAGTAACCTATAAAGGGGACCCCTTTTTAGCACAAAGTTTTTTGTCCTAATATACTTTGGCATACCAGCTTTGCCATAATTGGTTTTGTCATAATAATTCTTAGCCTTATTTGTTTTCTGGCATACAGTTTATATTGGCATAATCATATAATTGCCTTATTTTATTTACCATAATTTTAATTAGCATAATAATACTAGACATAATGGTTAATGGCTAGTAAGTCCCAAAAACAAATCCAGCCACTCCGAAATGCTGTGGGTTTCGTTATGTTAGACTTTTAATCATCTTCATCACACACGCGAGCGCTTATTTATGCTTTAGAATATAATGCTAATATAATGCTATGTATTATTATGTATAAGGAAATTATGCTTAAAACAATTATGCGTTGGCTGTTATGGGTAAATTATGTTATGCGTAACTACGATTAGGACAAACATAACGTATGCCATGTCATATTATGCTAGAAATAATTATGCAAATACATAGGGAACCCCTATAAAGCCTTCCTCAATAAATGAGTTATCTATCAGTGCAAGAATTTTCAAATTTTCAAATCGGGCCTGTAGTCCCTGAGATTAGCGTGTTCAACCAAACAAACACTTCAGCTTTATAATATTAGTAGGTACTTATAGATACAGAAGCCACGACATGGCATAGCATTTACTGCCTTATATACAAAAGAAAACAGGTAGCCTGAGCCAACTGCCATCGCAGGTTATTTCTTTCCTACAAAATGACAACTAGCTTATGTCAGCGACGGTAGTCCGCGAAGGCTACCTGCTTTGTTTCTGTAAGGCCCATTCATAAAACTTATAACAGCTAAACGCAAGTATGATTATTAATACAATCTAACAATTAGCAAGCCTTTAGTTCAGTTTCAAAAGTAAGTTTTAATGAATAAGAGGGTTAGTAGGTAGGTACCTACTTACCTAGATATCTCTGTACATAACCACAGAATATATAATAGTATGTACTTAAACGTAACTCGCACTATACGCTAAATGAATGGATGACTAATAATAATACACAAAAGTTACGCTACATTTACATACCGTCACAAGGTAAGGTATCACGTGAATTTGTCGTCATACTATTTTATTTTATACTGACTTTCCGACCGAGGCTGCGCCCGCGCATATGTCGTTTATCGCGCTAAACCATTAACCTCTTTCTTCCCCAGGCCTCAAACCATCTAACACCAAATTTCATACCAATCGGTTCAGTAGTTTTGGCGTGAAAGTGCGACAGACAAAAAGTTACTATTGCATTTATAGTGTTAGTAACGATTTCGAACTTATTTTCTTGTTTTATTAGGAGAGGTGCATGACATTAGTATTTTAATAGTCTTCCATACTGGTCTAGTCAAGGTCGCGGGTTAAAATCCTGCGCTAGACCAAAGTATTGAGACTTTTTAATTTTCAGTAGTCCGTCGTTGCCCAAGACGGACTGGTCTTCATACTCGATTTATGTTCTAGACCAGTGTTTCCCAAACATTATTCTGTTAATAAAGAAATGTGCTACGGCGCGGCGCGGCACCGCGCAACTCTAAGGAGGGCAAGTGTTTATAGGCCGACCGTTTAACTCGCGCATCGCCATCTGAGGTACAAAGTCATAAAACATTAATAAAATCTCTTATAGAACTATTTAACCACAGATAAAAGTAATGTAAGACTATTCGTCACTAATATCCATATCGCTTGAATCATCATCACTGTCTGTGCAGCTTGAGGAGTCAGAATCTTGGCGACAGGCGATACGCGAGTTAAACGGTCGGCCTATAAGTGTTACATAGCGTAGCAGTGACTCGTGTGTTAAGGCATCTTTTTTTGAGGCATTATTTTATTAAAAACCTGATGTGATAGATATAGTTCTTAGCTAAAATATGCGTCAGAATCATAATTTTTTTAAGTTATGCACACACCGGTTGCAGAGAGTGGAAATTTGAAAATGAGAAGACTGGACAAAGACTTACAAACTTACTAAAAAGTATGTACTAAATTTTTGGACGCTATTTAAAAATTTTAGGTGTAATTGTAACGTTAACGTTTACTTACGTTATATATACCAATTCCTGAAGGGAAGCCGGCGGGAATCATGTTATATTGACTCTTCTCCACTGCTACACACGGCTACACATCAAGTTAAACATTTCCAGTATAAGCTGACCTCTCGTTTGACAGAAATCCTATACAATGGGAGATCAGCTTATACTGGAAATGTATAGCTTGGTGTGTAGCCGTGTTTAATAAATTTAAAACTTTATTATAATTAATATAAAAACTTTTTAAGAAAATTAACCCTTTTTTAGCTAAATGCGGCAGAATGGCATCTTTAGCTGTTAACTTTTCAGCCATGAAAAACAAATTATGGTAATGATGATAAGACAAAATAATATATTAGTAGTAAATACCTATTTCCTTTTTAAATAATAATATTGTCTTTTTCACACACACACACACACACACACAGCGCCATCTAGTCCCAAATTAAGCAACTATATTTTCTTGTGTTATGGGACCTAATATAACTAAAATTAAAAATAAACAAGCGGCCCGCCCCAGCTTCGCCCGGGTAGCTTTGGCTCACTCAACAATTTACAAAAAATGAGTTAAAAAACCGATTTTGTGCAAACTTCACATAAACCATCTACTAAATAGTATGAACAATGCCTAAACAATTCTGTTTAAATAGGTAAGCCCGTTTTTGAGTTATAAAATTACAACAAAAAGTGGCATTGATTTTTATAATAGACTAGTTGCCCCAGCAAACTTCGTACCGCGCAAAATTGTGAATCTAAACCATTCCCAGATCCCCTTGAACACACACCAAAAATTTCATCAAAATCGGTCCAGTCATTTGAGAGAAGTTCAGTGACATACACACTCACAGAAGAATTATACATATAAAGATTATAGTAATTAGTCTATGTATATGAATCCATTAGGTTCAATATACTTAGTTTTATTTATTTATTTATTTTTATGCATAGATACAAGGTACAGGGAACAAATTTTTTTTTTTTTTTTTTTTTTGTTATGCTAAGTAACTGCAATCAGTCGCCAGACTTTTATCAGTTTTGATGAGTGTCGTCAGTCATTTATTGAGTAGCAGGCCAATGCCCAGCCCTCAACTTAGATTATGTGGTTTCTTTTAAATCTTTTAACAACATTGGCATTATCAAGTAATCCAGATACTAATGGATTGGGATGAGTTGAGAGACGTTTAATGTGTTTTTTTTTGTATCGCTCTATTTCAGAGGCAACTGTTGTCGCATTCAAGTACTCATGTATTTCGTCATTTCTGGAAAACCATGGTGCGTTCACAATGTTTCGCAGGATATTATTCTGCATTCTTTGTAGGCAGGTAACATTTGTTTTGCTGGCTACACCCCATATTTGGATGCCATATGCCCATATAGGCTTAATTATTGAATTGTATAGCAAAAGTTTGTTATCTACACTGAGCACTGAGTTTCTGCCCATCATCCAATACAGACTTCTAAATTTGCGGTTAGCTTGGTCTCTCTTTGCTTTAATGTGGGTTTGCCATGTTAAGCGTCTGTCTAAGAGGAAGCCCAGATACTTTACACAATGTGTTTGTGGTAGTGTGTTGTGTCCTAAGTGAACAGGAGGGCAGTCGCCTTTTCTTAGAGTGAAAGTTATGTGGTTTGATTTTTGGGCACTAGCTCGGATACGCCATTTTTTCAACCAGTCGGATGTGCGATCGAGTAAGCTTTGAAGTTTATTGCTAGCTTGGTCAGCGTTGCTATCCACCGCCAGCAATGCAATGTCATCTGCGTAGGTGGCAACTGTGACATCCTCAGAGGTCGGCAGGTCTGAGGTAAAGATGTTATATAGAACCGGGCCAAGCACTGACCCTTGGGGCACACCAGCTTCGATAGGCAGCATGCTTGATCTCGCTTCACCTTGCTTGACTCGAAATAATCTATTGGAAAGATATGATTCCAAGATATGGAAGTAAGAGTGTGGTAACGTTTCCTTGATTTTGCAGAGGAGTCCCTTGTGCCATACACGATCAAAGGCCTGTTGGACATCCAAAAACGCAGCAGAGCAGTATTTTTTGTTTTCAAAACATTGTCTGGCACAGTGGTATACACGATGCACTTGTTCGACTGTAGAGTGCGCCTTTCTAAAACCGAATTGGTGCGTAGGTACTATTACATGGGTGTCCATAGCTTCGTTAAGTCTTATGAGGAAAATTCTTTCCCATAGTTTTGAGAGGACCGGGGTTAGACTTATCGGCCGATATGAAGAGCACTCGTGAGGCGGTTTTCCGTCTTTGTAAATCATAACCACTTCGGATATCTTCCATAGGTCCGGAAAGTACGAGAGCCTGAGACTTGCGTTGAACAGGCATGTCAGGAAAACGACTGTTTTCTTTGGAAGTTCTTTTAGTATTTTTGGAGTAATTAGGTCAAATCCAGGTGCCTTATTTGGATTTAGTTGTTTTATTTCTCTCGCAACTTCACTTGGAGACGTAGGTTTTATAGGTAGGGACATTTGATTATCTTGAAGGAGTATAGCGTCAAGGTGGTCATCGTCATTTCCTTCATTTGGTTTAAAAACTTTGCTTAGATGGGCCGCAAAAGCCTCTGCTTTTTCTTGGTCAGTGCGCGCCCAAGAAGACTGCCATCTGACGGGATAAAAGTGTTGCTGGGGCCTATTTAAGCGTTTGGTGGCTTTCCACAACGAGTATTCTCCGCGGTCAGTGGGAGACAGAGATTCTAAGGTTTTCCTGATGTTGTTATTTTTGTGTTCCTCAATGCATACTTTTAAGTTCTTTATAGCTTTATTCAGCAGGTATTTATCCGAGTGGTTATGCGACAGTTGCCAAATTCGTCTGATACGTCGTTTCTCATTTATTTTGTTTTTGATTTCTAGTGGCTGGGAAGTTGTGGAAGTTGAGGTTTTGTGAGGTGACGGGGTATTTAACCACGCTGCAGCTTGAATAGTATTTGTGACGTGTTTACAGGCTTCATCAACATCATCAGTTGTCTTTAGTGGCATTCTCAGGTTTATATGTTTATCAAGGTAAGAGCGAAATGCGTCCCAGTCGGTTCTCCTATTACACAAGAAGTTAGTTTGTTCAACGTTCACTACAGTAGAGGAAACAGTTAATATCACTGGCGTATGATCAGATGGTCCATCCAAGCTCGGTTCTATACTAATGACAGATGTGCTTATGCCCTTGATTACAAAAAAATCCAACAGGTCAGGTACTTTCCTGGGGTCACTAGGCCAGTAAGTTGGTGTTCCGGTCGACAGAGGAAGCAGCTGATGCTGGTCGATGCAGTTTTTCAGCTGTCTACCCCTTGTAACAGTCAATCTGGAACCCCAAAAGGTGTGTTTGGCATTCCAATCGCCACCGGATATGAATCGAGGGAACAAATTTAAAAAAAGAACTGTACTAACTTCATTTATCTTTTATTTCTAAACTAAAAAAGTTATATTTTTAATACTCTATTTACTTTTAAGTCAGTTTAGGTTTTAGTTTGTGCATTATTGAATCATTTTTACAATACAACATGAAAGAATAAAACAACTTGTATCTTTAACAAATTAAAAAAATATTTTTTTTTAATTTATCAATAACTTTTTTAAATGGCGCGAAGGAACCTCGGCATGTTTTTCCTTCCTTCACCTTCCTATAGCTACAAAGTCACGGTCCAGTGACCTTAAGTTAATGTAAATAACAATTTGTTTCATTTTTTTAGCCATTACTAAAATAACCAGGGATTGTGCCACTAAGTGAATAATGAATTATCTATAATCCAAAACTACTAATAAGCTCGTAAACTACAAAATTATCTCGCTTAAGATTCAATAACTCTTAAATTTTCGAGGAAATCTGAATATGAACGTACCTTTATTTACAATACTTAATACACCCGTTTTTAAAAATGCACTAACACCAAATCCTATTTTATAGATTTTATTTCACATTATCTTGGGTGCACTCACATTCTTAAAGATAAATCTAAGTTATCTTAACATGAAAAACAATAAATAATCGTAAAATAACCAAATCAATATTTTCGCTTAAAAAGACTATTTTTGGGTTACCTGTCAATGTCAATGTCAGCTGTCAAGGTTTATTTTTTTTAATGCGCTGTTTTCGGAAAAGTTTTTATTGGAACGGAACACTGCACTTCGTCGTAAAGTTGTTCGACGAAACGTCTTGCACTCGTAGTCTCGTCACAGCGACTACCTTATCGGCTTTCAGTCTGGAAATAAACCGCTATAATACAAATATTGTGGTTTATTTCACCTCGATGTACAGATTGATTTAGTTCCCACACTTTCTTATTACCGCAGCAGTTGTATGATCCTAAGTTTATAATGGATCGACTACACGTGATTAATAGCACCTACCATGATCAATCCATTAGCGCGAACGCTTGTGTAAATAAACCGACTACGAGACCATTGTTGCTATGCTATGATCGGATAATTTAGTTTTCTTACAGCCGAGACAAATAGGCAATCGTTAAGCAACCATACTGACGAAATTTTAAAGTAGCGAATCTGCAAGGGGGCTTCCATTTATTATGTGAGGTGTTCTAGGGGGGTGGGAATCTAGCTAAATCGTTCCAAATCTTACTTGCGGCGGTTGGGGGGTCTTGGCATAAGTATATCACGTATTTTTCTCACAGAAAACGATGCAAAATTTGGTGAAAAAATATTTTTAGAATAAAATATGGCCAAATCTGTGAATAGTGTTGTCGTATTCGCCCGAACTTTGCAGCGCAGCAAAGTAGAGCTCGATTGTTTAGCTGTATCGACACCAACGAGACCATTGACCGTTTACAGACCCTAAAGAAGTTTTAAGAATCTCGTGTGAGGTTAAGGTTAGGGGGAGATGAGAAAAATCTTACGATATCTCAACAAGCAGGAAAAGTCGAAAAATTCTCAAAAATGCCTCAAGCTATTAATGGACGCCCTCAAGTCAATCCAAACGCAAGTCATAGGGATAAGTATCTAATAATAAAACAAATTGCATTTGTTAAAATTTATTTTCCAATTTTATAACATTCAGCACGTCGGAAATGAGGACATAAGTACAAATAAAATTATGTGTATAAAATATGATATTTAAGGGTCGTACTGCCAACTAAAGTTAAATTCACCAATTTAATATTTCAAGTAAATTCCCTAAAACAATTTTACAATACACACATTCTCTCATCAAGATTGCCATGCTTCATTATACCTACCTAGTATCTACGAGCGGGATTATAAAAATGGTTTTAATTAATAAAATACCAAGGACACCACAGTCCACACAGTGGAAATCAATGTTGCTGCCGTGTATGCTCTCACGGACTTCGTAAATGTTTCATTCTCCATGCGACCAGCAATATCTCTATTTAACATGATCAGCATATGGACTTGGGGTGGTATACTTAACGCGGTAGAAACTAATTTAATTTTGGAACACATGCAACTGGGGAGCAAAGGCCCGATGATTATAAAACCAAATATACTAGCGGAGGTGACGAAACTTCGTGTGGCATCTTCTGGAAACACTGCTTGTCCAATTATATAGCTCCAATGGGCTAAAGTGCCTGTACGGATCAGCCATAAGATCTTTACAGATATTGTACCCAAGACAAGGAAAAGTATTGTTGACAGAAAACACATCGTTCAGGTTTCTATTTAGCTTTAAATATTTGATCAGGCATGTTTTGAAGACATTGTTGATATTTGAAGACCTGGAAAATATTAAATCTAATCTGATAAGTTAATTAGGTAAGCATTACCCATATTAGAGGGCGCAGTTAGCCTGTAAATATATTTATATTGGGAAAATGATTAGCTTTTGAATCCAGTGTTGTGCATCCAGCTTATAATGCTGCCAGCCTTTTCAGCCTTCTAGATACGTTTAGGAAAGCAAAAGGGGTACAGGGAAATAATTAAGTACCTACCAGTGGCGAAGGATGTAAGTCTGAAAAAGGAAAGTCGGAGCAAAAAAGTTCTTACTTAGGAAACTAATAGGTATCTCTTCACTACCGTCACCGATCGTTCTTACACTTGATGCTATATTTATTTTTGTTGCTATTTCAAACTTTTAGGTGTTACATAATATATTATTAAGTACGTGTGATATTGTCCATTTCCTAAAGGGAAGCCGATGGGACTCGGTTTGTATGGACTCTTCGCCACTGGTAACTATATTATATCTAATATTGGCGCTTAATCCTGTATTACCTGAAAGTGTGGGTAGAAGCGACTAAATACTAACTCCGCGGCCGTGGGCACGAGACACTGCGTCGGGCGGTGTGATTGGCGATTTTGTAGTTCATTGCCCAGTCGCATTCACTTGTCTTTAGACACTTCTAAAGCAAATACGCAATGAACGATGAAATCGCAAAACGCGGCGCCCGACGCCAAGTTCCGTGGCCATGGCGGATATGTTTAAAGATAGGATCATTAGTCCGATGAAGCACATGGATCGACCACTATTCCTAACTTCGAACAATGAGCTGCTACCAACATTTCTTTATTCCCAGTAGATTAGTCGAATAAACTTATTGATCGAACGGGGATCCGAACCCGACATCCAGTGGTTAACTTTTATCTTGCCCATCGAGAAACCATCATAAAGAAACCGGCATGTCAAAAAACTAATTATTCGAGGACATGTGACATCCACCAAACCGCACTTGACCAGCGTGAGTGGATTATGGTCTAAACACTCTCAACTTGCAAGATCTACTTATTTCTAGTTAAGTAAATAATATCGTTTTCACTGAACTTACTGGGAAGTAGGTACCTGTTAAGGTACCTATCGGTTACAGGCAGGCAATTTGTACGCTTGCTGTTGAATTTATCACCTTAGCTATCTTTTCGGTCATATTCGTGGTCGAAAAGTGTGTAGCCACATCGAAGCAACATCATTTGGCGCATCATAATAGAATAAAATACTTAAAATTTTTATTTTAAAGAAATAAAAAATTGCTGTCAATAAAAAAATTGTTAAATTAAGTCACAGACTAATTAAATGTCTACTTTGACGTATAGGTACTGTCTGTGGCTTAAGGATAGCTATTATACTCTTTAGAAGATGTTAATATATCAGAATCACTGACCTCCATACTACAATGTAGTATAGAGGTCAGTGATCAAAATTAAGTAAGTCAAACCTGCCCACATTTTAACTATATACCTACCAACAGCACTTCATCTTCCATATCTCCGCTCTTAACTGTAATTTCGCACTGACGGACACTGGCAGAATTGTGGCAACAACTAGCTACAAAAGCCGTAAAAAAAACTATATACTTAGCCTTTTTGTAATCCAAGCGTGTGCTGGTGGTTCAAGGTGATAATGGTTTACTTGTGTCAAACCTCACACTATCGTGCTCGACACAAAATTTGAACCCGTCTGGCTTACTTTTGACTCTCGAATTCGATCTCAGTCTCGTCTTGCCATAACACATATAAATCTACAGTCAAGAATTAGACATTAACCAGCTTTCCCAAGTATCAAACAGCCACTAAACTTGTAGGTAAATAATTTCGTTTTATAAAAAGCGGTGTTAAAGTTAAAAAGTGTGTTGATATCCTTGTTTATGTATTTGTGTACAAGTTTCTGGCATCAATCGTCGCGTATATAAAAATAAGTCGGGTTTTCCTTCCTGACGCTATTACTCCAGAACGCAAGAACCGATTTCCACGGTTTTGCATTCGTTGGAAAGGTCTCCGGCTCCGTGAGGTTTATAGCAAAAAAAATGAAAAAAAAAATTGAAAAAAGAATGTAAAAAATGAAATAAATGAATCGAAAAATGAGTTAGTAAGCGCATAGCTCGAGAACGGCTAAACCGATTAAGCTAATTGATTTTTTAGAATACTCCTTGAAGTACAAGTATGGTTCTTACGCAAAGAAAAAAAAACAACTTCCTCAGCAACATCTTAACCGATTCGGTAGAATTAGAATTCGAATTCGGTAGAGAATCGGTCGTAATCTATTTTCGGCCCCATTATGTGGCACTGCTTTACCGGGCAGGACGACGTCTGCGGGGTCCGCTAGTCGCGTATATTTGTATAAGTGGGTTCACTTCAACCTTTTTTATCGGTTAGACCGTCATCGGACGGCTCACCGAAAAAGTCCGGTGAACCAATAGAGGCCCTTCAGGTTAATTGGGTTATGTCATCAGCAAAAAAAAAACATCCTTTTTAGTGTCTCACTCTTGGGCACTGGTCTTCTCTCAATTGTCTTACGAGTTGAGAGAGTTTAAGCCATAATCCACACACGCTGGCCAAGTTGGTGGATGTCACATGTCCTCGAATGATTAGTTTGTAGACATGCTGGTTTCCTCACGACGTTTTCCTTCACCTATATTAAGCAGTAGCGATGAAACGACTGGGAATCGAACCCGCGACCATAAATTACAAAGGCAAGGCCCTTACCGCTGCGCCACCATCATGTTTTGTATGCGTATTACGGAACGTAACATAATGTTGATATTAATAAAAATTAATAAAAAATATTGTCATACATAGTAGATTTTGGTATAATATTAAGCGTCACTTTTACTAGTTGCTGAAAAGTTGATAAAGTGTTCTTTAATTTATTCACAAGTTATTTATTTTTCACTTGAAAGAAAGTAAGAAAAAGACAAACCTTGTTAATTAACCACTCGAAACTTATCAAACTGCGCCTAAAATTCTATTCATTTTTATGCACTTGAATAAATTTATCAATAACAAAACATTGTATATAGCGACTGGTTACCATCGGCCATAGAACGCTTAGAACATATTGGAACGAAACACTACAATATTAGTAGAAATCTCTTAGTAGTCTGTGGTAGAAATTGATAATTTGTATCGTCTACACACGTCACCGTGACTCGAAAAATATCAAAACTTGTGGTGAAGGATCGAAAATTTTGTGATTACCTTTATTGCTGACTAGAAATATTACTGAAACAAACAACAGTGAATTAAAAACAGTATATACCTTTGAACGCGGAGCAGAATCATCTCAAGATGACTCTCACCGCTAAAATGGAAGTGGATTCTGGAAAGGGAGAAGGCTTTCGCCCGTATTACATTACAAAGATTGAAGAGTTGCAGTTGATTGTCGCCGAAAAATCCCAGAATCTTCGTCGTCTGCAGGCCCAGCGTAATGAGCTCAACGCTAAAGTGCGCATGTTGCGTGAGGAGTTACAGCTTCTGCAAGAACAAGGCTCTTACGTCGGCGAGGTTGTCAAGCCTATGGACAAAAAGAAGGTCCTCGTAAAAGTCCACCCGGAAGGTAAATTCGTGGTTGATCTAGACAAGAACGTAGATATCAACGATGTTACAGCTAATTGTCGTGTTGCACTGCGTAATGAAAGCTACACCTTGCATAAAATTCTTCCAAATAAAGTCGATCCGTTGGTTTCACTTATGATGGTTGAAAAGGTTCCTGATTCTACCTATGAGATGGTGGGAGGGTTGGATAAGCAAATTAAGGAGATTAAAGAGGTTATTGAACTTCCTGTAAAGCATCCTGAATTGTTTGATGCTCTCGGTATAGCCCAACCTAAAGGAGTGCTGCTGTATGGTCCTCCTGGTACTGGAAAAACCTTGCTAGCACGAGCTGTGGCCCACCACACCGAGTGCACCTTCATCAGAGTCTCTGGTTCTGAGTTGGTTCAAAAGTTCATTGGTGAGGGAAGTCGTATGGTCCGAGAACTCTTCGTTATGGCTAGAGAACATGCTCCTTCTATAATTTTCATGGATGAAATAGACTCTATAGGTTCCTCTCGAATTGAATCAGGCAGTGGAGGTGATTCTGAGGTGCAGAGAACTATGTTGGAACTTCTGAATCAGTTAGATGGTTTTGAGGCTACTAAAAACATCAAAGTGATCATGGCTACCAACAGAATTGACATCCTAGACCCTGCTTTGCTAAGACCCGGTCGTATTGACAGGAAGATTGAGTTCCCCCCACCAAATGAAGAGGCTCGTCTTGATATCCTGAAGATTCACTCAAGAAAGATGAATTTGACTAGAGGAATTAATCTTCGCAAGATTGCCGAGTTGATGCCTGGTGCTTCTGGTGCAGAGGTTAAGGGTGTGTGTACTGAAGCTGGTATGTATGCTCTCCGTGAGAGGAGAGTGCATGTCACTCAGGAAGATTTTGAAATGGCCGTAGCCAAAGTCATGCAGAAGGATTCAGAAAAGAATATGTCTATCAAGAAACTCTGGAAGTAATTTTAATAGTTTTCATATAATATTAATAATTTTGTGTATTAGAAAAATATAAGTAACTTTTCTTTAAATCATTGTAGTTTTATTGTAAGTAATGTGATGCTTGGTATGTTAATTATATGTTATTGAGCATTTAATTTTGCACTGCACAACAAAACATGATATAAGCAGTCTTATCTCTTTCTACTCATCTCTAAATGATAGAGATAGTGCTTGCAACATTTTCTTATGCAGTGTAAACTACTAACCCCTAGTTTCCATTGTTAGGTTTGACTTTGTGGAACCTACATGATTAGGAACTGTGTGTGTAAGACTAGGGCCTGTCTCCATGAGCATACTCAATCACCTTGATTCCCTTTTGTTGATGCACCAAACATTTTTTGAATCAAATTCTCATACTCATTCAGTGTATAGAAATAGCATGACGAAAAGTGATTGTCTTGCTAATGGAGATGGTCCCTTACAGTCAAGGTTTCTACATAGTAGTACATTATTCCTGAAAATGCCGGAAGCAAACAGGCGCAACGGCTCCAGCAGTGTACCCTGGCGGCTGGTTCGTGGTGTAAGCTCTGCAGCACGAATACTCGCAGACTGTTGGTGGCATGCCGGCCGGCATAGTGCAACCATTACTGGGTATTTTTGATAAAAATAAACAAATAATTTTATACAAATTTTATTAATAATTACTCTTCAAATACAATACATATACTTACATCTACAAAACTGAAATAAATATGAGAATCTTACATACTTCTAACACATTAGATGACCTAATACAAAACTAGTACTTTTTACCTTTTATTTATATATTTTTGGTAGATAATATTTACAATAGACACAATCAATAGGTTTCAAACATTCATCAAATTTCACAATTTCTAATAATCGTATTAGAAGAGTAGATTTATTTTCGTTTAAAGTCGATACCTAATATAACTTCAAAGAGTCTATATAATTAATATAGTGCCAGTATTTAGCATTTTGTAGTTAAAAATACGTTGTAACTTACAAAAAATGCTTGTAGTGCAATCTCAGATGATTACAATATGCTACTAAGTATATCAATGATTGTTGTAGCAACACTGTTGACTTAATCGATTTGCGCGGGAAACGAAAACGCTCGTTTTTTGTTTATCATCCTAGTTTCTACATACAAATAATATTTTACTCAAATCTAGCAATGTAGCAAAATTTTTAGTTTTTTTTTATCCAATGTTGTCGTTTATTATAATGTTGTAAAACACTAGCTTGAAAAATTAGACTCGTGTATCTTGGGCATAAGATACCTAATTTATACATTCTTTGTCATTTTCGTTTATTTTAAGGTTACTCAAGATCCTTAATGATGATGAAATTTTAACGAGAATAGGCACTATTATTCAGTTATAAAAACTAATGATATTTGAGAGAGATTAGACTAGTATTTAGTTAGTGGTAGCGTCAGGGTGCCTTTCTAATATCATGGCGACTCCTTGCCCACCAGCCGCGCAGGCAGAGATCACGCCGAATTGCCCGTCCTCCCTCACAAGCCTGTGAGCAGTGTGCATCGCTAGACGAACCTGAAACAGAGTCACTTATTAGGCAAAACTCGCGTATCGCCATCTGAGGTACAAAGTCATAAAACCTTAATTAAACCTCTTAAAGAACTATTTAACAACAGATAAAAGTAATGTAAGACTATTTGTCACTAATATCCATATTGCTTGAATCATCATCACTGTCTGTGCAGCTTGAGGAGTCAGTGGATAAGCGATACGCGAGTTAAACGGTCGACTTATAGTATCAAGTGGAAGCACAAAAGATTCCACTGAATCAAAGTGTTCTGGGTCAACCAGCCCCTCATTGATAACAAGTAGATGAAACTAGCGACATATATTATCAAATAAGGTAAAACTAGTATGTTCGATATTATTGTGTCAATTCAGAAACATTTAAATAAAGATTAAGGAACATTTGGAAAGAAAAAAATGGCGTCTTAGAACGTCGCACTTTTTTAGTTTTTTACTACTTATCTTTAAAAACTTATATACTTATTTAAACTTGACACTGGCAAAATTGCGGAATAATTTCTGTAGAGGCCATAATTAAAAGAAGAAGAAGAAGAAGGAACATTTGCGATTCCAATAGCGTATTGGGACGATTTAGATAGGTACATATAACCCGCACCCATAAACAAAACTAAAATGGCGGCACTAAATGTTTCCTCTCACTCGTACTTTATTGCTGTCTTTATTCACACACGTCGGTACAGCCACACAAAATAAACAAATATTTTAACTATGTATTACGTAGGCATTAGGTATTACGAGTAATACGTTCTAGGAAAATACAGAATCAACTATTTTCAGGTCCGGAAACCTAGAGAGAGAGTATATAGACCTTGGTTGTTTTAATATAGATAATCAAGATATGAACCTATGTAAAAAGTCAACCAAGTGCTAAAGCTGGCTTTTTAAATAGGTACTTAATTTGCTTATTTAACTTAAAACAACCAAGGTCTCTATTAAAAATGTCAGAAGCTGACTAACGGTCCATCTGTTCTAGTAAGAGAAAGACTGAAGCTAGGCAAAGAAAGAATGAGTATAGCAAAAAAGTTCTACGTACTGCAGTCAGTAGTAAGCTAATGACGAATCTAGAATACAACTAGTAGGGTTTACGAAGGTTTTGATATGTATTTACTCACCCCAGTAGCAGCAAAGGGGTGTCCAATAGAGAGCGAACCTCCCCACTTATTCCACTTGTCCAAGTCTGGAGTACCAACCTATTTAAAAGGGATAAGTAATTTAGCAAAGGAGAACAATTATTTTGTAATGTTTTTGCCAGATTCTTCGTCATGGCAGTAAAGACCCGTCCGGATTCCCTTTCTTTCAATTTTCATTTCAACAGAACTCATATTCTCGATAGTAGAAATTCTTGTAAATCTGTGGTTACTACAAATTAGTATCTTGAAAATGGCTCCAACTATTTTGGTGAATAACAAATTAACGATCCACTATTTCAAGCTTGGCCAGTGACTTTAACTCTTAAGACAGTTGAAATAAAATTAAAATACTCTTTATTTTTTGGAGAGGCCCTCTACAAAAAAAAACTGTCGTCACTTATAGGCTCAATGTAAAGGTTCGTCAATATTGCGATTACTATCTTGAACTTGTCAAATTGCATTTTCTAATTTAATTTTGAAATTTTTAATGTTCGGTAAAAAGAAAATAAAATTCTATAGATGATTTGATGACATCGAATGTTTTTTTTATTCTAGAACATTAACACACGGTCATCTAATTTTAAGCTAAGCAGAGCTTGTTTTATGGAAACCAGATAACTGATGTACTATAGATATACAACCACACTACCGGCCCGTCAATTGGAAATAGAACAGGTAAAATAATTTATAGATTTCTTTTGCATTTTAACTATCATATCTAAGCATCAATCTTGAGAGATTCATGATAGTGGAATGCAACCCTCCACCTGTGACTCCTCTAACTTCTTCTCAAGCTCCTGTGTTGTACTGTAGGCAACGCCATTTTTAAACATCTTAGTCTCGTACTGGCTTACGTCATTTTATAATTTTATTTAATAATATTTGTTTCATAGTTATTAGAGTTTTTGTTATATTTTATTGTTATTTTTTGTATTAAGTTTATTGTTATAATGAAGGTTAAACTTTACATAGTGGAGAGAGAAATCTCGTGTTAAAAATGTTGGACTTTTTCGAAAACGAAAAACGGAATAAATACCTGTTGATCAGGCAGAAAAATAACCTGTACAGAATAAAAAAAATAGCAGAGACGAAGTAAACTTGTGATATTTTTTTGTGCACAATACAACCATGCGTCTGCGACGACAGCACGTCTCAACTTATTGCGCACGGGTAGTATAAAACTCTTTTTATATTGACAACACATACTATGGGTAAAAAGTGTTGACTTACCTTAGATTGACGTCCTAGATAAGTTTGGGCGAACCAATCCGAGTCCAACGCCTTCAGATTGGACAGGATTTGGCCCTGCAATGAAATAGAAACAATGAAAAGACCATAAAATTAAAAGTCATCAGTTTGAAACTCATTATTAACTTAAATAACAAACTTTGATTAGATAAATTACAAGCGGTTTTTGCCTGCTGCAACGCTTTCGGAACAGTACCAAATACTGTTTAAAAAAAATACTTACAGCAAACGCCTCGTGGATCTCCCAGGTGTCAATATCGCTCACTTTCAGTCCAGCTTTCTCCAAGATCTTGGGGATACCGTAAGCAGGGCCCAGCAGGAGCTGGTCCACGGGATCCTGGGCTACGTACGTAAAGTCACGAAGGTAGGCCTTCGGCTTCAGGCCCAACTCCTTGGCCTTCGCTTCTGACATAATCAGGCAGGCTGAAGCGCCGTCAGTCTGGTAAATCAAAATCAAAATAATTAATTCCTTGAATACAGGTGAATAAAATGATAATACATTTATTATTTCGTAAGCCGTACTCTACCTTAAGGTGTGCAAATTTAAAAAAATAACAATTATAATTAATATAGTCAATGCTTATATTAAATTACTATTATTATTCACTTCAACCCATTTTGGTGTCCCACTGCTGGGCACGGGTCTTCTCTCAACTATCTTATGAGTTCAGAGAGTTCAGGCCTTAATCCACACAATGGCCAGTGGCCTAGAGCGGGTTGGTGGATTTCACATGTCCTTGAATAATTAATTGTTAGATATGCCGGTTTCCTCACAATATTTTCCTGCACCGATATCGAGCAGCTGCGATATAACAATTTACACAAAGATGTATGGGCACGGTTGGGAATCGGACCCACGACCTTGTATTTCTAAGGCGAGGCCCGTACCGCTGCACCACCGCTGCTCTTCTTGAGTTACTTACCTTTATTTTAGAGATATCCCAAGAACGGCTGTACACAGCCATTTACAAATTTGTTTTATTCTATAGGTAGTAGATTACAAGTATAAATTGTCAATACCTTCCTGATGCAATAGGTACAATTAAGTACCTATAGATAGACCGTTTAACTCGCGTATCGCCTATCGCCAAGATTCTGACTCCTCAGGCTGCACAGACAGTGATGATGATTCAAGCGATATGGATATTAGTGACGAATAGTCTTACATTACTTTTATCTGTGGTTAAATAGTTCTTTATGAGATTTAATTAATGTTTTATGACTTTGTACCTCAGATGGCGATACGCGAGTTAAACGGTATATCTATAGGCGTACCAATTCCTCACCCGTTCAGGTACGTAGGTATTTTTCAATGGAACGAGCGCGAAATGACACAAATTCACCGGATAGGAAGATTGTTGGGAATTAAATACCGCGTGGCGTGGGTTAGTTCTGTGGTAGGTACATACTTACCGGTGGAGAAGGGTGGAAGTCTGAAAAAGGGAAGCCTGAGCAGAAAAGTCCTTACTTAATAATAATAATATAGTGGAACATCAACACACACGGTCATCTGATCCCAAACTAAGCAGAGCTTGTACTATGGAAACCAGATAACTGGTAATATACTACATATAATACTTTTCTTTTGTAAATATATACTTCAATATAGATAATTACACACAGACACAAGACAAACAGACATAATTAAACAAATGTTTGTCTCGGGTGGGAATCGAACCCACGACCTGCGGAAAAATCTTACCGACCACGCCACCGGAAAATAATAAAAAAATAAAATAATAATAAACTAATATCTCTTCACTACCGTTATCGATCGTTCTTACACTTGTGCTATACTTATTTTTGTTGCTATTTAAAACTTTTAGGCGTTACTTAATATATTATTAAGTACACGTGATACTGACCGTTTTCTAAAGGGAAGCAGATGCTTGTATGGACGATTCAACACTGATTGATTTTTGATTTTAAATTGTCTTTATTAAAAGAAATAAATTTACAAATCTGCTTACAATCAATCTCATTCTGATTGTGCACAAACAGGATTAAAACATTCATTAGACTAGGTCGTCTTTGCAAACATTTTAAAATAAATGATACATGATTTAAATACATGAAAAAAAAAAATATATTTTCCAGACATGATGTTAAAACCAGGTGTTAGTCTTTGAAGGTACTCACATTATTTAGCAGCTGTTGTTCTACACTAGGTAGCATATTATATATTGTTGCAATAAAATAATGAACCATAATTGTGGGTAGTTTTACTAAAATGTCATAAAAATGCGCGGACTGCGCTCAGCCGGTGGGCAAACATACGTCATGATTTGCGAAGGTAATAGTGATGAGGCTATCGATAGGCTAGCGATATCGATTGTACGCTTGCACGTAAGGCAAATTATTATCTTCACCACTGGTACTTACCAAGAATGATGCATTTGCAGCTGTGACAGTGCCGTGTGGCTTGATGAAAGCAGGCTTCAGCTTAGCGAGCTGTTCCGGAGTTGACACACGAATGCCGTTGTCTTTGTCCACAACACCATCCTTGCCGTCCACTGGGTAAAGGATATAGTTTTATCAACCGACTTCATAAAGAAGGAAGTTTTTACTGGGCGTTTACACTGCAATACAAAACATGATACAAGCACAGTCTTATCTCTTTCTACTCATCCCTAAGTGATAGAGATAGAGAGAGCTTGCAACATGTTTTCTTGTGAATGAGACATTCAGTCAGTGGAAACTACGGGTTAAATAGACTGTATGCTTTTGTATGTATTTCACTTCAAACCTTTTTAAGTATCCCACTTCTGAGCACGGATCTTCCCTCAAATTTCTCACGAGTTAAGAGTTTAGGCCTTAATCCACACACGCTGGACAAGTGCGGGTTGATGTTACGTGTCCTCGAATGATTAGTTTTAGACATGCCGGTTTCTTCACGATGTTTTTCTTCACCGATATTGCGGCGATGTAACAATTAACACAAAGATGTGTGGGTGCGACCGGGAGTCGAACCCGCGACCTTATATTTCTAAGGCGAGGCCCGTACCGCTGCGCTATAATTCCGCCAATTATAGATCAATTTTGTTAATTATTTTTTTTTCAAAGGGACTTTCCAGGTATAAATTTTAAATATATAAATAAAAAAATAAATATAATTTAAATTTATAATTAATAATTTAAATATAAAAATATAAATTTTATTTAAATCGGCCGAGCGGATTTTGAGATATTGGTAAAACATTGAAGTCGGTTCGTATTTTTTTATACAGATTGTACAGTCACCCGCGTACCGCCGTATCAGCTGTGCGCTCGCTAGGTTCACTGACCGCTCTTTGTGCTAGTCAGTTTGTAAATACCGCACTAATACCGGTCGTGCTACTATAGTCTACTAGACTAATGAGTAAAGGGAATAGATACTTGTGGACTTAATATCTCTTGCGTACCTAGCTAGTCAGCTAAGATTGGCCGCTGTGGCCGGAAAAACGGTTAGGAGAGCTTTTTAATATGTACTCACCTTTAACCGGCATGAGATCAGTGAAGTATCCCTTCTGCTGCGCTTCAGCAGCAAGTTTGTGCGACCGCAGTGCGTAGTCGTCTTGTTCCTGTCGCGAGGCTCCGAACGCAGCGGCCAGTCTGTCCGCGCTGTGACCCATCGTTTCACCTGATGAGAACTCCGCTACGGCTGGTAACTATCAATAATAATAATAAGCATTTATAATTTAGTATTGTCTTAGATTTACGCGAATATCACACATTGAAATAGAACTACTTTTTAACGGATTTTATCGCGGTTTATTTTAGATTTTGGATCCCGACGTTTCAAAGTCTTTTCAGACTTCATGTTCACGGGTGCACTGAGGTATAAAAAAAATATATATTATTCACAATTATTATTACTTTACAAAAGCCGATAAAATCCGTTAAAAAGTAGTTTTACTTCAACAATTATAATTTGTTCAAAAAATTTTAAAAACAGGTAAAATACCTACTTAACATATGTGCTTGAACTAGGTAATCCTGTGTTTCAGGCAAAATAAATTGCCAACTTGACAAAAATAACAAAATAAAAATATGATTGAATATATTATTTAGGTTTTAAAGAATTTATATAAGTAGTCAATGTTCATAAATACATACAATCCTTTGCATCAGGTATAGTAATATCATTTGTATATACCTCAGGAACGAAGTAGTCAGGTCTAATAGAAGTGAGCAGCGACAGTCTCTGCGCAGGCGTCTTGGCGCGGTTGATGCGCAGGAGCAGCGAGCGCATCTTGCGCGAGTGACGGATCGGTACGTCGGACATGAACTCTACTCCGCCCGCCACGATTACGTCGTACGCGCCTGCTGCTATCATGCCCACTCCTACGACAAACTCGGTAACATCAGACTAATTATTAGTTTTGTAAACACTTCCTCTCTATCAAGTATTGGTAGAAATGTAAAAGAAATGTGAGTGGACCGTACATAACTATATAAGTTACGCCGAAGATATAAAATAAAGGTATAAAAGAAGTATAAAACTGTGTTCTGAGTCATAGCGCTAGCACATCATTTAATATAACAGAATTTGAAAAAAAGTGTTTCAACCGAAAAAAACCGACCTGTTGTTATCGCCTGGTTAGATGAGATACACGCCATAGTGACAGTATGCGCAGGAGTTTTGTCACTGAACCCAGCTGCTAGCGCCGCCTCGCGCCCGATGTTGGAGGTTTTCACTTCTTGGATAACCGTGCCATACACTATGTAGTCGACCACGTCTTTAGATATACCGGTCTTTTGCAGAAGACCCCTGAAAAATGAAAGAAAGTAGAATCGGGAAATAGTTAATGTAATAATAGAGGGTGTAAGGGACAGCCCTCTGCAGACCGATGGAGTGAACTGGTGAATGAATCCAACATACTTAAAATACATAATACTTACTAAAACGATTAGTGCATGCAAGGTTGTTTTTAACATCCTGTATAAATAGTTTTATTATATTAAATAAGTTATACTTACAACAAGGAATGTCTGGCGAGTTCGTGAGGCATCATCTTAGCATAGTCAGTGAAGGACACAAGGAATGGTGTCCTCACACCGTCGACAAGCACTACATTCTTTCCTGTGCGGTCGGGCAGCGTCTTCTTATTTTGTAAAGCTGCACCCACACTCAGTGCCCGTCTTGCTGTTTCTAGAAATATAATATAATTATAGATAATCATTCGTAATCACGTGTGAATCGGTATACGGGGCTGGTGCGTTCCATCGTAGACTACATCATTGCTTGACATCAGGCAAGTTGTAGTCAAGCCAGGCAAGTTGTAGTCACCAGCCTATCGAAGAATAAAAACATGAACTAGCTCACTCCAGCAGTTATAAGTTCTTTGACAGATATGGCAAGCCAACTGCCACCCCAGCTTCCTAATCCTTTGGGCTATGTTAATAACTTTAATTCTTTGTTGGATAACCAACAGACTGAATGCACAATTGAAGTTTATACATTGAAATAATCATGTTTAGTGGATTTACGGGAATATCACACATTGAAATAAAACTACTGTATAACGGATTCGGGATCGTAAATCTAAAATAAACCACTATAAATGGTATATTTTACATTTACGATTCTGTTGTTTCAAAGTATTAATTATTACTGACTACCTCCAAATATTATTATTAAGTTGGGTTTCTCGGAATATCCATGAAGTCTGAAAAGACTGAAACGTTCCCGACGTTTCAGAATTAAAATCTAAAGTAAACCACGATAAAATCCGTTAAAAAGTAGTTTTATCTCAATGTTTAGTGGAGAGATTATCAGTTTTAAATTACACAATCACTACATCTAAAACATTAGACAAGAGTGATATTATAAACTAGTTTTATTAGTTAATGATGAAAGATTTACAGGCATAGCTTAGCAGTTTCGTTAGTTTTTACGTCATATAGAGATGGGCGGTGAGTAAATACTATTTTAGTATTTACTGAGTAAATAGTAAATACTGAGTATTTACTCATTTCTACTGAGTATTTACTCTAACGCATGAGTAAATACTTTTGACAATAGTGGAGTATCTTTTTTGCGAACTGACTGCTATGCCGGAGGTCGGGGGTGCGATTCCCGCCCCGAACAAATCTTTGTGTGATGAGCATGATGGTTTTTTTAGGTCTGGGTTAAAATTTATCTATAAATAACGGACCCGGTTGACGTCGTCCTGCCCGGTAAAGCAGTGCCATCTACCGGGTCTCAGACCTACCTAATATAACCACCCAAATATAACCACGGCAGTTTAAGTCATGAATACTAATTGCTTTTTCTTCGGCTTTCCTTTTATAATATCTCGCCCAGTTTTCGGCCGTGACTTTTTCTTTCGGATAACTTCTGTCTTTCTAATTTTCCTTTCCCAATTTCTTATTTTTATCTTTTTTTCTTAAAAAACAATCTCGTACTTCAAGAAATATTCTAAAAACAGAATTAGCGAAAGCAGCCGTTCACGCGTGATAATAATAATAATAGAATAATAATATGGTGGGACCAAGGGATTCATTTTTATATAAATAGTTAGATTAGTGACCGACCAAAACTTCGGTTTCGGTTGCGGCAAGTTTCGGCAGAAATATGCAGCTGCTATGCCAGTTCCGTTTTCGGCAGAAAAAGTGCCGAAACTGAACGAAAAAGTAAGCAATTTTCTGAGTAGACTGCGTTTTGAAGAGCGTAGTATAGCATACCCTCCAGTTAAGTGGAGTGACGATCTGCAAAAGATAATCGGCAAGCCGATAACAGGGTGAGATGATTTGTATTGGTAGAGATCTATGTCCAACCGTGGACTGCAACAGGGCGATGATGATGATGAACCACCAAAACAACTTATACTATGTGTGACCTTCAGTTTCTTTGACTTTCTTTTTATCCTAAAATAGGGTTGCCCTTAACCACAACTTGCCTGATGTGAAACAATGATGCAGTCTACGATGGAACGCGCTTACCCAGTAAATACCGGTTCACTCGTGACTTGAAAACCGGAAGATCATAGCTATTGGAACACATAGATGCCGGCAGTGGATTCCACAATTTGGCAGTTCGCACAATGTGCGTACCCATGGAATTTCCACCATATAACGATGGCGCATAGCCTCTACTTGACCGATGGAAGAACGGGGATGGGGGAATAAGATTGTGTAATTCCAACGCACACTCTCCGAAGTGTATCCGGTAAAAGACCGAAAGACTAGGAACTATGCGGCGATGCTCGAGACTTTTCAATTTAGCCTTGACGAGGGATTCGTTGCCAATAAGCTTCTTGGCTCGCCTTACTATAGACTCTAACGCCTCGTGTTGGTATTTAGCTGACACGACCCAAAAGAGGCGAGCAGTACATGCATGAACGAACTTGTGCTTCGTATAGCTCGAGCATCTGTTTCGGCCTGAAGTACTGACGCAGCTTCGCGAGGACACCTAGCTTTTTGGCAGCTAGTTAGGCCATGGACTCAATGTACGGGCCAAATGAGGGTCGAAGTCATATTGACGCCAAGAAGCTCAAGGTGGTCTGTAATAGGCACGTGTACACCTTGAAAAGTAGGAGCCAATTGAATGGCCTTTTTTTAGCAGAGAATAGACACGCCTGGGTATTAGCAGCATTAAACTTGATTAGATTGGCGTCACCCCAGTCGGAAACAGCATTAAGAGACAAGTTTAAGCGCTCAACCATGGCCTCTCTAAGGGACTAGATCTCAGCCGTACTGGCAAGTGGCCTAGACATATAGCTCTCTACAACTGTGCTATGTTAAAACGTAGTTCATTCCATTTCCTAGCCAGCTTCAGCCACTTCTTTTATTAAAGGGAAATGTCTCTAGCATCTCCTCGCCCTGGACAGACACGGGGGGAGTGGTACTTCTGTTTGTAGCAAGGGTAAGCAAGACCCAGCAGGGTTTCCAGCTCTAAGCAGCTAAGCCCGGTTCACCCCCTAAAATCTTTGGCGGTGGGCTAACCCGCCGGCCAGCATCTGAAGCTGCGGAGCGGGACGATGTTTGCCACCCTCTCTTCTTTCCCAGCCATCGCGACCAGTCTATGACGGCCACATCGGGTACTTGGTCAGCGTATGCAGCGCCATGCTCTTCAGCCCCGAACTGGTGGCACTCGGGTGACTTCTCCCGTCCGAGGCGATTTAGGTATCTAATTGCAAAAACTCCCATGCATAGCCTGTAAGTGCCTGCGTCGTTCATAAGTCGAGGGTCACTTGGAGAGGATGGACCTAGCTCTGCCTCAGCTACCTCGCCTCGCCCTTTTCCGCATACCGCGTAAGGTCTATCTAATTATTTCGGAAAGGTAGCTTTCTAGTTCTTAGTATACCTACTATTAGAAAAAGAAAATAATATATTTGTTGCATACCTTAATTATTGTTACTTTGTCATTTTAAAAAATTTTTGCGCGTGAGTGTGTGTTAAAATTAGATTTACCTACTTTTTCGAATCGGTTAATCAGTTGGTCTAATTCAGGACTCTATGATAGTTCAATTAAAATTATTTGCTCTATTCCTATATGTAAGTACCTATGCCTACAGAATCAATAAATCAGAATAGGATCCGTAAGAATAAGCCAAATTCAAAATGGATTTACAACGTAAACACACACGAGCGCACTCAACGACTGAGGAACACGAATAAGCATGTCCTTGATGTTTGTTTGATTTTGCCTCTCATTCTATTATTTTCTAACTTCATTCAAAAAAGTGACAGAGAAACTAATAGCAAGTCGCATACCTTCTTTTGTTTTATGCAAAACATTATATCCCTTCAATGTGAAACAAAGAAACCTTACTTATGTAGCCCCTTAGTGTGGTTGGTGATATGGACTTTAGTGTGTTATAATTATTTCATATTTTTGGGTACGAAATTATCAAATTTAAGCAATACCTAGCTAACTTATCTATTTTCAAGCACATTTCCAACTAGGTATTAAGAAAAATTACAAGGAAAAGTTACATTGGTTCGGCATTTGTATGAATTAGCTAAAGAAATTAAATCCTTAGCACGTCCTATCCTCAATGGGTCGTATTTTCTATGTCAAGCTCCTGGAAAAAACCAATTAATGTGATAAAAAATGAAAAAAAGTATTTACTGTCGATTTTTAGTAAATACTCAGTATAAAAGAGTATTTACTCAGTATTTACTCACGTGACAGTATTTACTGAGTCTTTACCCATCTCTGGTCATATCACGTTATAAGAATTAAATAATTACATCAAAATTTATTTGCAAGTAATTCTCATCAGAAAATAGCTACAAATAAAATTTCTTCAATAATAACTATTAACCAAGCCTATTATTATTATTATATTACCTGAAATAGCCGGCATAGATAAATAACACCCACATATAACACATACATAAAATATAACTGACGGGCCGGTGGCGTGGTCGGTAAGAGACTTGCTTTTCACGCCGCAGGTCGTGGGTTCGATTCCCACCCGAGACAAACATTTGTGATGAACATTTGTGTTTGTGTCGAGTCTGGGTGTAAATATCTATTATAAGTATATATTTACAAAAAAAGTATTATATGTATAGTATATACCAGTTATCTGGTTTCCATAACACAAGCTCTGCTTAGCTTGGGACCAGATGACCGTGTGTGTTAATGTCCCAGAATATTTATTTTTTTATAATATTCTAAAACATTAAAACCCACTGATTGTTTTCATCACAAGATAAGAGAGCTTATGCTACGGAAACTAGCTCTATAATAATATTATACAGCTGCAGACTTTGTCTGTATGGTTGAATGCACTACTGTAACTACGGGTCTGATTTGTAAAATTCTTGCACTTTACTGAAGGCTATAGGCCAATGATATAAAATGTAGGTCACATAGGCGGAGCTGCGGTAGAGAACTAGTAACATAAAATGCAAGTCTATTGTCGTTCATCAAGCACAATTTCAAATTTAGAGTTGCTATTAATATTTCCTAATGTAGTGTAGCGTTAAGAAGTTTTTTACTCAACTTAAATTCAAGTCATCAGATCCCTAACTAAGCTTTGGCTACTTAAATTGGACTATGCAGATACTGAAGACATCTTGAATATTTTAAATTAATACTTAATTCAAAGAAAATAGTAACAGTGTCGCAACACACACACACATGCATGAAGTATATCTTTTTGTAAATTCCAGTTCAATAGAGTAAATAATACTATTTTAGATTATTTTTCATCCATTCTCAATACCTAGTTTAAAGTTTTTATAATTATCATTATTATGTAAGTACAGCCTAGGTGAGAGCCTGGAGATCTGTCCCACAGGTTCCGAACGTGGTATAGACTCCAGCTCTCATAAAGGTATATATGAATCTGCCTGTAAATTACTAAATTGTACCTTTTTAAGAGAAAATAAACTTTGTTATTATTAATAAGCAGCTGTCTTTATAGCAAAACTTTGTTAGACCTATTTTGCAGATTCATAAAGAATATTAGGTCCATACTAGCTGTCCCGAAAAACTTCATACTACATTTTCTAATTTTTAAAACCCTTTTCAGACCTGTACAGACATTTCAATACCAAAATTGGCTAGATCGGTTTAGCCGTTCTCGAGTTTTAGCAATATAAACATATTATTTTTATATACTGAGATTTAACTTTGTTATTAGAGTGTGATTCTCAAGTTAGTAAATTTATGTAAAAATAATAATCTTTGAAACCAAATAGCAATAGCATATATATCTCTAAATTCCTTCCACTGCATCATAAAACGATCTTTGCACTTATATTTTGGCACAAAATTGCTTTTACATGAACTTGTAGCCATGCCAATTAATTTTACACCAGTCCAAAGTTTACTTTAATAAATATTCTATTTTAGCCATATATGGATAAATATAGAAAAATACGCCACAATGGTGTAAAAAAAACTTAATAAACACAAGAATTGTATGAACTAGAGCATAAAATGTGTTTGGAATTGAAACATACCGAATTTTAGAGAGGCATTGATGTGGGATGCTTTTAGTAAAGCTTTCGAGATTTGGGACGCCATAGCTGCCGGAAAACCAAAGGAAATAAACACCGGAGACTACGTAGACTTCTACAACAAATAATATAAATTAAAAACTAAACAAATATCACGATAAAAGTTAGGCTAACACTTATACGAAAGTTGGACTCTGACCTGTCAACCACGAAACAGACAAACTGGCGGTGTTGCAATTACAATTAATTAAAACTAATTCTAAATCCAAAAAGTACCGAGATTTATTAAATGCAACATGATATATTATTTATATCTTAGGAAATAGATCTTTTACGTGTTTGTTTTCGCGTCTCAGATTTTAATCGTTGTTTTACAATAATTTGTATTAACTACTACCGTAAAACATTTCCTTAATATTGGACTACTTATTTTAACTATGGCAACTTATTTTAGATTGTCATTAGTCTCATTAGTGTCATCATTACTTTCAAAGACGTTTTGTTACCTACTAGTAAGAAAAATAAAACTTTTTTAACAATTCAATAATTATCATTATAAATTTATGCCAACCTAATATTGCAGTTACACAAACAAATTAAATCTAATAAACCAATAGATTTTTCGAATTTTTTATATTATGTTTAATTGTGTGTGTTTTGCGTTGAAATTAACGTTGTTAGCATTGACAGAAATAGCGGGTAGTTGAAAAATTATCGGTTACCAGGAGAACTTCCGCTTCCATTCTTTTCCACTTCGAAAGGAACCACGTGAAACTAAGTTACCTATTTTTGTTACATAGTTAATTCAATTTATTTAGTTCGATTTTGTTTAGTAAATTGATATTTAAAGTTATCACATCTAATTTCCATGCAGTTACAAGGAATATTTTGTTAAAATGATCAGGTAAGTGGCTTGAAGTACTTATAATAAATAAGCCGCAGTATCCTAATTGCAAATTAATATCCAAAATAAAATAATTTATTAGCCTTTCAACGGTGAGTGTCTTGAAAAATGCATAAAGTGTACCTTCAAAGTTGCAGTCACATACTCATTATTATTTCATTTCACTTTTGCGATAGTTCATAACACTGAGCAAGAAATCACTGCGTTTTAGTTTACCTATTACGCCTATTTTTGTCCTTCATCATTATACATCGGGGGCCAGGGGTGATCGACATTCGAAGCGTGTTTTGTCAGTGACAAATTTAATATCTACGATGGTAGAAACAAAAAACTTGTTCCATTTTCTAAGGCACCAACCTACTTAAACGAATATTCGGACGAATGTGACTCAGCCCCCTATGTTCTACAACCGGCCCCGATTCTCGCGATTTAGACATTCATCTCTACTACACTCAGGTCGAAAATAAATAAGGATTTTGTAAAGAGTTTTTTTGACATTTTTTCAACATTAATTGTCTAAGCTACGAATAATAAAAGTTCGTAAAAAAAAGTAAGTCAATAAAGTTCGTTATAACTTTTATTATTCGTAGGTCTAAAGTCCAAAACCCGACTGCCCTAAACCGGAAAGTTTATTATTAAATTGACATCAGACATTTCTTAGGTCACTAATAACTATGTGAAGTAAGAAAGTCATTTCAAAAAAAGCCTATCTACTGAGTTTTTTGGCAGTGTTTCTCAGTAGTTGCCAGTCATTCACTGCACGGTAGGAAAAGAAATTGGACTATTCTTATGTAGACTCGCGTCTCAAAAATAAATAAATCATATTTTGATTTTGATTTTGATTTGTAGTAAATTTCGCGTCACACAACCCTGATCAGCGATTTTTCTGAACTCTCTTTGAAGTACCATATAATAAGACATGGCAAAAGAATGACAAATAAATGTCGTTCTTAAAAGAAATTGAAAAATAGTATTTTTATTTTGGTAGGGTTATGCTTTTTCCTATTTATTTATATTAAAAACGTCACAATATATTTCAAACAACACCAGGTTATACACTCGTATGTAAGAGTATGATTAAAAAATTACTTCCACTATGGAAAAAACTAAAAATAGATATTATTATAATTGTTATCTTCACCATCGCTAATCCCAAAAACGATACCTATCTGTAACATTAATTTTTGCAAAACGTCATCCGCCATCTTGGATTTCAAAACAGATGCCATTTTTCTAATCTAAGCCCTCGATTATCTCGAAATTGACACCCTTATTGAATAATATGAAAATATGTCTGTATCTCAATAACTGCTGAACCGATTTTGATGCGACTTTAATTTATCTCTAATTTGAAAGTTACTTCATCCAACAAAAAAATAATCATTGCAATCCGATTGTAAGTTTTAGAGTAATCGCTAGACAAACAAACATACATATATATATACTGTCAAAATTTTGTATATATGTCTTCTTCGATGCAATCCGATGGTTAGTTTTCTGACAAACTTTCACACAGGTCGAATTGAAATCCAGTTTTTATTTTAAGTCGGTTAGAAAGACGTGTCTAACATATTTTTACAATGTTTTTGACGAACTAATTAAAATACAATATTTCATACTATCCATAATTAACGTGGGTTTTTTGTTCACAGACCTCTATTTCTTACTCTCACACTCCTAGTATGCTTCACGTGGTGTTCAGCGCAGTTCGCTGATGAGATGCAGCAGCTAGAATCGGAATGCTTAGGAGAAGACAAGTTCCCCTGCATGAGTGGGGGGTGTATCTTCCAGAGCCAGTACTGTGACGGTTTCGTGAACTGTGATGATGGGACCGATGAGGACTTCTGCTGTAAGACAGTTACAATTAACGCTGATTTTACCCTAAGCTGAAGGCAATTTTCACCCCACCTTAGAGTAATACCACAAATAATATAATACTATACTAATACCATGAATCCTCCTTTAAATACAAAATTAGTAAACTATACCGGGTGGAAAGGACAGCACTCCACATCCGTATATCATATTGGGGTGATCGGTACTTGAAATTAGTTCAGGAACTTTATGAGTATCTAATAAGTTACCTATGCGGAATGTATACCTTAGAGAAACCCTAATAACGAACGGCCAACCTTTCCAATATCGGGTTACCTTGCCACTAAACGTAACGTCATCTTACGTTTTTTAAATGAATGCATTGATAGATGTTTTATTTTATCTTTCTTTCATTCAAATCGAGTGCCGCGTAAGAGTAGTAATTGTAAGTACAAAAAAATAAAATAAAAACTTTATACAAAGACCTGAAAAAATTCTAGTGGAAAATGATTCTAATGAAGGAGCTAAATGCACGCTCAGTTTGTGGGGGTCTGACACTTACACCCTGTATTACCGAAGCAGCAGGTACCTTGGAGACATTATAAAACGATTCCCTCAAATCGGTTCGGCCGTCCTCGGACGGCTCACCGAAAAAGTCAGGTGAACCAATAGAAGCCCTTCCGGCTGATTGGGTAAGGTCATCCCCAAAAAAAAATCCTCTCACTGGCCACTCTCTTGGGGTGAAGGACATCCCAAGTATGAAAAATAAGACATTCCCTTTTTATTCCACTCAGAAAAGTGGGTTTACATTTGATCGTATGTTTTTTTACTTCAGAATATTTTTCTAGGTAGACCGATTTTGATGATTCTTCTTAAGTTTATGCTTCTCATGGGGTCCCATAGAAATTTTATCAAGTCTTTTTGAGTTATGGTTAATACATAAAAGTCGGTTCATATTTTTAAAAGCCTGTAATTGTTTGTGCAGTCGAGCACAAGGAGGACACGGAGTTCTGCAAGGAAACCCACCAATTCCTCTGTGTGGACAGCAAGAGATGCATCCCCAACACCTGGATCTGCAATAATCAGACTGATTGTGAAGATGGCAGCGATGAAGCGAACTGCACCTCTATACCGTTGGCTAGGAACGTAAGTCTATTTACAGAAAGTTGTTTCAGTATTTGGTTAGTTTAGGACAACCCTCCGTGCCTCGGAGAGCAAATTAAGCCGTCAGTCCAAGTTGTCATTTAAACGTCTATGTAGTCAGAAGCCTATATAAAATCTCACAACTGGTCTAACCATCTCGGTTACTGGTTCCCTGCGGGTTTGGAGGCCTATGTTTAATCTAACCTGGTGCTGCTAGCTACTTAGCTAGCCGCATCAGGTTAGACTGGGAGCCGACTGTAATAGAAATTGAAAAAAAGCGAGGGAAATAAATAAAAAGCGGCCTCGAAAGAACGGTTGCAAAAGCAGGCGCACCCCCTACTTCGGTCCGCAGGTATACTTGTACCGCAAGGTGGCGTAGAAGCGCTGTAGCCCACATGGATTCATGGTTTATTTCATGTTTCTATGACTAGCTATTTATGCATCAGCTCATCCTAAAACACTCCATAAAAAAAATATGACCTAATGATTTACTCCACAGTCTACTTGCAAGGGTTTCCAATGCGGGGATGGTAAGTGCATATCATCGTTGTGGACCTGTGATGGTGTCTACGACTGCGAAGACAGGAGTGATGAGTTCACGCTCGATCTTTGCAGTAAGTTACTTTAGATTTTTGGAACGAAGTTCCTTATCGCGCGTAGTGAAAGGGGGCTAGACGGAAAAAATTCTTACGAAAAGTTGTCACGACACTTTTTGCTATAGTAAGCTATTGTAAGCTGTGCGGCGTGCGCATGTTAGCAAAAAAATATAAAAAAAATAATTTGCAAAAAATATACCTTAGAAAGATGAAAAAAAATCATACTTACGCATATGAAAAAATGAAAAAAAAAATTAAAGAAATTAAAAAAAAAAATATTACAATTCCTTCAGTAATTAATCGAAAGGAACTTCGTTCCATCCGGGTGTCCCTTGACACCTCTCAAGTTTTTTTTGTCTCGTTTTTGGAAAACGCCCTCTATCTCTAAAAGGCGGCAGACAAGAGCTGGATGAAAATATTAAAAGTGCGGTCAGTGGCGTGTTTTATCAGATGCCTATGTTCAGCAGTATAATAGGTTTGATGATGATGATGATTTGGTGTAATATGCATCCCCAACACCTGTCACCAGTACGCAAGCATATAATAATATATGTAGAACCTTGGCTTGTCTTAAAAACGTGTAATTTTATCCACCGCCATGCTCCATTTCTCTGTCAGTTCCGTATTAAGGTAGAATTTAGAAGCGACCATCGCGACGGAAGTAGATTTGGAAATTGGTGGACTATCGAAATTAGGAATCTAGTAGGTATAGGTAGGTGTCCCGTGGGCACTTGTGAGCAGAAGTATTCCCAAAATATAGTCTTCTTGAGCGCTATGGGCATCACGCATATGGATCCCTTTTGTCTGCAAAATTCAAAGGAATTTACGGTTTCTGGCAAGCACTCCATTCGCTAAAAAGGAGCTGCTCTGATCTCTTTTTACTAAGAATACTAGTATTGGTGATCAGTCCATAAAAACTTAATCCCATCAAATTCCTATTAGGAATTGGTCAATACAACTACTTAGAATGCACATTCCTTTAGTAATGGACTAATTTTCTCCTTATTACCCACAAAGCAATCTGTGGTCTTACCTTATCCATATTTTCACTCTTTCCTACTAGGTTCCTATTCGATTTATGCACTCTGGACTGCTCTTTGTGCACTCTGGACTGCTCTTTGTGCACACTGGACTGCACTTTATGCACACTGGACTGCAGTTTATGCACACTGCACTGCACTTTATGCACATGCATTTTTGTCCTCACACAGTCTTGGGAATTGACAATTTCTTTCAAACCGTAGGGCATGCGTTACTCCCCCATGCGATTATAGACGGTACATATTGTCAAGAGTTGCCCTCACTTGGAGAGAGGAGCTATAGATGTTTGGACTCTTCGTATTGTCTGCCTGCGAGTATGATGTGTGACGGGATGAAGGATTGTCGTGATGGAAGCGATGAGGGGGCCTTCTGTGTCAACTGTGAGTAGAAGCTTATACTTAATCACGTTATAGTAAAATTTGTCACGTTTTATTCATGTATTTACTTCATTTAGAAAACCAGCAGCTAGTTATGTTACAAATCTTTAAATATAAAAATTAATCTCCGAAATGTATGCATGCGTATAACTTCGCTCGACTGCGCCAAATTATATAAAATCAGGAGATGGTTGGTGTAAAAAAAAAATGGCACTTACCCCACCTGAGGGAAGTTGTTAGTTGAAAATTAGTATCTAAGTAAACAGCAGTACTTTAGCAGTTCATTTCACATAGTGGCCTATGACAAGTTTTAAGATGATTGCCATAGTTAATAAACTAGAGAATCAAATAGTCTTTCATTTGCAAGACTCCTAGTGGGTTTTTGGCATAACGGGAAATATCTAGGTAATAATTACCAGTCACCTTGACTGGTAATTAGCGTAAAATAATTTAATACGTGCTGCTCATGAGTACAAACAACTTTCACAAAGAAACGTTTTTAAGCAACTTACAACTTTATTTTTTAAGGTGAGGCCTGTACCGCTGCGCCACCGCTGGTCAAAGTATTTTACACTAACTGTCAGTCACCCTACAGATATCTTAAATCACGGGCATTCAATATTCTACAATTTTCAGGGAATACAATGTGCAACCACTACGTATGCGCAAGCAATGACACCGGATGCTCCCCCGACCGAACCGGACCCACCTGTCTCTGCCTTGGCTCCCCAGCTATGCGGCAGTACAACTATGTCACCAAAAAGTGTGACGATGTGAACGAATGTTTAATGGAAAGACCACAATGTTCTCATATGTGTGTGAACGGGGATGGACATTTTATTTGTGAATGCGCTCCGGGGTATATCAAGGATACTTATGAGTATTTGTGTTATGCTAGTGGTGAGTTTCTATACTTATATTTTTCAAATAGGTAACTTACATACAAGTCTTGGGCAAAGTTCTTATTCTTTATTGTGCACAAAATATTTTTTTTGAAACGAAGTTCCTTATCGCTCATTGTGAAAGGGGGCTAGACGGAAAAAATTCTTACGAAAAGTTGTCACGACACTTTTTGCTATAGTAAGCTATTGTAGGCTGTGCGGCGTGCGCATGTTTCTCTGTCTGTCTGTCTGTCTGTCTCTCTCTCTATCTCTCTCTCTCTCTCTCTCTCTCTCTCTCTCTCTCTCTCTCTCTTTCTCTAGAGATAGAAGAAAAAAAAATTAATAAGAAAAAATATTATAAATTATAACTTAAAAAAAATAAAATTTTATTACAATTCCTTCACTAATTAATCGAAAGGAACTTCGTTCCATCCGGGAGTCCCTTGACACCTCTCAATTTTTTTTTAATTCTTCGATAGGTTAGATAAGCAATTATGTAGTTTACGATGGAACGCGCCAGCCTAGTATACCGATTCACTCGTGATTACGAATGATTATCGGTGAGGTGGCTGTGGAATGACCACCATAGGGTTAGAAACCTTAAAGCAGTTACAGTTCCGACCCACCCTCACTGCATAGTGTCCAGACATCGCACCGGAACACGGCAAGGCCGCTTGGCGGTGCAGCTTTGTCTGGGGGGTGGTCAGTAACCACGGCCGAAGCCTACCACCAGTTGATTGTCACCTGATTTGCACCACCCGGGTGCAAATCAATTTACCTAGTTCTTAATAAAATAAACTAGGCGCCACGCCACCGTAGCTTCAAACGAGTAGCTCCTAAGACATCTACGTTGTAGTTTTTACGACATATCGTTTCTCGTGTAGCATCTATAGCGTAACGTATAATCTATATTTATAAAAATGAAACCCGTTTTCCGTTGTCATGACATCACGCGTGAACGGCTGGACCGATTTTGCTAATTTTTTTTTTTAAATATTCCTTTAAGTACGAGGATGGTTCTTACGCAGAGAAAAAAAAAACAAATTAGAAAGCGAAGAAGTGCCGAAAACCGGATTAGATACCTATTATTTATTATTGGTTATATTCGGTAGGTCTGAGACCCGGTAGATGGCACTGCTTTACCGGGCAGAATGACGTCTGCCGGGTCCGCTAGTAGTTTAATATAAGTACAACTACACGTTAGATGCTACGCCGAAGAAGCTCCATGATAGACATTAGAAGTTAAACGCTAGAGACTGTGCCGTGAACGCTGCAGTAATAAATGCTACGACGCGCCGTAGACACTTCGTCGTAGACGCTACGCATCAGATACTAAGCAGTAAACGCAACATGTTAAACGCTACGTCGTAGTAGCTAGTGTAGCTACCACGTAGACTCTACGCCGTAGAAGCTATACCTTAGTTAGACATTACGCCGTTGAAGCTGGATGTTACGTCGTAGACGCTACGTCGTAGACGCTACGTCGTAGACGCTACGTCGTAGACGCTACGCCGTAGACTCTTCGTCGTAGACGCTACGTCGTAGACGCTACGCCGTAGACTCTTCGTCGTAGACGCTACGTCGTAGTAACTACGACGTAGACCACGCAGTAGAAGCTACACGTTATTAGACATTATTACTCTAGCAGATGCTACGTCGTAGACGCTTCGCCGTAGACTCCACGCCGGAGACGCTACATCGTAGAAGCTACAGGGTTGATGCTACGCAGTACACGTTACGCAATAAGCGCTACGTCGTAGTCGCTACGACGTACGATTTACGCCGTAGAAGCTACGCGGTAAACGCTACGCCGTAGATAAATTTGCTGTCTTCAATATTTATTATTTTCAGGGCCTGAGGCAATGCTATTCTTTAGTACACTGCATGACATCAGATACCTGAAAATAAAGTCTAAACAAATGGTTACCATCGCTTCTGGTCTTAAAGAGGTCAGTTAAATAAATACTTACTTATTTAAATTCAAAATCTATACACCTCTCCTTATAGGCCACCAACTTGACCCTCTTAATAGTATACAAATGCACATGATTGGTAAACCATTCGTAAGGTCGAATTTATTTTAGTTAACTATTTGTGTCTTCATATTTAGGCTCATGGGGTTTCGTTTGATGGTACCTATGTGTACTGGGTGGAGACTTCTCAAGGCCACGAGTCCATTTTCAAGGCACAGCTGGATGACATCAAAGATACTAAACAGGTGAGTAAGCATAATTATTGAATTATGCTGAAAATAGCATGCTATGCTATCGCAATCGATAGCATAGCATGCTATTATTTACTATAGCATAGCATTTATAAATGGTTATTATAAAGCCTTATTTTCTTTATTATTAGGCACCACCTTGAAATGTTACCAAGTACCCTAGATTACACACTGAAGCTTATACTAGAATTCTCACCTCTTCTTCTAAATATATAAAAGAAAAAAGTGACTGACTGACATATCAACGCAGAGCCCAAACCGCTTTGTCTGGAGACTCCAAATTTGGCACATAGGTTTCTTATGGGGTACACTAAGAAAGGATTTTTCAAAACTCACCCTTTAAGGGGATGAAACGGGGTTCCAAAGTTTGTATGGAGAAACAATATTAGTGAGATCAATTTCACGGGCGAAGCCGCGGGCGATAGCTAGTGTTTTATATAAATCTTTATCTTTTTTTAGTATTCTTGAATAGGCTGGCGCTTGACTACAACTTACCTGATGTTAAGCAATGATGTAGTCTACGATGGGACGCGCCAGCCCAATGTACCGATTCATTTGTGATTACGAATGACTTTCGGTAAGAAGGTGGCAGTGAAATGAGACTCCTTAAGGTTGAAACCATAAAGGAGCAACAATTTCGACCCACCCTCTTAAATGGTGTCACCAGACATCGCGCCGGAACACGGCAAGGCCGCTTGGGGGTGCGGCTTCGTCTGATGGGTGGTCACTAACCACGGCTGAAGCCTGCCACCAGTTAATTACCAGTAAACATAATTACCAATTGATTGTCACCTGATTTGCACCACCCGTGGACCACGTGTAGGGATTCAGATATAGTGCACTCCCACGGATGAAGGTGACTCAGCCTCCAAAATCATTATCAAATCATCTGTACAGAATAATATTGTTATGTAACTTAGCATGGCATAACATCGTATAGCATGGCATAGCATAGCATATCATCGCAGCATATATTTTATATATATTTTATCAATCCTATTTCAAACTTAGTATAAAAAAATATAGTTAATCTTAGCTGTTCACAATTGTAGTCCTTGCTTTACATTATGAATGTTTTATGAAATTTCATCCTTGTTTTAAAACCATGTCTAAACTTGTTCAATTTATATATATTCTTATTCTTATTCTTTATTGTACACAAAACACTTACTTAAACTTATTTTTTTAGATTCTTTTTGCACGCGATCTTAAAATGAATGTTGAATGTGCCTGTTACTTGTATACATATCAGTGCGGAGTCCTTGATATAAAATTGTAAATTTTTAATATGTGTACTGTTGGCACATCATAATGAAATAAAATAAATAATCTAAATATATAAAAGAAGAAACTGACTGACTGATATATCAACGCAGAGCGCAAACTGCTGGGTCTGGAGACTCTAATTTTGGCACATAGGTTCCTTATGGAGTCTAGGGGTGCACTAAGAAAGGATTTTTAAAAACTCACCCTTTAAGGGGGTGAAACGGGGTTCCAAAGTTTGTATGGAGAAACAAGATTAGTGAGATCAATTTCGCGGGCGAAGCCGCGGGCGGAAGCTAGTAAATAAATAATAGCTTAAAGGTTAATCTAAGCTTTGTTCTCCCCAGGTCTTAGTAGGTATAGGCCTGGAAGACCCAGGGGATATAGCGATAGATCATCTTGGCGGGAATATTTACTTCAGCGACTCTGAACGTGGTATCATCTCAGTGTGCAGAGTTGATGGGTCCATTTGTACGACTCTTAGAACTGATACCAGACACCCTCGATTTGTCACCTTGGATCCTAAGAATGGGTATGTACAGTTATTTATAAAACTGTTAAGAGTTTTGTGTATAAGTTTTAGATATTGAATCAACTTTCCCATTGCTTTTCTCTTTCTCTTTTTAAGGCATGAAATATATTCCATTTCTAAAATATATCTGCCCACCAGACACTAAAGTGCAGTAACCGCAAAACAACCATTGCGAGCAAACGCCATTTATAGTTAAGAATTTGATATAAAAGAGTAAAACTAATAATAAAAACCACCTAAATTGTCCGAGAAAAAAAATTAATTCAGCAGAAACCATGAAACCCGATTTCAGAATCTATACATAATATTATAAATGCGAATGTAAGTTTGTTTGTTACGCTTTCACGCAAAAACTACTGAACCGATTTGGATGAAATTGGGTATGAAGGTTGTTTAAGACCCGAGAAAGGACATAGGATAGTTTTTATCCGACTGCGCAAAAAGAAGGTAATGTTTTGGCGCGATAACCGACATCCGCGGGCGAAGCCGCGGGCGGATATCTAGTCACTAATAAAACGAAAAATCATCCAAGGGCTATTACTGCACTTTAGTGTCTGGTGGGCAGATATAAGGTGTTAATTAATTAACCTGTCAAACGTTGCCAGGGTACTGCTATCCAAAAAATAAACAATACAGAAAGAAGAATTATTTGGACGTTATTAATTTTCAACTAAAAAAGTGTAGTTTGATTTAAGTATCAAAAAAATTCTGTTAGGCAGTTCTGTTAGGAACTGTATATACTAAAGAATTTTATGACGCAATAGCGCGCGCCCTGTTCTTGTTTATAGTAGACAGGTAACGTACGGATAGCATATTTAATAATTTACGGTTAAATAATTCAAATTTTTGCACATTTACATAAGTCTACAACGTTAGCTTATTTAAAAAAAAGTTTGCAATTATTTACAGAATATTACATTAAACAATCCCTTAATTTTTGAAGACATACCCCCGTATTCATAAACGTCTTTTAAGTTAATTATAGCTAAAATAGGTTTATAATTCGTTTGTCTTTGTCTTTCATTTTGACATTTATACAAATAAGAAAGAGACAAAGTCCATTTTAACTAAAAGGTTTATAACATTTTTTGAATAAAACCGTTAATTTATTACCACCTTGTATACGCTTCTTTATATTTGCATGTGAGTAAGCTTAAGACGTTTAACATCCACATACAAAATATATTCATTTCCTTGTGTGTCCCACATATAACTTTAATCTTTATTATGTGCTGTTAAAAACGTTAATAACAATAAATGGGCTTGGAATCCAACGTCAAGAAGACAATATTTTTTAGTAAATGATAACGAATGAATTATTTTTGCCAAAAACAAAATAAAAACAGTTCTTTACTGGAAATACTTAGATATTTCATTTCAGTAAATGCTTTAACAGAGACTCTTGCACTGATATAAACTCTCACTACTAATTCACTACTTACCTTTGCTAAATTTCCCTTAGTGCGTAGGTACCAGGTCGTTGCGTAGTGACCCACATATGGGGCACGGACGTGTGGAGCTATAGGCAGACCGTTTAACTCACGTATCGCCATCTGAGGTACAAAGTCATAAAACATTAATTAAATCTCTTATATAAAACTATTTAACCACAGATAAAAGTAATGTAAGATTATTCGTCACTAATATCCATATCGCTTGAATCATCATCACTGTCTGTGCAGCTTGAGGAGTCGAAATCTTGGCGATAGGCGATACGCGAGTTAAACGGTCTGCCTATAGTTTATAGTGACCCATAAATAGGGCACTAGACGTTGAACCCGTTATATATAATAAGCAAAATTTAAACATCAAGCGTTGTGATTAGTTTTATAACTTCAACTGGACCGTTCCCGACGGTTCCTCTGAGCTACAGTCAGATTTTTTACTTTGTAGTAAAATGTACTGGGCGGACTATCATACCAGGGCAGTGATAATGACTGCCCTGATGGACGGGACCCGGGCAGAGGTGTTAGTTGATGGGTTGGGCACGTTCGCTACCGGCCTCGCTATAGACGCGCCTAATGAACGCTTGTACTACGTGGACAAGACTATCAAAGTTGTTATGCTTAATGGCAACCATGTCTATGTGAGTATTTTCCGTTTTTCCTCGATTTAGAGTAATGAGTGATTATGAAGGTAAGTTAGACGTAAGATCAGTAATGAAATGAAATGAAAATATGCTTTAATTTTTTTGAGACGCGAGTCTACATAAACACAGTCCAATTTCTTTTCCTACCGTGCAGTGAATGACTGGCAACTACTGAGAAATACTGCCAACAAACTCTGTAGTCTTTATTCTTTTTTAAATGCAGTATTAGAGCGACTTAATTAAGTAAGCTAATTCACTTAATAAAATAGTTAAGTTGCAGTTAAGTTTCGATCAAATCAGCCTTTTTCGTACTCTCGTCATTTTGACAACCGCTGTCAGATACGCTCGCGTCAAGTTCGCGTCACGCGAGCGCTTTAGACTAGATATGACAGCTAAACAATTATAAGAATACCACTTTGCACTTAGACGTAAACTTAACTGCAACTGCACCGCAACTTGATCGACGCGTCAAGAAATGACGTGAATTAGGGCCCCGAGTGTTTTTATCCGTTACATAGCCTGAAATTTTATAATACGCTTTCTTACATAACGTAGATTTATGTAAGAAAGTGTCACTTTAACCATTATTTTTTGTGTCCCACTGCTGGGCATGTGTCTTCTCTCAACTATCTTACGAGTTAAGATAGTTTAGGCCGTAATCCACACACACACTGGCCCAGTGCAGGTTGGTGGATGACACGTGTCCTCATAAGATTAGTTCTTAGATATGCAGATTTCCTCACGATGTTTTCCTTCAGCGATATTGATTAGCGGCATGGGCATGCCCGGGGATCGAACTCGCGACCTTATATTGCAAAGGCGAAGCCGATAGCGCGGCTACATTGCTGCTTAAAAAATACGAACAAATTAGAAAATTCGCAACAACCAATAAATAACTTGGCTGAAGGAGATTATTATAGATGGTGTGTGTGATGATGTTGGGATTGCACCATATCACATAATAATAATAATGGAAGGTGTGTTTATTCACAGTCACTGTTCGAGGAGCCATTCCACCGTCCGTATTCGATATCAGTATTCGAGAACACGGTCTTCTGGAGTGACTGGACCTCCAATACTCTGCAGACTACTGACAAGTTGCACAGCTCTGCGCAGAGAAGAAAAGTACTACTTACACTTGATACTCCTATAATTGGTATGTAGATACATTGTTTTTTCTTTATATTTATACTACAAAGCCGTATGCTTGGTCCAATTGACGGAAAGCGTTCTTTTCATACTATTATTGAGTTTCGTTACGTTTCATTTCAATTTAATTCATTTCAATTCGTTTCAATTCATTTCCATTCATTTCAATTCACTGCAATTCATTTCAATTCATTTCAATTCATTTCAATTCATCTCAATTCATTACAATTTATTACAATTCATTACAATTCATTACAATTCATTTCAATTCATTACAATTCATTACAATTCATTACAATTCATTACAATTCATTACAATTCATTACAATTCATTACAATTCATTTCAATTCATTTCAATTAATTTAATTTAATATCTCTTTTACTATCGGTTTGTTATGTTTGTTTATCTAAGGATCCCACGTTGGGTGTGAGCTACGCCTAGTTTTACGGAAATTAGAGAAATATTAACTTCCAACGAATACGATTGTTTCCACCAGGCATGCATATGTACCACCCGGTGCTGTCGAACACAAGTTCGAACCCATGCACCAACAACAACTGTTCGCACCTGTGCCTCGTCACCTCCAACCTGACCCATGTCTGCGCCTGTCCTGATCATATGGAGATGAGGGATCTGACATGTCATTGTGAGTTCTTTTTTACATCAAAACCTTTTTTTATCCAATAATAGGCTTGCGCTTGACCACCACTTCCCTGATGTTAAGCAATGACGCAGTCTACGATGGAATGCGCTTACCCATTAAATACCGATTTACTCGTGACTTGAAGACCGGCAGATTATAGCTATCGGGAAACATAGATGCCGGCATCGAATTCCACAACTTGGCAGTTCGCACAATGAAAGTAGAAGCAAAGCGCTTTGTGCGTACCAGTGGAATTTCCACCATAATAATGGTGGCGCATAGCCGTGCCTCTACTTGTCCGAACTATCTTTATTATCTAAGATCCCAGGTAACATTGACCTTCATCTAAAAAAATTCAGGGTAGATAACCTACTTGGGATCATCTATCAGAGAGAGGAAGAAATTTAAAGCAAAAGGAGACTTCTTTCTCCTTTTCTGAAGAGTGAAATTATTGCTAGATGATTTCCTAAATAGCAATCGGAAATGTAAAACATTTGAGATAACAATGGGTAAGCGGGGATAGCGGGGCGAGAGGGGTATTGCTTTTCTGATCAGGCGATCGTAATATAGATCAAGCGGCGGGGGAGGGGTCGACATGCGGAGACTTGTAGTTTTTTGTCACATGTAAGTACCGTATTTCCCCACATTTCCCAGGATATTATGTATTAAATAGTTTTTGAAACAATATTTTCAACAAGCTTCGGAATTGTATACATTTCCTAGGATTTGTATACAATTCCTAGATTTCCGGTAACATATACCTGCATGTAAACAATAGTATGAAAAAGTGTCAGCGGCCATTACCATGCCGCTACCGGGAAGCAGCTACATTTCAATGTGTTAAACCATGGAGTATATGCTGTACAAGTGCGTCTTGCTGACGCGACAAAGCACAACGTGTTTAGCTGTTCAATCTTATTCAGTACGACTCTCTTGGCAACCCTGAGAATCATGCTGGCACTTTCAAAACAGCAAGGATGATGACAAGGGCTCACGATTCCATCCATCCATATATGGGAGATCTTAACCTTGAAAGTGTTAAAATACTTTTGATGATTCTTTCAGCAACCCTGATAATTGTGCACTATATAGCTACCAAGGTTTTAGCTGAATTTAATTGTGGGATGAGATTTCATCTAAATTAGGCCAAATTATAGGAAACCCCTTAAATTTTGACTATAATCCCAAAGATTTAAATAACTTTCCAGTGCCAGTAGACTACCACGCCAAGTACCTGGTGGTAGCTGGTGGTCAGCTGTTCACTCGGATCCAGTACGACTCTCTCGGTAACCCTGAAAGTCACGCTACCACCTTCGATATAGCCAGGGTTCAGGCTATGGCTTATGATTATGTGCGAGGTAAGTGCATTTCCCCCTCTATAAATACCTTATGTGCGAAGTAATTGCATTTCCCCCTCTTTGAACAACTCCCAAAACTGAAACCTGTCTGAACCATTCGTCAATTAGATAAGTCATTGCATGACTCTATAGTATTGACCTGCTAATATTTTGAACTTGGTGCTATCATCATTGCTTAGTAGGCAAAGGAAATTAACATCGTGATCATGAGGTCATGACAAGATTGAAAGTGTACCTAAGCTGATTAATCGAATATCGGGGACTGTATTCTTCCAACTCTTAAAATAGTTGAGAGTAGACTTTAACCTAACAATAAATTATTAAGCCGTCCGATTGGGCTATAGTGAGCCCTGGAAGCCGCGGGTTCAATTCCCACCCCAAACAATCTTTATGTAACTAAGATCTGTTTCGGTGTCTGGTTGGTTGAGGGACCACCACCCATGCCTCGGCGAGTAGGTTAAGCCGTAGCGTAGCCGTCCTGGTTGTCATTCAAAACATTATGACAATCGTTATAGGTAGTCAGAAGCCTTATACTCTGACACTGGTCTAACTGTCTCGGCTACTGGTTTAGAGATCTGATGGCCGTCACTGGTTTAATTCTGGTAATACTGGGAGCCGATCCCAATAGAAATAGGAAAAAGGCAAGGGAAATGATAATATAATATTTTAATCATGGCCTGTGTATGAATAATAAATAATTAAAAATAAATAATCCCAACAATAAATTACTAAGGATTGGCTTATTATTTACCAGACACTCTGTACATTTACGACGGACAGCGTCGCATTGTCAACTACATCAACATGAGCGACTTCACACTTGGAGTCACTCGCACTCTACTCTACACTGATCTCGTCAACGTGCTGGATATGGATTATGGTAAGATCTTCTACTACAGTTCATAGAGTACCACCCTTGCCTGAAACTAGGGTTTGATTCTAGTCGGTGGCCATTTACAAAATAATGCATTCGTTCACCTTCACATCCTCACATTCATCTCAAATCACATCCATTGTTTCTCACAATAAGATTAGAAAATATTCTCTGTTTTTTTTATTCTACAATAGGCTGACGCTTGACTACAACCTGCCTGATGTGCTCACCCGCCCTAATATACCGATTCACTCGTAATCATGAATGATTTTCTGTAAGAAGGTGGCAGTGGAATGAAGCTCCAATTAGTTGAAACCATAAAAGAGCAACAATTCCGACCCATCCTCATAAATGCTAAATATCGCACCGGAACAGTAAGGCCGCTTGGCGATGCGGCTTTGTCTTGTGGGTGGTCACACTAACCAAGGCCGAAGCCCGTGATTGTCAAAACTTAAACTTGTCACCTGATTTGCACCACCCGGGGACCACGTGTCACGTGACTCATATCAAAGGCGCATTCCCACAGACGAAGATGACTCTGCCCTCCCCCCCCCCATCCATCCATCTTCTCTGTATCCCATCCATCTATATTCCCAACTACTTTAATTTAAACCATCTTGTCTCCAACAGACTACGCCACAGACAACTTGTACATCTTGGACTCGGGTCGTCGGCTGATAGAAGCAGTATCTATCAGGACTCAGAAGCGAGCTCTCATCTACAAGTTTTCTGAGGAAGAGGAGCCTATCAGCTTTTGCGTTATGTCTAACTATGGGTATGGTCTTTTTCAAATAAATCTTATAGTCCCATTTGGCTTAGGTCTTCTGCCTGTTTAATTATCAAACAATTATTAATCTACTGTTAGGTGTTCTGCTAAGTAAATTCATTAGTTCCTGGTGTTTTGACACACAGGTCTCGTCTTTTGGATTTACCCTTGTCACTCTACTTTTGGTCACGGATCTTCTCTCTATCTTAAGAGGTTGAGAGAGTTTAGGCCTTAATCCACACACGCTGGCTAATTACGTATTTGGGAATGTCACATATGCATAGTAAGTTCTTAGCCTGTTTCCTGAATGCTTTCCTTCACCGATACTAAGCAGCAGCGATGGAATAATTCACACAAGGATAAGCAGAACTGGGGATCGAACCCCGCGGCCTATGTTTTATAACCCAGGCCGATATCGATGCTCTGCTGGTGATGTGGGCCCGTGGCTAGTACTATGTCACCCACAAGGCTAAAACTCTTCAATAACTGACCCAGTCGTGTTCTCGTGATGATGTTGAAGCTCTACTGCGCCACTACCAACTGTGATTCTTTACCATATAGCGTGACGCCTGTATTACCCGAAGGTGTAAGCAGAGGTGAATATCACCCATTTTCCGCTGCTTAGTTCTACGTAATAGGAAGTGAGTCCATTGCCGTTCATTGGGCACAGTGACAATCTTTGGGCATCCATTAAGATTCTCTAAGCATTAAAAAATATATTTTTTTCTTGACTGGAAATCGAACCGGGGACCTCGTACCACTGGACCACCTAGGCAATTAGACTAACATGCCTCTTAAATAGGGGGAATAGGCTTACTGGCTGGATTACCTTAAGTTTTTGTTGCCGTGCCTTCGTGAGTTAAAAAAATAATTATCTTAGGAGAATGCTGGTCGCAGTAGTGGAAGCTGATCTCCATAACAGTATCCACATCGACAGTATTGGTCTTGATGGTGAAGAAAGAAGACACGTCATCATGAACAATCTGAGAGGTGAAGTAATCCATTCCATATTTTTTCTATTCGACTCAACATTTACCTTAACAGTTTCTTGTATTTGTTTAAAATAACTTCTACCCTGTCTCCTTCTTCCTCTCTTTTCTCCTATATTTTCTTCTATAATGGTCTTCATTAATCTACTTTAATAAATTTATATTAAAAGATAAAACCCCCAACGTATAATTTTCTTCAAACTTAGCTTTAATTGCATCAAACTCCTACATGGGTTGTAGGAGTTTGATGCAATTAAAGCTAAGTTCTTTTACTTCTTTTGAAATGAAACAAACCGCCTCAAAATTGCATCATACATGATAAGGCTACAACGAATGCATCGTCACAAACTTTACACAGATACACATGTCAAATTTATGACACTTTTTTAACGGAAGTTGTTCTTGAATTTGATATATCGCTACCTTGCAGTAGAAAGGTAGCAAGCACCACTTTAAGGCAAAATGAGTTAAATATGCAGTCTTATTCGGTTTTTCGCGCTCTATCGATATGCTTGCTCTCCTGAAAAATGTAAAAAGGTCGTAAACGCCAATACCTATATTGGCTTTCTACCGCAACGTAGCGGTATGTCAAAAAAATGGTCGAATGCCAATTGAAAACTAATGAAATCAATAATAATAATAATAATAATATAATGGGACATTAACACACACGGTCATCTGATCCCAAACTAAGCAGAGCTTGTACTATGGAAACCAGATAACTGGTAATATACTACATAAAATACTTTTCTTTTGTAAATATATACTTAAATATAGATAATTACACCCAGACACAAGACAAACCTGAAAATAAAAGCCTACACAGTCTGCACAACATTATAATGCAACAAAGATAAAATAGATATTCGGTATTATTCATAAAAATCTCGCCCCCCCGTATTCATAAACGTCTTGCTTATTATAGCTAAAATAGGTTTGTAATTCGTTTGTCTTTTTCTTTCATCTTGACATTTATACTAGTAAGAAAGAGACAAATTCCATTTTAACTAAAGAGTCTTATAAGATTTTTATGAATAAGATCGTTAGACTCTTTAGTTAAAATGGACTTTGTCTCTTTCTTACTAGTATAAATTTCAAGATTACAGACAAAAACAAACGTATTATAAACCTATTTTAGCTATATTCAGCTTAAAAGACGTTTATAAATACGGGGATTGAGTATTGAGGTTGTCACGTGACACTTCGAAGGCAAATGTTGATCCCATACATTTTGTTTTCTTTTCGACCTTTCGCTATCGTCACATAGACTGCTTTGGGACTGGAGTCAACAAAACATGCTAAAGTACAAATATGTCCTTCTGTGTCCAGGACCTCATGTACGTCTCCGTTACGTCCCGGATATGGACAACGTGTACCTCGCTGATGAAAGCAACGGTGTCATCGACTATCTGCACCCTGAAGGTATACCTGTCCTGCATATGTACAGTGACCAGAAGTCCCTTTTCGAACGGAACTGTCCCTAGTATTGTCTTAGATTTACGCGAATATCACACATTGAAATAAAACTACTTTTTAACGGATTTTATCGCGGTTTATTTTAGATCCAGACGTTTCAAGGTCTTTTCAGACTTCATGTTCACGGGTGGACTAAGGTATTTGACGTCCAAAAATATTAATCACAAATATTAATGACTACCTACCTACTGCTTAAATCGGAACGCAACTTAAATATTAATGTTTAGAGGTAGTCAGTAATATTTGTGATTAATATTTTTGGACGTCAAATATCTCAGTCCACCCGTGAACATGAAGTCTGAAAAGACTTTGAAACGTCGGGATCTAAAATCTAAAATAAACCGCGATAAAATCGGTTAAAAAGTAGTTTTATTTCAATGGGACTGACCCTTTATTGATTACCAGGTGTACCAGTGTCCCCAATTGTCCTGTTTTCAGAAACTGAATTAAAAAAATAATTCAACTATTTAGAAATTCCAACTCTAAAGGCAATATTAATAACGAAGATGAAAATAAAAAAATAATGTTCGTCTAATAAATATTCTAAATTATAATTTATTTATTAGAATGTGGCATCACATTGCCACTCCTAATAAATGAATTGCCACTTGAATCCTGAATCGCACAAGCGAAGTTTCACTGACGATTAGCTTATATACAAGTTCCCGACAAGAACAGTTTAGAGGGTACCGCGGTCGCTGGGTACCACACCTCGCTGGATAGTTGTGGACCGGTGTCTGTGAGCATCACACCTCTCCGGCAGATCTTTCCTTTAGACTAGAAAAGCACTACCACCCGGTCCTCCAGTCTCCAGGATCGGGATCCAGATCTTCGAGGATCGGGATTCTCCTGCTCGTGGAGACACACTCTCGCTCAGAGTGTATAGAGAAATACGTGGCATGATTATAATATCGCCGCTATTGTCTAACTCCTAGCAAGACAATATTATTTAGGTGCGGTGGCACAGCGGTATATGCCTCGCCTTTGAAATAAGGTCGCGGCTTCGATCCCCAGATTCCCAGCCAGCCAGTCAGCCCATAAATCTTTGTGTGAATTGTTTCTTCGCCGCTGCTTAATATCGGTGAAGTAAAACATCGTGAGGAAAACTGTATGTCATGTGATATCCACCAACCTGCGCTTGCCCAGCGTGTGTGCCTAAAATCTCTCAACTCGTAAAATAGTTGAGAGTAGCCATGCCCAGGAGTTGGACACTGAAAAGGGTTGAAACGTTTGTCTGGCTCGTGGGTGGAGACGGTCTCTTACGCATTTTGTGGACCTTTATAAACTGAGATATATTTATTCTAGGGTCAGGTAGAGAGAACTATCGGGAGCTATCCACAACAGTGACCAGCCTTGCGATAGCGGATAATTACGTGTTCTGGACTGATAGGAAGACTTCCCGTCTCTTCTGGGCTGACATCCATGAGACCACGCCTAAGATACGGAGGATTGACTTAGGTAGGCCTTAACCAGTGCCGGATTAGACGCGGGACCCGTAGCAAATCTTATTAGAGGGCCCTTGTTCTGATATAGGCTCATACGTAAAAGTGATTATTTACTACAATGGCTAGATAATTAACATAGAAATATTTATCATGTTTTAACAATGTAATTATAGAAAATAAGTCAATACATATAAATAATCTTCTAATTTAGATGAGATAGAACAGATGTCGCTTGCGTGTTACCAGTACTATTATACCTATAGTAATATTGTAGGTACTCCAGAACTACTTACTAAAGCCTTAGAAAGGTTTAATGTTTGGAGGTTCCTATACGCGGGGCCCCTTTTGTGCGGGTCCCATAGTAAATGCTACTCTTGCTACGTGGCTAATCCGGCACTGGCCTTAACTATAACTTATTGCTAGGTGTAAAATAATATTTTGCAACATTTTGCAAGTTTAAGTGCGAAGCCTGACCCATTATAATATAACGGTTTTATTCATAAAAATCTTATAAGATTTTAGTTAAAATAGTCCTTGTCTCTTTCTTACTAGTACAAATGTCAATATGACAGACAAAGACAAACTAATTGACGGGCCGGTGGCGTGGTCGGTAAGATAATTACTTTTTACGCCATAGGTCGTGGGTTCGATTCCCACACAAGTCAAACATTTGTGTGATGAACATGTATTGAGTCTGGGTGTAATATTTAATTAAGTTTGTATTTACAAAAGAAAAGAAATTTTATGTAGTATATTACCAGTTATCTGGTTTCCATAGTACAAGCTCGGCTTAGTTTGGGATCAGATGACCGTGTGTGTTAATGTCCCTCTATATTATTATTATAATTATAAACCTATTTCTATAATGAGCGTATAAGACGTTTATAAATAAGGGGTTACTATGTATTAAACTAACATTACATAACATCGCACCTGTATTACACAAAGGTGTAGGCAGAGGTGTATATCACCCAAATTTCGCCGGCTATTTTTTAAGTCCCATACGTAATAGGGGACGAGCCTATTGCCGTTCATCGGGTACAATTCCGAACTTCGAGCTGCAACTAAGTTTTTCTAAGTTTAAATAGAAGTCATTTTACTCGACCTGGGACATTACGATTTTTTTATCCTATAATTGGCTTGCGCTTGAACTTGCCTGTTGTTAAGCAATGATACTGTCTACGACGAAACGCGCTTACTTAGTAAATACCGATTCACTAGTGACTTGAAGACAGGCAGACTATACCGGTCGGGGAACAGAGATGCGGGTAGAAAATTCCAACAACTTGGTAGTTCGCTCAATAATAGAAGCAAAGCGCTTTGTGAGTACCCGTAGAGTTTCCACCATATATCGATGGCGTACAACCGCACCTCTACTTGTCCGATGATAGAACGGAGATGGGGGGAATAAGATTAACTATGTTATTCCAAGGAACACTATAAAAAAAATAAAAAATTAATTCTTTCCAGCTCTATTCCCCAATAACACCCAACTTTTGATCCAAGCCACCTACCCCATCCCTGATCAAAAAGATCCTCTCTTAAACCATCCATGTTTGAAGAACGCTTGTTCAGATATTTGCGTCCAACATCCCCACATACCCTATGGGAGTATTATGGGTTACAAATGTCTGTGTTCCCCTGGGCAAATAGTGAGAAATGGGAGGTGCTTGAAGTTAGTGGAGTGTGGGGAAGGTCAGATGCTCTGTCATAAGAGTAACATGTGTGTGCTGGAGAGGAGTTGGTGTGATGAGAAGAAGGACTGTCCTGATGGAGAAGATGAAGAAGGGTGTCCTGGTGAGTATTTTTTTTAATTATTTTGACTACATCTTGCATCTTGTGAACTGATATGTGGTCTACTTTGCCTACCCCAAGTTTAATGGATATTTATGGTATTCCCATGATTAGCGGTGGCATTGTGGTGTCTATCAGCCTCACCTTTAAAAATTAAGGTCACGGGTTCGATTCCTGGTTGCTTTTTGTCAATTGTTTCATCGCCGCTGCTTAATATAGTTCAAGGAAAACATCGTGACGAAATCGGTATATCTAAGAGCTAATTATTCGAGGACATGAGACATCCACAAACCCAAACTGGGCTAGCGTGTGAATTAACTCGGAAGATGGTTGAGAGAAGACCTGTGCCCTGCAGTGGGACATTAAAAAAGGTTAAAAAGGTGGTATTCTCTATATGCAGTATCCCAAAAATTTTCCCTCTAAGAAGGTAAAAAAGGGAGTTCGTATAGTAATAAAACATTACGGTGTTTTTTTCATGATAGAGTAGGTGAACAGCACTTTTTGTTCGACCCGACATTTGAACCCGGGACCTCGTGGTTATAAACATTATTTTGTTTATTTCCTTTTATTCTGAAATAGGCTTCCAATTTCCCTGATGTTAAGCAATGAACTCTACGATGGAACGCACTTGTTCAATATACTGATTCACTCGTAATTACTAATAATTTTCGGTGAGTTGGCAGTGGAATGAGGTTCCATAATGTTAGAAACTATAAAAGAGCAGCAATCCCGACTCACCCTTTCAGACGGTGTCACCAGACATCGCAACCAGAACACGGTGTGGCCATTTGTCTGATGGATGGTTACTAACCACGGTCGAAGTCTACCACCAGTTTTTAGTCACCTGATTTGCACCACCCGGGGACCACGTGTTTTCAGGGGGATTCACGGGGATTCAGATTAAAGGTGACTCAGTCCCCATAGAGCAGCGGTGGTGCAGCGGTACGGACCTCGCCTTATAAAAATAAGGTCGCGGGTTCGAATCCTGGTCGTTCACACACATCTTTGTGTGAATTGTTTCAACTCCGCTGCTCAATATCGGTGAAGGAAAACATCGTGAGGAAACCGGCATGTCTAAGAACCAAAGATTCGAGGACATGTGACATCCACCAACCCGCACTTGGTCAGCGTGTGCGGATTAAGGCCTAAAACTTACTCAACTCGTAAGATAGTTGAGAGAAGACCCGTGCCTAGCAGTGGGACACTAATAAGGGTTGAAATGAAAATGACCAGTCCCCATAAGCTATATATCTTCATATTATATTTCAGAAGAACAGATGGATTTCGTTTGCTTACCTGATGAAGTATACTGCAATAATCGTTGCGTCGAAAGAGGCAAGTCAGAGTGTGACAGGGGGAACCATCTCAACAATGGTAAGTTTGACGTAAAAGTTCAAGTGGCAATCAAAAACCATTTTGTGAAGAATTACGATCTTATTCATAAAAATTTTAAAAGACTCGTAGTTAAAATGGACTTGCCTCTTTCTTACTAGAATAAATTTCAAGACGACAGACAGAGTCAAACGAATTATAAACCTATTTTAGCTACAATGCGCTCACACGTTTACGATTACGGGCCGACGGTCATCTCACACCCCCTCACGAGGGTGTCGGGCAGGGTTCGTCCCTGACAGGGCCCTGGGGGCGGGGGGCGGGGGGCGGCCTCAGGCAAGCGTCAGTGTGGGGGGCATCGCGCCCTACCGGGGGAGACCCCGTGGGGGGGGGCTAGGAGACGCCCTCGTCTTCACGCCTTCCAAAAATCCAAACTCCGAAATAAAAAACGACAAAATAAAAATATTATAAAATTTATACACACACGGCCATCTGATCCCAAACTAAGCAGAGCTTGTACTATGGAAACCAGATAACTGGTAATATACTACATATAATATTTTACTTTTGTTAATACATTGGTACTTAAATATAGATAATTACACCTAAACTCGAGACCGACGGGCATTTTCATCACACGAATGACTTGGGTGTGAATCGAACCCACGACCTGCGGCGTTATAAGCAAGTATCTTACCAACCACGCCACCACCACCATAATTGATGGTTGAACAATATTCCAGTGATGTCACCGAACTGTGATATAACGGAGTACGAATGCCCCAATACTTCGATATGTATCGCACGCTCTCAGCTGTGTGACGGACGGTGGGACTGTCCGGAAGGTCAAGATGAACTGCACTCACACTGTGACACCCCCGCTTGCTTCCGCACTGAGTTCATGTGAGTATGGTCGCTACTGTAACATCCTGAATCGCGCTATCAATGTTTGCAGAGACAATTATAAGATTGCGCACCGTCGCATGTTCGACCGTGCCCCCCGATACCCTAAAACTACGAGTGCGATAAAGTCTAGTTGCTAGTCTTTCGGTCTTTTATCGGATACACTTCGGAGAGTGTGCGTTGGAATTACACAATCTTATTCCCCCATCCCCGTTCTTCCATCGTGAGGAAACCGGCAAGTCTAAAAATAACATTCGAGGACGTGACATCCACCAACCCGAACTTGACCAGCGTGTGTGGATTACGGCCTAACTCGTTAGATAGTTGAGAGAAGACCTGTACCCAGTAATGGGACACTAAAAAAGGGTCGAAATGATATGTTGCAGGTGTACCTCAGGGTCGTGTATCCTGAACACGTGGGTGTGTGATGGAGACAAGGACTGTAACGATGGATCTGATGAAGAAGACTGCCGTATGATATTATTTAATATTTTACATTTACTCGACTCATCATCCTTTAATTTTCTGGTCCCTTCATTTTGTTTTGTTTAAATTAAATTATAATAAATTAATAATAATAATTAAATTTTAACATTTATTAACTGTAATAATAATTGAATTATTCTTTAAATAATACATGATTATTTCTAATTTGAATTTATTGATCTTGTTGTGTTTTATTAATTTAGTGACATTGTATTTTATTGCATTTTATGATCCAATTAGTTGATCGAAATAAATGATTTATTATTATTATTATAAATATTTTACTAACATACCACATCTACTTTGGATCTTCAATTTAGTAAATGTGCCAAATTTATTAACACACTATCGGCCCTGGTGAACTACGTACCGCGTATTTCTCACCTATTAAATCTTCAAGATCTCTACGAACATTTCAAAACCAAAACAGTTTCTGTGTTAAATGTACACAACGACCAATCCTAAAAATTAATCTTCCAGAAGAGATAGTCTGCAAGGCAGGTTACTACAAGTGCAGGAACAAAGCTTGCATTGAGCTGGTACGTCGATGTGATGGACGACAGGACTGCTACGACTTCTCCGACGAGGAGGACTGTGAAGAACCAGTGATCCAAGACGTACCGGTAAGAATAGAATAATCTAGAACGAAATCCCTTGAAGGGCTGCCATTAATCTGATTAATCTCCTTCAACCTTCAAAAAGAAGGAGCGATAATTTCGCAAATTATTGATCGATTTTGGTCATTCTTTTTTTGTTTCAAAGGGAGACCTCATTAAAATTTCATCAAAATTGGCTAAGTGTATTTTAGTTCGTATTTTGTTAAGTCTTATAGGGAAAAACCTTCGTGCATATTTACCTAACTCGCTATATCTTTTCAGTAATACGAGTATTTGTGTGTATGGTTGTAAGTGCATGACCTAATATATCATTCCCCTTGCCTTTTTCCCATTTCTATTGTGGTCGGCTTCCAATCTAACTTGATGCGGCTAGGATTGCGTAGGACCTTTCGTTCTGTATATACAATTAACTAGTAACTAATCCTATATTCATCTGGTGTATACTTCTAGGACGTAGCACCACGCTGTGCCCCTTGGGAGTACACTTGTGAACACAACAGGAGCATTTGCCTGCCACACACCGCACGGTCAGATTTAACATATTTGTATCTGTTTGTGTTGTTTGTAATGTCTTTAAAATTAACATGTTTGTTGGTTGGTGATGGATCGATTTTCTGTTATAATTTAATAACTGATTTAATCAATAGCCTGACAAGATAATTTTGTGCCGTGTCCACACATGCCGCCGGGTTTGCCGCCGCCTTACAGGCTACCTTGCCGTTGAATTTGCCGGCTTTACCGGTGGCCTGTAGATGCGGTTTTAATTTTACATTGCACAGTAGTGTTGTTACTATTGAAGAATTTAGTTGTGTTGTAGTATTGAAAGATGTTGGACCATAATGTAGTTGCGTGTATCGCAAGTGTAGTGATATACTTTATTATTTATAAAAATACCGCAACCAAAAGCCGTGCGTGCTGCTGGTAAAAATTGCGGTTGGCCGCCAACCGTGCTACTCGGCATGTGTGGATGCGCCATTAAACATTAACAATAGGCAATTTCTCACCATTTATGAGAATAGTTTTGCGCCCGCGGCTCCGTCTGCGCGTATGTTGGATATCGCGCTAAACCACTAACTTCTTTTTGCGCAGTCGGATAAAAACTATCCTATGTCCTTTCCCGGATCTCAAACTATCACCATGCCAAATTTCATCCAAATAAGTTCAGTAGTTTTGCCGTGAAAGTGCGACAGACAGACAGAGTTACTTTCCCATTTACAATATTAGTAAGGATACAATAAAAATGCATACTGTTTCATTTTTAACTTTATAATTTAACATCATCTGACATGTTTTGTGTAATATAGTCCCATGTCTTTTAATGACCAGGTGTAACATGAAGACCGACTGTCCAGGCGGTACAGACGAGCACAAATGCGACTACCATTGCTCCCCGCTCGGGATGTTCGCGTGCGAGCAACAACTGTTGTGCCTCGCGCTGCACAGGGTCTGCAATGGAAAATCTGATTGTATTGATGGCTCTGATGAGACTCCTGATGCCTGTGCTAGAGGTAACGATTGTTGTAGAATGTTGATTGATGACACATAATTTTCTGTCACCCGATGGAACAATCTTTCAGAAATTTAATAGTGACAGAAAGATATCGGTACCAGAATATTACCACGCCGTCCTAAATACCAGCCCAATTTCATGTCTCAACAAGATCAATTTCATCTAACGTCACTTTAAAAGCTGAACCATCGCTTGCTAGCTGTAACAGAGCGTCAATAACGCATAATTTAGGCTGAAACCCTAACAGGCTAGAAATGTATAATAGTAATACAACTTTTACCAAAAAAAAATCCAAAATCTATAAACGTGCCTTCAATTGTCAGATGACGGGAACACTCTTTAGAACAAAGTAACAAGCTCAAGACTACAGTCTGGAACTTGAATCTAAGGATTTTAGCAGAGCTGAATCTTCGGCCTGTTTGGCCCTTTAAGTAACCAGTTTCCGCCACATTTCACCCTCTTGAGTTTTGAAAAGTTCTTTCTTATACGGAACCTCATACGGAATCTATGTGCCAAATTTTGAGTCCTAAACCCAGCAGTTAGGGCTATGCTTTGATATGTCATGAGTCAGTCAGTTTCTTCTTTTATATTTTTAGAAGATAGAGCATATAAACCCCGAGGTGGTTCGAACTGTTAATTACAATCAACAATTTATTCCTCCAGTGAACAAAACATCACACCTGTACCCTGTTGTCACGGAGAAGTGTACAGAAGGGTATCAATGTAACAGTGGACAGTGTCTTGAGTGGAGGCAAGTGTGTAACAGCCACAAGGACTGCTTCGACGGATCAGATGAGGATGGACTTTGTGGTAAGTGTTGTTTTTGCAGTGAACAAAACATAGCTACCACCTGTAGGTACCCTTTAGTTCTTCCGGAGAAGTTTGATGAATTCCAGGGTAATTGATATACTTAGTCCACCGAATTAGCAAGCTGAAGTGACACTGGGCCGGTTATATCTGCAGCAGAACTGACAGCCATTGGGGTAAACAAGTTCTTGAGTGGAGACCACTATTGGCAAACGTAGCGTAGGACGTTCCCAGACTAGGTGGAGTGACGATCTCTGCAAGGTGGCTGGTGAGAGCTGGATGAGAGTAGCCGCGGATCGTGCACAGTGGCTTGCTATAGGACGGGCCTATGTTCAGCAGTGGACTAAAATAGGCTGATAGGACCCGTTTGCATACCTACCTATATACAGTGACCATAGATTAAATGCTTTCATACCAAAAGATTGTGCCGTCACATACCTAACTCTCAAGAGTATAACGTAGCAATCCTAAATCGCACAAGCAAAGTTTCACCGACGATTAGCATATATACGTTACCGTTAAATACAGCCTGGGACCGGTGTCGGGCAACACACCTCCCGGAAGATCTTCCTTTTACTCTGGAGGGTTTCTTTTACCCGATCCTCTAGAATACGATAGTGACTACGACTCCTCTATTTTTTAAGATTAAATGAAAAAATATGAAATTTCCTCCTATTGTCTTCCTGATTAAATTTGTGCGGCATCCAGAACAGTTTAGGTGTCCCGGGACTTAGCAGTGGCGAGATTGCGGTGGTGGGTTAAGTCACAGCAATTATTCGTAGCGAGTAACGAATGGACGCGAATTAGATTTTACGCCTTTACTCGGCTAGTATCTAACTTTTGCTGCCTGGTTTCCATAACACAAGCTCTGCTTAGCTTGGGGCCAGATGACCGTGTGTGTTAATGTCCCAGAATATATTTATATTTATTTGTTTTTATTAGATCCGCGCCCGATATTTACCTTCTGATCCTGAAATATCAGTTTCCTTTACAGCATCAGCATGCCAGAACAACAGCTGCGCCTTCGAATGCCAGCCGACACCCACAAAACCTGTATGTGTATGTCCTACTGGGTTTCAACTGGCTCAGGATCTGATCTCCTGCATAGATATAGACGAGTGCAGTCATGAGGTGTGCTCACAAGGATGTATCAACATCGCTGGATCCTTCATTTGTACCTGTCATCATGGATATGCACTTAGGTAAGTAAGTTAGCGGTTGCGCAGCGGTATTGGCCTCGCCTTAGAGATATAAGGTCGCGGGTCGGAAGGGCCTTTATTGGTTCACCGGACTGTTTCGGTGAGCCGTCCAAGGACGGTCGAACTGATTAAGTACTGTGGCAACTGCCATGAGGGCTCCCCATGTGGGGACACTCTGGGATCAGATGACCTTGTGTGGTAATGTCCTAGAATATTATAATTATTGTTTTCGTATCTGTCCAGGTCAGACCGTCGGTCCTGTAAAGCAATTAGAGGGAATATGTCAATACTGTACGTGTCCGGGAACTCTGTACGATCGCTAACTACTGATGGTCTGGGTACTATTGAGTACAATGATAAATCTGTACACGCCATCACTGATATGGACTACAATGTTGGGTACGTATGTTTAGAATTCACTAGACTCTCTAATAGAATGTTAAAAACTAATAAAAAGTCACTCACGAAGTTTTAAGGATAATATATTATTGTATTAAACTTGAAGTTAAATAATAACGTTTGTAGGTACCTAATCAGTAATAATTGTACCTCAGTCCACCAATGACCATGAAGTCTGAAAAGACATTTAAACGTCGAGGTATAAAGTAGTCTTATTTCTGTCCTGAGGACTACTAATTTGAAATAAAACTACTTTTTATCGGATTTTATCGCGGTTTATTTTAGATTTTAGATCCCGACGTTTCAAAAAAAGTCTGAAGTCTGAAAAGACTTTGAAACGTCGGGATATAAAATCTAAAATAATGTGTGATGTTCGCGTAAATCTAAGACTACTAAATATCAGTAAATTGATTAACTTTTGAACACGTTGATATTTACATCAGCAGTGGGATATTTACTTCTAACCTACCTACAGCCTAACAATTTACACAGGAGCAGCAAATTGTACGTGACGTCAGCAGAGGCAGGCAAGCTGATAGAAGTGAACAGTACTAAAGACGAAATAACTGTCACTAATATTGGAACACCTACTAAGGTAACAGCAGACATAAAGTTTGTAATTTTAGAGTTCGAAAGTTTTAACAAAATAGAATCATATTACAATTTGTTACAAATTGTTTATAGTTATAAATCAGTCACTTGGTTCGTCGGTTGATCGTGGTGTGCGAGCATAGTGCGTGTCTCGCGGGCGGACCTAATTTTTTTAATTTATTTATTTTATTAAACTCTGTCTACAAATGAAACTTTCCCCGGACGCTCCCCGGATGCCCTCTAAACTTGGACAAATCCGGGGAAACCCGGCATGGCAACCTTAGTAGTAGCAGGCATAAAGTTTGTAATAGCAGATTTAAAATTTGTAACGGCCTTCTAAAATTTTGTACTAGCATAATATAAAATTTTAATAGAAGGCTCAGAGTTTTCACCAGCAGACAATATGACAACAATTCTTCCTAACAGTAAATATTATTCTGTTAGAAAATCCGTACAGTATTTATTAGCTTAGGGGCACCGCCATTGTCCCTAATTTACTAATATTATAAACGCGAAAATTTGTAAGAATGTATGGATATCTGGTTTCCTCACGAAAAACCGTGAGGAAACCGTCATGTCTAAGAACTAATCATTCGAGGATATGTTACATTAAATCCCCCAATCCGTACTTGGCTTAAGGCCTAAACTCTTAACTCTTATGATAGTTGAGAGAAGACCCGTGTCCAGCAGTTGGACACTAAAAAGAGTAGAAGTGATGGATGTCTGGATGTATTTTTGACTACTGAAATTAGATGTAATTTGGCATAGAGATAGATTACTTTTTATCTTAATAAGTACCACGTGGGTGAAGGCAAGGCAAAAGCCAGTTAATAATAAAACCATGCATCTAAGGAACGACCTCGGTAGTCGAGCGGTGCAAACCGTCCGATTGGGCTATAGCCCAATCGGACCTCCCGTGCACAGTATACTGTGCACGGGAGGTCGCGGTTTTAATTTCCGCCCCGGATAATCTTAGTGTAACAACAAAGATTTGTTTCGGTGTCTGATGTTTTGGTGGTTGAGAGACTACCCTCCGTGCCTTGGAGAGCACGTGAAGCCATCGGTTCCAGTTGTCATTTAAATAAATAAATAAATATAGTGGGACATTAACACACACGGTCATCTGATCCCAAACTAAGCAGAGCTTGTACTATGGAAACCAGATAACTGGTAATATACTACTTATAATACTTTTCTTTTGTAAATATATACTTAAATATTGATAATTACACCCAGACACAAGACAAACAGACATATTTAGACAAATGTTTGTCTCGGGTGGGAATCGAACCCACGACCTGCGGCATGAAAATCGAGTAGAGTAGTAGTAGTAGTAGTAGTATTTAACACATCTATGACAATCGTTACATGTAGTCAGAAGCCTAATATCTGACACCTGGTCTAACCATCTCGGCTACCGGTTCCCTACAGGTTTCGAGGTCTGACGGCAGCCGCTCGTATAATTCTGGTAGCTAGCCGCATCAGGTTAGACTGGGAGCTGACCACAATAGAAATGGGAAAAAGGCAAGGGGAATGATGATGTATATTATGTAACCCAGGTGGCGGTGGATTGGGTGACGGGCAACGTGTACTTCGTGGACGCTACACGTGGCGCCGCACGGATACGTGTGTGTCACGTGCGACACAACAGATGTGCTACTTTACAGAAACTACCTTCAGATGCTACGGTAATATAATATAATAATAATATCTTCACACATACCCACAGCGCCATCTATAGGCCGACCGTTTAACTCGCGTATCGCCATCTGAGGTACAAAGTCATAAAACATTAATTAAATCTCTTAAATAGAACTATTTAACCGCAGATAAAAGTAATGTAAGACTATTCGTCACTAATATCCATATTGTTCGATACAATACGATCGAACACCGCTTTGCTGATCTAGCGACTTAGCAACTTTACTTAGCCGCGCACGGCAACTTTACTTAGCCGCGCACGATACCGTGCGCGGCTGTGCATAATCCGACAGCAGACCGGGCGCATTCATTTTAGCTTCATTCCCATCTTTAGCATAAAGTCACGTTTAACAATAAATTTATAGTTCTAAAGGCCCCAACCATTACTTGAGATTTGATAAAACACAGGTCCTTGTCAAAGAAAACCGGTTCCTACCAAGAATGATCCGCGAAGCTATTGAAATTAAAAAACATCCTAATTTTAACAGAGAAAATGGTTGGAATATACCACCAGCTTGGGACCCAGTGCTTAATTTACTTGTACCAAAACCCAAGCAAAATCAACTCAGAATTCAAGACACTGTGAGCTCAGTTTGCTTAAATCGGAACGCAACTTAAATATTAATGTTTGAAGGTAGTCAGTAATAATTGTGATTAATATTTTTGGACGTCAAATATCTCAGTCCACCCGTGAACATGAAGTCTGAAAAGACTTTGAAACGTCGGGATCTAAAATCTAAAATAAACCGCGATAAAATCCGTTAAAAAGTAGTTTTATTTCAATTTATAGTTCTATCTATCCAAGTCTTTTATATAGTCTCCATCAGCAGTACCCTGTAGGTCACGTCTCCTTCACATATCGCTTGAATCATCATCACCATCTGTGCAGCTTGAGGAGTCAGAATCATGGCGATAGGCGATACGCGAGCTAAACGGTCGGCCTACAGTCCCAACTTAAGCAATTATATTTGCTTGTGTTATGGGTACTAGGAACGGATATAATACTTAAATACTTTTTTTTTGTAAATACATACATATAAAACATAAATTACACAGACACAGAACAAACACTCGTGCTCATCACACAAAGATTTTTCCTGGGTGGGAATCGAACCCACAACCTTCGGCTTAGCAATCAGGATCACTAACCAGTACGCTACCAGGCCAGTCAATGGCCACACGTATCTCAATTAAACTTTACTATTTCTAACCACCTAATATTGTAAGTTACGTTTAATAAAAACGCAAGTGTTCTTTGGCAGATATTTAAAAAAAATATGTAGTTTTACTAAAAATTATAATATTTTAAACATACACACGGCGCAGTGGTAACAGCCTCGCCTTTAAAATATAAGGTCGCGGGTTCGATCCCCGGTCGTGCCCACACATCTTTGTGTGAATTGTTTCATCGCCGCTGCTCAATATCGGTAAAGAGAACATCTTGAGGAAACCGGTATGATTAGTTCTTAGACATGCTGGTTTTCTCACTATGTGTTCCTTCACCGATATTGAGTAGCGGCGTTGTAACAATTCACACAAAGATGTGTGGGTGCAACTGGGAATCGAATCCGCGACCTTTAACTTTGTGTACTAAAGTTGTTTATCCCCAGGTATCTGCACTAATAGTGGACCCTGGATCTCGTCGCATGTTCTACTGTGTAACACGGGAGCTAGAATCTGTGATATGGTCGGCCTCGTTATCCGGGACTAAGGTAGCAGACCTGAGTACCGTGCGGAACTGTACCGGGCTAGCTGTTGACTCGTTCAACAAGAAGCTGTATGTGGCGGAGACTGGGCCTGCGCATATCATCAGGATGGACTATGAGGGGGAGAGTCAGTAAGTAGCCTAAAGTCCATTGGTGGTAAGCTTCGGTCGTGGTTGGTGACCACCCACCATACAAAGCGAACAATGCGGTGACACCGTTTTAGAAACTGGGTCGAAATAGTTTAGTTATTAAATTTTTAATTAATATTATTTAATTTTTAGTTTAGTTTAGTTTAGTTTTTCGTTTTTTTGGTTTTTTTTTTTAGTTTTTCGTTTTTTTGGTTTTTTTTTTTAGTTTTTCGTTTTTTTTTTTGGAGCCTCATTCCTCTTCCGCCTTCTCACCATATATTACTCGTCGACGTGGTTAATCCGGCACTGCTTCCTTAGCCTAACTAATGTTCATACATCTAAGCCTAAGTTACATTTGTTATAATAAATCAATTTGAATTTTAATTTAATTTATATGTAGTATTGTCTTAGATTTACGCGAATATCACACATTGAAATAAAACTACTCTTTAACGGATTCTATCGCGGTTTATTTTAGATTTTAGATCCCGACGTTTCAAAGTCTTTTCAGACTTCATGTTCACGGGTGGACTGAGATATTTGACGTCCAAAAATATTAATCACAATTATTACTGACTACCTTCAAACATTAATATATAAGTTGCGTTCCGTTTAAACCCAGGCAAAATCAACTCAGAATTCAAGACACTGTGAGCTCAGTTTGCTTAAATCGGAACGCAACTTAAATATTAATGTTTGAAGGTAGTCAGTAATAATTGTGATTAATATTTTTGGACGTCAAATATCTCAGTCCACCCGTTAACATGAAGTCTGAAAAGACTTTGAAACGTCGGGATCTAAAATCTAAAATAAACCGCGATAGAATCCGTTAAAGAGTAGTTTTATTTTAATTTATATGTATTAATAATTTTGTCTAATTTGGATTTCAATTTAATTTAATGTATTTTTTTCCCCAAGGCCTCGATTCGGAGGAATTTTATGACGCCTTATCTAGTTTTTAAGATAGAAATTTAGAATCTTATAATTAAAAATCGCAATAAAGTAACACACAATATTTAATGTATTATGATATATCACAATATTATTTAATTTAATTTCGCTTATAACTAAATCTATACTTTTTATCAATTTATTTAATATTTTAATTTTAATTGTATTATTTCCTTTTCTTTCCTTATTTACATTTAATTTATATAATTTTAATAAATTACATTATTAATTTATAATAAAATTAAGTAATTGCTTTGTACTTTGTGCATGCTGTGTTCTCCTATAATTGAGGGAGCACAAGATCTTGATTCCTATATTTCTTTATTTCTTGTAATGTAATGTGTATTCCTTGTTGGAGAACCAAAATAAATAAATAAATAAATCTGGTCATACATGCACGACATTACTGAGTGCTATGCACCTAACGTTTATTACCTTCTAATATTCCAGTAAGAAGATCCTAGCGGACCATCCACAATTACAAGCACCCCATGGGTTAGCTATATTTGAAGACTACATTTATTATTTAGTAGCTAACTCGTTCCACCTCAGCCGCTGTCAAATGTTTGGTGCAAAGCATTGCGAGACCTTCGTGTATCGAGTGTTTGATGCTAACACATTTGTGATACGTCACCAAAGTGTTCAGAGGAACGATCTGAAGAATGACTGTGAAGGGGTCGTTTGTTCCAATGTTTGTGCGTTAGATATAGAAGGGGCTGTTTGTGTGTGTAATGATGGGAGGGTGGCTAAGGATGGACAGTGTCCAATTGTGCAGAAGAGTGAGGTACGTGGACTTCTTGTTTTACCTACGTGAGTAATGTACTTTTAGTTTTTTTGTTTATTCTTGAATAGGCTGGCGCTTGACTACAACTTACCTGATGTTAAGCAATGATGTAGCCTACGATGGGACGCGCCAGCCCACTGTACCGATTCACTCGTGAATACGAATGACTTTGACTTTTTTAAGTAAGCACTTCGGTTTGAATTCCAGGCGAGGTGAAGATCAAATAGCCATTGGTTTTAACCTTAATGAACCTTATTTTGTCTACATTTTTCATTTAATTACATAATCAGTTCTTGCTACAATCATATTTATTTATTTCTTCTAAAACTTCAATCGTCAGCCTGAAAATCTATCGCCAAGATTCTGACTCCTCAAGCTGCACAGACAGTGATGATGATTCAAGCAATATGGATATTAGTGACGAATAGTCTTACATTACTTTTATCTGTAGTTAAATAGTTCTTTAGGAGATTTAATTAATGTTTTATGACTTTGTACCTCAGATGGCGATACGCGAGTTAAACTGTCGGCCTATAGCCATCGAAGTGCACAAGTGTGTGCGAATGGGAAATTCTCTTTTCCCAACAATGCATGTTGATCAAGGTTCGCTTGAGTCTCGTTAGGTATATAACGCCTCAACGCTTATTCACTTCACTTCAACCCTTTTTAATGTCCCACTGCCGGGCACGGGTCTTCTCTCAACTGTCTTACGAGTTGAGAGAGTATATGCCTTAATCCGCAAGTGCGGGTTGGTGAATGTCACATGTCCTCGAATGATTAGTTCTTAGACAGACCGGTTTCCTTAAGGTGTTTTCCTTCACCGATATTGAGCAGCGGCGATGCAACAATACACATAAATATATGTGGGCGCGACTGGGAATCGAACCCGCGACCTTATATTGCGAGGTCTGTACCGCTGCGCCACCGCTGCCCCCTCCCACAACGCTAATAATACGAGTCAATGAAATAGAAATGAAGGTTCATCTAAATTGTTTCCAGCTGCCTCTCTTCAACGGCTGGACATACATAGAGCTGTCCAGCTCCCACCACATCTCCCTGAGCTTAGTGAGTGCAGTACTGGTGTTAGCTGCACTGTACCTCGCAGTGTTCCTCTATTACCACTTCGTGTACCGGCCACGCAAAACTAGGGCTTCTGCTTACACTGAGTAAGTTGTCACCCTTTCAACGCTTTTTACAGTTCTACTGCTGGGCACGGGTCTTCTCTCAACTATCTTACGATTTTAATAAATGAATGAATGAATGAAATGAATGAATGGAATTAATAAATGATTGAATGAATGAAAATACTTTTATTATTTTAAGACGCGAGTTTACATAAAATAGTCGTAAAAATTGTTTAGTTTTATTCATAAAAATCTTATTAGACTTTAGTTAAAATAGACATTGTCTCTTTCTTACTAGTATAAATGTCAAGATGACAGACAAAGGCAAGCGAATTATAATCCTATTTTAGCTATAGGTATTAAGCTTATAAGACGTTTATGAATACGGGGTGAGTTTAGGCTTTAATCCATAAAATTGTGGCCAAGTGCGGATTGGAGGATGTCACATGTAGGTTATAAAAAGTCTAGGATGTATTTAGTATTGAGTTGAGTATCAAGGGTCTAATAGGCACCTTTTGAGCATAGGATTTGCTTGAGCCTAGATAATTTGTTTCAGGGTAAGGTTCCAGAACACAACAGCTTCCGATAATTTGCCGTTACACTACAACCCTACCGTGGAGATGACTACTTCGGGAAGGTACATTTATTATAAGTTGTATAATACAGGGTGATCGCAGGAGTGATAAATATTCACAAAATGATTTCGTTTATTCCAGTGGCGTGGCGCACGAGTTTGTGAACCCTTTACAGTTTGTCCGTGACATGTGGTACAGTTCTATGCGCAAGCGCACCCGACCAAACATGTCACCTTCCGCTCCCTACTCGCCGCAACAAGACCTGTCTGATACCGAGTCCGATTTAGACGATAGAGAAGTTAATCGGATAATACGAAGAAAATAATTATTGAACACAAAATATGTAGGTTATTTGAAAATTTTTCGATAACAATCAATCCTGTTCGATTCATGATGTCGCAGAATGCCCTAACATACGAGTAGTATTATATTAGTTGTAGCTAAAGAAATGTTTCATTAGAAAGATTTATGGCGTTTTAGTCAGTTGAAGAACAGATTAAAAAAAAATACGTTAAATTTTTTTTCTATTAAATTAATATTGCATTTTTACGAATAGATGACAATGTATATGATTTATCGTTCGCTTTTTAGAAATTCTTTCAGTAATATGCATTCTTCTAATATACACCTAGTCCATTATTTAACGCCTCCTCTTTCAGGAAATCAGAATGTTAATTATTTTCACTTAAAAACGTAATTCTACTTTTATTTTTGCTAGTTTTTGCCCCCCCCCCCCAATAATAAAAGAAAAAATAAGATAGGCCAACCTACTTAGGCTGTTTAATTTTTGTAATATTTTTTAAAGTCATTTTATGATCTCTATTAAGCGCATTTTTGTGATCTTACGTAAGAATTATTGAGACTCCCTCCCACCCCCTAGTAAGAAAAATTAAGACTTGATCGGACCTACCCCTTAATTGTATTACGTAATAAATGAATGGCCCCTTACTCGTGTTCCATTATGGCCCAGAATGGCATAAAGCGGTCAAGTAGTGTTATTGTCTATTACACAAAGATACGACTAATCGCATCGTTTCAATTTGATTTGTCGATTCACGCCAATAATTTTATCATGTGGAAGGAACCGACACGATCGGTCGTCCTACACAATGTAACCCCACTGGGTATTCTTACAAGTATTTAGTAAAAGCCTTTAGGTATTAGGTTTTCTACCTATAATGTACAATAACGATGAATTTAGTTATGCCAAGTGTTGAAAATATTTAATTAGTTGTAATTTCTTCAAAATCATATTTTTTTAATGATACCGTTTTTAACAATGTACCTACCTACAGATTATGACTTAGTTATGATTAAGCATAATTATTTGTCATAAAATTTGTTATGAATCTAGTTATATTATTATAAATTAAATAAAAGTTTATTTGGTTATAATTTTTTTTTTTAATTTTTAATACCTACTAACTAACATAAAATCTATAAAATATCTATGAATGAGTGATAATGTTTTACGTTATCGGTTTCGTATAACAGTGACCTTATAGTGCTTGAACTAAACGATTAGACTTTTGAAACGAATTATCGATTTTGATGACTTTTTAATGCTGAGAGGCTAATGTAAGTAATCAAGATGGTATTTTGTTATAAGTAGTTTGAGTGGACCTTATTATGAGTTTGATTATCAGCTCTTACCCTATTTGGCATAAGGTAGGTAGGTAAGTAGAATACGGTTAAGGAAATTATAATAATAATAATATTTACACACAGCGCCATCTAGTCCCAAACTAAGCAATTATATTTGCTTGTGTTATGGGTACTATAGACCGTTTAACTCGCGTATCGCCTATCGCCAAGATTCTGACTCCTCAAGCTGCACAGACAGTGATGATGATTCAAGCGATATGTGAAAGAGACGTGACCTACAGGGTACTGCTGATGGAGACTATATAAAAGACTTGGTTATATAGAACTATAAATTTATTGTTAAACGTGACTTTATGCTAAAGATGGGAATGAAGCTTAAATGAATGCGCATGGTCTGCTGTCGGATTATGCACTGTCGCGCACGGTATCGTGCGCGGCTAAGTAAAGTTGATAAGTCGCTAGATCAGCAAAGCGGTGTTCGATCGTATTATATTGAACAATATGGATATTAGTGACGAATAGTCTTACATTACTTTTATCTGTGGTTAAATAGTTCTATATAAGATTTAATAAATGTTTTATGACTTTGTACCTCAGATGGTGATACGCGAGTTAAACGGTCTGCCTATAGAAGTTGCGTATATATACCTCCTGTGTTAAATGCTCTAAGGACTGTACAGTGGTAGAATAGACTCCTAACAAACAGTTATTTTTACAAATTAAAATGATCAATAAAAAAACAATTCCAAATTAAAATCTATATTTATTAATAGCAAAAAGCTCACAATTATAGTACAATACAATAGAGAACTTGCATTTTTACAAACGTACCTATATTATTGCGCAGTTTTCAAGTGTAGATACACAGTATACACGGCTACACATCAAGCTATACATTTCCAGTATAGACTGATCTCGCATTGTATACAATATCCGCACAACGAGAGGTCAGCTTACTCGTATACTGGATTTGTAGTTTGATCTGTGGCCGTGTGTACACCTACCTACAGATAACACTTACATACTGTACACCCACACTTTTTTTAATATAAAAACTAAGCACCAATCACGGTAAATTGCAACGAAAAGCTTTGTGCTATCCAATTACTGAATGCTACAGAGGTTCAAAAATTTTGGCCTAAATTTTGTTACTATAATGTATATTTGTTATTTAAAAACTAGCTGCCCCAGCGAACTTCGTACCGCGTATTTATTAAAAAAAATGTTCACTTAGGGGGATGAAAAATAGATGCTGGCCGATTCTCAGACCTACTGAATATGCATAAAAAATTTCATAAGAATCGGTCAAGCCGTTTCGGAGGAGTATGGCAACGAAAACTGTGACACGAGAATTTTATATATTAGATTAAATGTATATAAGTACTTCTCTTATGTATTGTTTACGACACACCGTTTAAAAGTCTAATTGCCAGTAATTGGTATAGAAATACATGTAAAGTATTGTATTAATTTAATATTTTCGATTTCGGGACAGGCAGGTAATGTGTTTATCAGGGGTGTAGCTACCGCCGTATAAATTATACGGGGCCTACGGGACAAGGATTAATTACAACTTAATTAATTAAAACTTCCCATTTTTTTTTATTTCAGAAATGACAATGTCAAAATAACTCATTATCAGCTATACTCAAAGGCTTATTTGAATAGATAATTATGATGAATAAATATTCCTTTTAATTGTATGCAAACATTTTTTTCTATTGTGAGAAATCTTTACTCTACATAAGGACCCAAACTAATTTATATACGGGGCTCTTTACGCCACTGGTGTGTAATGTAAATGTCTTTAAACCTAACCTAATGTGTAGGTACGTGCCGGTGTTTTTGTTTCACCATTTTGGTATACCTCTTTAAAAACAAAGAATTCATTAATCTCTATAAGATAAGACAGAATAACCATAAAAAGTCAGATAAAAAACGAACGCGCTTGTTTCTAAGTTGAACCTAACTACTTTTAGTAGTGTCTAAATGACTGGTTGCAATTTACCGCCACTGGTCGGTATACTATTCTATACTTATAATATTTATTGCTCATTTAGAAATAGGTACATAGTTTTTTTAAAGGAAACTTTGGCTAAGACTCACAATATGGTTGAATATTTGATATACCTTTTTTAAGGACTTATACAAAAACAAAGCAGGTAGTTTGCGCCATCTACCGGCGCTTACACGAACTTGTAGTTATTTTGTAGACATACTTAAACCTACTGATAAAAAAAATACCTACTGACCCGCAATCAACTTGCGCGGACAGTAGAGATGTAAGTAATATATTCATATTAAGTATGTATACGAATTACAATACGAGCCACATGTCATATTAAGATACAAAAATTTCAGGTATTAGGTTAGCAGATATTAATTTATGGAGGATGTGATTAGGTACATTAATAGCTAATATAGAATCGCATATAATTAGATTATTACCCAGTAATTGGTGTGGTATTACATATAACGTAATGAATCAATATATTCAGTAATAAGAATCTGAATATCCCACCCCAATCTAACATAACTAGCTGGCAGTTGGCGCAGGCTACCTGCTTTCTTTCTATAGGCCCATAAGAAGAGCGCTGACCGCTACTTCTTAGACATTTTCGTTTAATCTGACAATTCAAAATATAAATTTTTACATATCTAAATTTTATGCAAACTAAGAAACATACTATTATAATCCGACTTATTTACTAGTAAAACCTTAACTAGTAACTTCACGAAATGCAGATTAGTAAAGGCGCAGATTTTTTAGATTCGTTTGCCCGCACAACTAAACATGTTACGAGCACTGTTTGTCTCTTTCTACTCATCCCTAGTTGATAGAGATGGAGTGTTTGCATAATGTCTTTTTTGTGCATATTTCATCTGTGGAATTCAGTGGTATTGAATCTTTTTGCGGCTGAAAGCCCTGTTGCCAATGCCACGAATAATTTAAAAATTGATTTTTTTTGTTGTTATTTGAATTTCACTTCAACCCTTTTTAGAGTAAGACTGATGGGCGCGGGTTTTCTGTCTACTATCTTACGAGTTAGAGAGTTTACGCCTCAATCCACACACAATGGCCAAGTGTGGCTCACATGTCACATGTCCTCGGATTAGTTCTAGACATGCTAGTTTTCTCACGACCTTTTCCTACACCATATTGAGCAGTGGAGATGAAACAATTTACACAAAAATGTGTGGGCACGAATATATGTTCAGAATTTGACAAAATCTTAATTAAGTCTAGCAGTTTTTCAGTCTTAGTTACCTACCAATATTTATTAATTTCGATTCAAAAAAATGTAAATTTCATAACTTTATTACTACTAAAATACAATACAATAGTTCGCCAGTGCCAAGACAATTTAGAATATAAACTTTTAATCATTCATGTTGTATTTTAAAAAGCGTAATTAATTGTGCAAGTAACACGCTTACCTTTAACACGTTCAACGTCCAGTGCCCCATACTACGCAACGACCAGGTACCTATGCACTGAGGGAAATTTAGCAAAGGTAAGTAGTGAGTTAGTAGTGAGAGTTTATCTTAATGCAAGAGTCTCTGTTAAAGCACCTACTGAAATGAAATATCTAAGTATTTCCAGTAAAGAACTGTTTTTATTTGTTTTTGGCAAAAATAAATCATTTATTATCATTTACCTATTAAAAAACATCGTCTTCTTGACGTCGGATTCCAAGCCCATTTATTATTATTTACGTTTTTAACAGCACATCAGCACAGCAATCATTATGATTGAAGTTATATGTGGGACGTACAAGGAACTGAAAACATTTTGTATGGGGACGTTTAACGTGTTAATTGACTAGACGTTTGGGCTTCACCGACCGTGGTGCTTCAGCAAAGGTGTCAATAAAGCGCATCAATTGCCTTTTAACTACGCTATATTGCAATACGTCGGCTTAAGTTGCAAACCACGTAACTCCATTTTGACGGCTATAAAATAGATTATTTCTGAACGACTCTAATAGAAAAACTCTAACCCCACGTATTCATAAACGTCTTTTAAGCTCATTATAGCTAAAATAGGTTTTTAATTCGTCATAAACTATAACGGTCTGTATAAAATTCTTATATGGTTCTTTACTAGTATAAATGTCAAGATGAAAGACAATGACAAACGAATTATAAACCTATTTTAGCTATCATGAGTTTAAAATACGTTTACAAATACGAGGGTAACATCGAACAAGTCTATACAATTTGGTGCGACGGAGTTACGTGGTTTGCGATTTAAGCCCGACGTTATGGTAGTTTTTTTTTCAATATTCCAAACTGTCGCCATCTTTATTACTCTTGTCGATACACTAACGACCTTATTCATAAAAATCTTATAAACATCTTTAGTTAAAATGGTTTGTCTCTTTCTTACTAGTATAAATGTCAAGATGCCAGACAAGGACCAACGAATTATAAACCTATTTTAGCTATAATGAGCTTAAAAGATGTTTATGAATACGAGGGTTAGAATACAACTTCAATACATGCAATATATCCACACCAAACAGAAAACATTAATTTAGGCACTGATTATTATGCTACTTAGTAAATATTCACAAATATTATATTACTCTATAATATTATTATTATGTAATAAGAATTTCAATCAATATATCTCTAGATGCGATATACATAATCTATTTTTTTTGTATGTTACTTAATTTGGAGTTATAATTTACAATTCCTCAAACCCCACTGCTGGGCATAGGTCTTTGGCCACGAAGCGGTGGTGGGCGCTTTGACTGTTCAGATTACCTACTTACAAAATGTTAACAAATGAGTGAGCGGCCCATTCTTAAAATGTATCATGTTAAATAACATTTCTTGTTGTAGGCAACTCCTTACTGTATACATGCAGTTTTATTTGTTACAATAAACTTAGAATATTACTTCGTAAAGCAAGCTTACGTAATGGCGCGAGACCAAATTCGATTCGTAAGTGAATTTTTAGACTAACTTCAAATAAGTTTTTTTTTGAAACTTTCCGTCTTTTAACAAATTACCATTCAAAGATATCCCTGTTGTCATATTTGCTGTCCTTTCATAATGAGATATAATTTCATTTTTAAGATCTTAGATTCGCAGTCTTTGGTCGTCATTACGGAGTAACACTCATACAGTAAAGTTTATAAGGTTCAAAAGGTTTTTAAAGTTCATAGTCAGATTTCCTAATTGTATTTTTGCGAACCTTTAGATGCGTTATAAATTATATAAATAAAGCTATAAGTCTACCTATATCGACGCTTTAGAGTAAGAGTTCGTAGATACATTTTTCAAATTTATTTTATTGCGTTTCTAGAAAGAAACGATGGACAATCTTATAGTATTGACCAGTTCTAGCTATAAGAGCGGGTTAAATTTCTATTAAATAACTAGCCGCCCGCCCCAGCTTCACCTGGTTTTTTTATACACAGACCATCTCTTGACAACAACGAACGCAGTAAAAAAAAATATTTTCAATAAGGTGCATTCGATCGGAAGTTAAGCGCGTATATACATTACGAAGATTCGTTTTCTTAAACTTATTAAAGATAAATAAATATAGATGCCGTACAAACAATTTACAGCACGCAGTTTATTCTCCTTCCTGAAAAGTTAACTTACATTTACGAGGGTTTCATTCTAAAACGTCGATATCTAATGTACTTGTAGCTTGCAAGAATTTGAATGTACTTATCTTTGTGGTATTCAATGCCCTTTTAGAGCATCACTACAACGTGAAGGGGCGCGACTAACGTCCTAACTGTTCGCCTTAACAATTTATTTATTTAAATTTCATTTTCATATCAACGTTTTTCGCGTCGCTCAAAGCCGTATAGTGGATTTCTGTTCTCTACCGAGTATAGATAACTATTTTTCTAAAGTTACTCATAGATTTCTAATAACACGCTTTATACGGAATGAAAGTTTTTAGTTCTCAAGTTTTACTCTTTTATATCGCACTGTACCTATTTTAGTAAATGTAAACATGCGAAAGTAGCGCCAACACGCATAGCGTGTTTCCATACTATACACTGCAAAACACACACCTTGTGTATCTTACGCTTTCACAGTGCGTATTACGCGCTAGGCACGTTTTCATCTTTTTGACCTATTACCATGACTTATTTAAAAGTGTCTGATATCCGATCCAAAACGAAAGTATGGGTTCCGCAATCACATGACAAATATGAGAAAAATAAAATAATTATGATATTAAAATATAAAAGATGACTATAAACTCAGTGCACCCAACTGAGTATTTTCCATATTTCCATATTATTTTAAGTCTGGACATTTTTTAATAAAGAACTGAATCTCAATGTCTATTAAGTAATACCATTACCTGTGGGACAGTTGCTTATCACGTTGTAAATATAATTTAACTAAAAACTCACATATTAAAAACAAATACCCCATCTGTATGTTCACGATGAACTATTAATCGAATCAAAGTACTGATTGGATTTTCATGTCGTTTTCACTAGATTAGTGACCCGGACGTCTTGTGCACGTAATTCGCCTCTACTACCCATACAAAGTCAGGGTACTAGTCTAATAATTTTAACTACACTCGATAAAGATTACAGAAACCACATAATCAGGGCACAGATAGTTGGAAAAGTAAAATAAACATACAAATAAACATTGTTACATAATTTTATTGTAAATCTGTCATAATCTGAGCATACATATATTGTAATAGTGCACAGGTTGTCCCTTCTTACAGTAAAATGTTTGTAGATAATGTCGCGTTGACACTATCAGTCTGTTCAATTCAGGTGAGCTTCAGTCACTACTCTACTAAATTTACGCTACTTAACGCTGTTTGGTAAAAAGTTGCCTACAGGACAAACTATTTCCATACGATACTTCATATCTTAGTTCAACATTGTTTAAACGTAAAACCGCTAAAAAAAAGGGAGAGGGAAACCTCAGTTTTAATTTTGTACAGCGTCTAATCATATTTTATTTCTTAGCACTTCGGTTTCATTTAAGAAGTCACATCCGAGCAAGTACTCCAAAAAGACTGATAATGTCAACGCAATTTTTGTTAAAACGAATGACCATAAGGACAAATAAGTGTAAGATTCAAATAAAAACTAATATGTTGTCATAATTTATAAACGTGACGTCATCACTTCCCGCCCACACTATATAAATATATACACAATCACAATTTAGCTATGTCACTACTATACCATTAATACATTATTGAATTAGATCATCCTTGCGACACTCCACATCAACTTGGTCTAAGCCTCTATAAACCTAATACATCTTAAAATACACAACTTAATGGTACTTTATTTTAAAGATTCATTTGTCTATGATTTTTCCAACTTAACCACTAAAACATATGTTATAACGCGAACCAAACTACTATAAGTAAGTCTAACCTAAGTGGAGTGCCGCTATGTAACAAGACCTTATGATATCTGTCGGGCGGGGGAGTGATTCTACTGAAAATCAGCGAGAGACTGTCTCCAAGTTGCGTGGAAAGGGATGCGCAGGAGTTTCAGACGCGTGTGAGGCAACTGATGCGCGAGAAGACGTTGTAGTGTCGGCAGCGGGAGGATTTCCACTTGTGGTGGCCCTGCGGCACGTTCAGCTGATTGGGCGCCAGGGACCGGCTTCAGTACCGGGATACACTCACCGGCATCTCTTCTGCGAGGCTCGCCTGCTCTTTCACATTGGTCTACGAAGAGTTCTGTGACTCGCAGCAGCTCGATGGTGACTCCCCACATAAGGTGTGTTAGTGTATCTCGTAGACGCAGTACACCGCTTAATACTTGTCTGTTGGTGGTTGCGGACTGTGACACGTATGTCGGGATGATTAGTAGCCGACGCACGTTCGTACATGCCGCTAAGGCGTCGTCGAAACCCACCTGCGAAGGATAGGATACTGTCAATACACAGATGCAGGTGTCTCGATAGTATTGTGGTGTCGTGTCAGCCCCTAGCCTCCGGCATAGTCTCTAGTCAGATTAAAAAGTGTAAGGATTTTAATTTCACAGCCTTAATCTGTAATTTCGTGTAAAGCAATTAATTCTTCAGTCGAATCTTTGAATGGTCGTGTTGTGCATTGTGTTTGACCTTGTACGATGCACTCCGTATGTTACGATGCGTCAGTAATTTTTTCATGACGTCACAACGTATCACTAGCTTTCGCTCGCGACTTTGCCTACGCGGTTCCCGTTTTTAGGGTGAGTTTTGAATAATCTATTTTTAACGTACTCCTAGGCCTTATAAGGAATCTAAGTGCAAATTTGAAGTCTCTAGACCCAGCGGTTTAAGTCGGGCGTCAATATGATCGATGCTTCTCGTTTTCAGTAGCGGCGAGGCGATCGTGCGGGCTTACTATTATTAAAGTCATTCAACGTTCGCAAGTTCAATAAAAAAATAAATGTCAAAGTACAGTATCGTCTAATCAAGATCCCGGTCGCGAACGCTAGGGGACCGACCTTGACGTCGATGTTGACTAGCTCGAGGCGCGTGAGCAGCGGCAGCGTGGCGAGCGCGCGCAGGATGTCGGGCGCGGCGCAGTGCGGCGTGCCGCGCTCGAGGCGCACGCGCCGCAGCCGGGACAGGCGCGCCAGCACGCTCGCGAACACTAAGGGGACCGACCTTGACGTCGATGTTGACTAGCTCGAGGCGCGTGAGCAGCGGCAGCGTGGCGAGCGCGCGCAGGATGTCGGGCGCGGCGCAGTGCGGCGTGCCGCGCTCGAGGCGCACGCGCCGCAGCCGGGACAGGCGCGCCAGCACGCTCGCGAACACTAAGGGGACCGACCTTGACGTCGATGTTGACTAGCTCGAGGCGCGTGAGCAGCGGCAGCGTGGCGAGCGCGCGCAGGATGTCGGGCGCGGCGCAGTGCGGCGTGCCGCGCTCGAGGCGCACGCGCCGCAGCCGGGACAGGCGCGCCAGCACGCTCGCGAACACTAAGGGGACCGACCTTGACGTCGATGTTGACTAGCTCGAGGCGCGTGAGCAGCGGCAGCGTGGCGAGCGCGCGCAGGATGTCGGGCGCGGCGCAGTGCGGCGTGCCGCGCTCGAGGCGCACGCGCCGCAGCCGGGACAGGCGCGCCAGCACGCTCGCGAACTCCGCGCGGAAGGTGCACTCGCCCAGCTCCAGCGACTCCAGCGCCGACAGCGACCCGATCACGTCGCACGCGCACCAGCCCAGCTCCTGACCGTACGTCGTGTATCAGAATCCTGCCGTATACTTCCCCGAGACGCGTTCGGACTAGGTGGAGTGGTGAACTTAGTCGCGTACGAGTTCCGTATGGTGAGATACCACCACACGCCATGTGTGTGCGCGGCCACACGCGTGGCGTGTGAGACTTGCACTATCGTCGGTGCGGCTCTATGCATAAACCTTGAGCTTTAATAATGCGATTTACACATCAAGCGTTTTTTTAATATAATAAATGTTGAACAAGTTGTCGTAAAATAAATTAGACGTAACAAAACCTATCTCGATAATAATAACGTCTTGTTACATTAAGACACCACGATTATCTGATCCCAAACCGAGCATAATTTGTACTATGGAAATCAGGTAACTAGATATACCATTTTTCTTATATAAATGCATACTTAAACACAAATTCAAGATACATTTGTTTATAGCCATAAATTTTTGTTTTGGGTGGGAATCGAACTCACGACATACGACGTATAAAACAAGCATATGTTACCTCCACCGTTTAACTGACGGTCCATATTAATAAAAATAAACTTGTATTCAGAATTATCTTAAGATGACTAAACATTGTAAAACTAATAATGTAATACGATATCGTTTTTGTTATTTTAGATTCCTAACATGTTTTTCGTGCTTTGATTCGCTTGTAAGCGTTCTGAAAAATCTATAACATTACTCAACTGCTATTCGTGAAAACCTATTATTTGCTTACTGTCGTTTATTTAGCTACTTTTTCAGTTTATTATATAGATCAGTCGGTAGGTGGTATCAGTCAGCGGTACCTTGATCGAGGTGAGCGAGAGGTGCTGCAGCTTGGTGAGCGCGGCGAGGTGGCTGAGGTCCTGCGTGAGGCTGAGGCCGGCCATGCTCTTGAGGCGCAGCTCGTGCAGCAGCGGCAGCGCGGCCAGCGGCGCCGGGTCCAGCAGCGCGTCGCGGATGGCGAGCGCGGACAGCGCGCGCAGCCCGGGCAGCCCGCGGCACACCGCCTCCACCGCGCGCGCCGGGCAGCGGCACATCTCTATCCTGTGGTTGTTGCGTGCGACCGGGTTATGTAGACTTTAATCCACACCCGCTTGCCGAATGCGGGTGGGGTCGGTGGGTGTTACCGATCCTCGAATGATTAGTTCTTAGACGCGCCGGTTTCCTCGCGATGTTTTCTTTCACCGATTTTGAGCAGCGGCGACGATACGATTCACACAAAGATGTGTGCGCCCCACTGGGGATCTAACCCGCAACCTAATATTTTAAAGGCGAGGCCGATATCGCTGCGCCCCTGCTGCTCGAGAATGGTGCCAGGAAATTATGGCAGAAAGATTTCCTTAGTTGTCATTAGCTGAACTTGATTGTAACCGATCTTCAAACGATCATTTTGCGCAAGTTATTTCAAATTTGGAAACTACAATTAGTATATATTTTTAAATGACACCGTATGCCCTGAAACTTTTATATTACAGACACCGGCAAAATTAGTTGACTCATTAAGAATTTGATTATGAACAGCACAATTATTATACATGCACAGTATCAAAGTTCAAAATAATATAACACCAACCTCTCTAGCGTGTCGACTGTGGAGATATGTTGCGCGAACTGTTCCCAGAAGACTGTGTCGTTTGGTGGCAGCAACATCTTGCGTAAGTCCAATCGCTTGGTACCATGACGCTTTAGTGACGCGCACAGACCCGCCCAATCGCTTACCTGATGGTATAAATATCATATCAATATAACTACTAAAGGTAGGAGGTTCATTTAAAACCAAACTATTGAGCTGGCTTAAGTCGGCGTCATTCAAATGTACCGCCCCCTTTAGGTACTAAATATACCAACCCGATATACTCATAAAATAAATATTTTTAATTTTAACATCTCATTTACGGAGGAAGAATATCTATTTAATCAAGATGATTTCAGCCTATACTGATAAACTTTCTACCAATTTAGATTTCAAAATTATTTGCTAGGAAACCAAATCGGTTTATCTGTGTGTGCGCTTCCTTCCAATTTAACGGATTACTCATGAATTACTGAATTTGTTATTAAATATAATAATTAATATATTTGGATTGGTTGCACTGGATGCGGTCTACGGTCTGCAGTCAGGTCAAGCCCGCATCATGTATGAACAACTGTGACCTGTCCGCAGAACGTATGCAGAAAAAAAACCTTTAAACAATAGTAATGTGCATCTTACATGTGAGTTTTTCATCCTGACATGTCGCCAGAGAGCCGGCGTTGCGGCTAACTGTCGCCATAGTTTGCAGACACGAGCACAGTGCGCTAAGTCCCGCATACCTAGGTACTGGAAAATCTGAAATAAAAAATCGCCCTAATTATGTTAAAATACACTTTCCGTAAGTAACAGTAACATATTCTACGAGTATGTAAATTTGGGAACTCGTGACTATCAATAGGCAATTTATCAATATAATTATTAAAAATAAATAACATTAAAAAGAAAAAAGCTATATTAATTAATTTTATTTAAATTTTGTCAATTTAAACTACGCAACTATCAATTTAATACATTCACTGTTCCACTACAAAACTATCTCGCAATTCCAATTTTGCATTCAATATGCACTAGGGACAAGTGGTAGAATGGCTTCCTGGCAAACAGTTGCGTCAGTTATTTTAAACACAGAGAACATGAAAACACATTTAATGCTATTTTTTTTTATATTTTCCGTTGGTTCCTAGTAATGCCTCCCTATATAAAACGCAAACCGAGAACACGCCTGGCGTGTTTACGGGGTGGCTGAAGGATTTCTGAAGACACGCTAAGCCTTTCAGTGGCACTGAATGTATCAAGAGCAAAGCTGGGGATTTTAACAAAACTTCAATATTACCTGTACAACAACGTTATAATTATTTTCCTGCGCCTTATTGTAAAACGCAGTGAAGTGGTCGGTGTCGTCACGCTGTCTTCCGCGACGTCGCGGCGACATAAGCGCGGGAGGCGGCGACAAGCCGTTTGCAACACGACCGCGGAGGCGTTTCTCTTCACTACAAACAAAATATTACTCTGCAGAATTATTGATAGTCCATCTTTAGGCCTGTAAGATATAAGTTCCGTTTAAGTGAAAAACTTATAATACGATTCCGTAAAGAGACCAAACCGTGCGAGGAAAACTAACTCATTTATGGAAATAAAATAAAATAAATAATACTAAACAGAAACTTGTGTTTGAATGAATTTTTAAAGTAAATTACTTAAAGTAATTCTAAAAAATTAATAACAATTACAACCAAATTTACAACAATTGCATTTTAAGATAGTCTTTACAAAGTAATATTACGACTACGCTTTATGTACGTTCTACCAACCAAATTAGGACTGAATCTTAAAAAGACCTTGATAGTAGTTTTCAGCTAAATAAAAATAGTACTACTACTATTTTATGTAGATTGTCATCACAAAAATAAATATTTATTTAACTCCCTGAAACAAAGCCGGATTGGTGCCAACACCAAAAATGCGTTATTTCCAACGCATTTTGAAATGCACATTTTCAGCAATAAAGAAATAAATCACAGGTAAATATCAGAAGTCTAACTGTCTTAATCATTTACTATAGGTAATAAAATACGTACCTCCAAAACACCCAATCTTCGATCACCGTCAAATTAAAACGTAGACGACTTATATCGTTTTTATTTTGCACTCAGTTTGATACATTCCCTATATGCACATCTTAACACTAAGATATAAAATAAGGATTATTAAAAGGACACATTAAAATAAATAGACCACTACAGGTAGATTTTAATTATACATTTTAGTATAAAATTCATAATTGGGTACGACCAGTCTTTCATTGTTGAGCCCCTCAATAGCTTATCAATTTCAGCAGGGTTATACCGTAGGTCTTCAACTCAGCGACCACTTTACGAACTTATTAGACGAGGGAAAAATCATCGCTTATGTAGTCTCTCAAAGTCCCTAACTTTTCTGGGCCTTCCATCGCTTCCTGTAGTATCAAACACCTACAAGAATGTAGGCCTTATCGCACACTTTGAGAACCTATGGGAGTTAATACGAGCCCGTATGAATTTAAACCCCGAACGCGAGCAGAAAACTAGTGTAACCCTACCAAAATTGATAGTGTCTTAACAATAGACATAATGATAGCACTAAAATTTAAATTGTATTTACTCCGTCAGAAAGAAAAGAAATATTGGACACAAATTGTATTTTTAGTCTTATCAAATTAATGAAAAAATATGTGAAACGAATCAGTGGGGGGATTCGCTGTGTCATAACTAAGTAAAAGCTCTTCATATGCATGATGACGTTACCAGATATTTTGGCTTAATGTATTGCCTTTTTTAATAAGCCTAAAAAATAAATCAGCAATATTTTAATGTCTACATAACGGACAAATAACTAAAATTCGGTCATTTACCCAGAAATAATATTGAAAAAAAATCTGTGCCTAAATAAATACCTTGATGACTGAATTATCACTATATTTAAGCATACATGGCTACCATACCTACATAGAAGTTATTACATAACAAATTTTCGTTAACTATGTTATAATATGGTATGACTATTATTTCTACACCTTGATTTTACTGAAAAGTCTTAAAACACCGCCTTGTCTCGTGCCACCTCTTGTCAAAACCACCGCGTTAATAAAGAGGTGCCGCATATTTCTACATCCGTAAGCGAATTAGGCAATATTCATCAAAGCACTGTAATTAAAAGTATTCCTTGCTACCTAACTTATGTACTACCTAACCCATTTACATTTGTATTTTATTACAATAACCACAAGTGCTAGTGGCTGTACCAATACTATCTAGCTAGACGAATCGACTTCACATTGCAACAATTCAGCATGATACCCAAGAACTTCAGACTATTTTTTGTTAAAAATTTAAACTAGGCTAACCTTTTCGATTTCATCTTGCCGGTGTGTGTATTACGTATAACAACCTAGGCATATGAAAATTATTAGATTTTTATGCCAAAAAATCTTATAAATAAGAGTACTCTATTACAATATGAACACGTTACGACATAAATAAATTACTCCCTTCAGTGTTCAGAAAACTTAGTAAACAGAAATGTTAAAATTAACTAACTATATACTTCGTATCTAATATACAAACGATAATTTTAGTAACCAACAAATATATAAAGCTGATATAAAAGTTGAATAAAGATAATAATCTTATTCAGCTAAATTCAGCTGCAGCGACATCCATGTACGTATTTTCATAAACTGCTCTTTTCTAAGGAATAAAATTGAAATGAGCTAAATAACGATGGTTAACTCCTAAGAGAGCACGCGCTATTGTCAAGACGATGTCAAACGTCAGTCTTGCCACAAGACAGTTTTTGTAGACAATAGGTGTTAACTTTGTCTATTAGATGTTTTATCAGCGAATCTTTTTTATATAATTTATTTCGAGAAAAATCCAAATTATATACTTATAGTAATAGTTTCTGTTAACATATTTAGTGCTGCCAACACGCCTAGCGTGTTTTTACGATTCTTGACGTCTTGGTGGAAACACGCCAGACGTGATCTCAATTTTAAAATAGTTTAAAATAGTGGCGGTAGCATTTAATTTGATCAAATTTAATTACAAGCTGCAAAATTCGAATACCACAGCACACTTTCGGAATTTCTTTTCAATTTATATATCAAATGATCGCATTCTGGCTATCTGTAATAGATATCCAGAAGATCAACATTTGATCATCATCAATAATTGAAGAATTAAGCAAATTAAGCATTCCGGATCGAAAAAAGCTATCACAATACGCTAGCGTGGAATTCCTATCAGCAAAACTAGAGTACTGCTAATACTGTCTTGTTTATAGTGTGTGTTCGCACTAAGTGTGATGATTTGATGTGTCACCGATCCCTTTCTGATACACCGCTTGTTGCTGGGGCTTCATGTTATCTGTAACCAATTTAATTTCATTTCCATAATTTCTCTTGCCCTTTTCCTATTTCTATTGGGGTCGGCTCCCAGTCCAACCTGATGCGGCTCGAACCGAGAAGGGAAGCAGTAGCCGAGATGGTTAGAACAGCGTCAGATTATACTTCGTGCCGCGTATTTCACACCTTTTAATTGTTCCTTGGATTCGTGTCAGTACTTTAATATCAAAATCTTCCAAACCGGTTTAGTCGTTCTTGAGTTTTATTTTAGCGTTACAAACATCCATCAAAATCATTTATATTTTTAGTGTTTAAATAAATGTATTGTATACTATTGTCTACTAACTGTTGCGGGTGGTTCATCATGTTCCTGAGCACGACGACGAACCGTCGTCCGTTGATTACCACGAGTGACTGCGCCGGCGTGCGGCGGCGCCGTGGGGCGACGGGCGCAGCGTGCACAGTGTGCTCAGCGTGCACAGCGTGCACAGTGCGCTCAGCATGCACAGTACGCTCAGCGTGCACAGTGCGCTCAGCGTGTACAGTGTGTCCAGTTGGCGCACTGTGCACAGCGGCGCTGCTGGCGGCAGGCGGCTGGCTGCTAAACTGATTCGATACAGCCCACACGCGCTCACCGTCCGCTGTGCCGCCTGATTTCTAAATACCGAAATATATGTAATACGAAAAAGAATTTAAGAATGAAACCCTCAAAACGCACTTTTGTTCAAATTCATTTTATTGTGTCTAGAAAAAAACAATGGACCATTTTATAGTATCGAACAGTTCTGGCTATAAAAGCGGGTTTAATTTCTATTAATATTTCACTGCATGGCAGATGCGGTTTTTATTTTTTCTTTCCCAAACATCGACATATTAATAACAATATAGTGGGACATTAACACTCACGGTCATCTGATTCCAAAGGAAGCAGAGCTTATACAATGGAAATCAGAAAACTGGTAATATAGATAATTACACCCAGATACAAGACAAACGCCATGTTCATTACACAAATGTTTGACTTGGGTGGGAATCGAATCCGTGACAAACGTGAAAAGCAAGCAACTCACCGGCCACGCCACGGGCTCATCAAAAAAAAAGCATTGAAGTCTTGAAAAAAAGACAAAATAATAATTGTTCAAATTTTCACGTTCTTTGAAATCATTTGATATTGTGAATTTATTATTGAAATACTAACGGCCTTAATCACAAAAAAGTTATAAGATTCTTTAGTTAAAATGGACTTCTCTTTCTTACTAGTATAAATGTTAAGATGACAGACAAAGACAAACGATGTATAAACCTATTTTAGATATAATGAGCTTAAAATACGTTTATGAACAAGGGGGGTAACTACACAAAATTTAAAAAAAAAGTGAAGTTTCTACCTAGATCTCTCTAGGTGCAATATAAGGTATTCTTGAATTTAGTGACTACAATCGAAGCTACAAGTACCTTCATCCTGAGCATGACGCGCTGATCGCGCGGCGCCGTGCGGCGCGGCGCCGCGGACTTGTGCGTCAGCGGCGGCGGCGAGCGGGAGCCGCGCGGCGACTTGCGGCAGTTCTGTACAATAACACCTTCTTTTATTGCCACTCACGTGTGTTCAATTTGTAAGATGGAAAACGAGGGATACTAACGAACGACAAACTATCGTCGTGCAGTTATAAAGGGAAAGTCCCTTAGTCTGTGAGTGTGCACCTTCAATCTACATAAATCACTTTCCATACATTTTAAAATATTATTATCATCTGTGGTTTGATATTTTGTGCCGACTCTACATTTGCTTGGTAATCGGTATAAATTTAGCCTCGAGTCCAGTTCTATTTTCTTAAAATGTATCACATCAAAGATGGGGCGGATGGATTAAAAATATACTTCTAATCAAAAAATATATCTAGATATTTACTAGTCATGACTAATATAATAAGGCTATATTACACAGTATAAAAACAAGTTACCTTACAGTAGAAGGGATCAGGCGGTAGATGCGTGGCGTACCCTACACACGCGGCGTGGTACAGGCAGAGACACGCGCCGCACGACAGTGACGGTACTCCGCGCCCGCAGGTCAGTGAACACGGCTGTACTGCTGCTGGGGCCGACTGTACATACACAGATACTATACCGTATTCAGGGAGCAGTGACATAAAAAGTTAACAAACCATTTAGTGTCGCATTACTGCGTAAGGGTCTTCACTCAACTATCTTACAAGTTGAGAGAGTTTAGGCCTTAATTCACACACGCTGGTCAAGTGGGGGTTGTTGGATGTCTAGGAAAAACTTGTTCTGAGACTTGCCGGGTCCCTCACGATGTTTTCCTTCACCAATATTGACCAGCGATATTAACAATCCATTTTCACACTACTAAATCATAGACCACAAATGCAGCCCACTTTTTACATTAAAATGTGACGTTCTGTCATCAAGTTGTGTGAAAAACGTTTTTAGTTAAAACTTTGTCTCAAGCCCAAATGAATAGGGGCCCAAGTGAACAGCTCCTGGAATACCCCTTATAGTCTGGAGAGGGCTTGTTTTCTGCAACTCGACATCTTGTACATACATACGTGCGCCTATTTTAATGTATTCGAATAATTCTAAATTGATGTTCTAGGCTCAAATGCGGTCTTTACAGTATTTAAAAAAAAGCACTTTTAGGCTGAGTCACCTTCGTTCGTGGGAAGTACACCTCTGATCTGAAAATCCACACGTGGTCCCCGGAGGGTACAAATCAAATGAGAATAAATGAGAACAGCTGGTAATAACCAGATAAAGCCGTACCGCCCAGCGGCCGTGTTCCAGTGCGATGTCTGATGACATTATTTAACAGGATGGGTCGGAATTGTTGCTCCTTTATGATTACTACCTCATTGTACTGCCTCCTTACCGAAAATCAGTCGTCATCACGAGTGAATCGGTATATTGAGCACACGCATCTTATCGTAGGTTACATCATTGCTTAACATCGGGCAAGTTAGTCGAGCGCAAGCCTATTGTAGAATAAAAAAGAAATAAAAAAGAACCGGGTGATTTTGTCAAAGTAATGTATGGTTACTCACTTGTGTGGAGCCATCGTGGTGGTTGGGCCGTGCGGCGAGCGGCGGCGGCCGGGACAGATCCGGCTCGCGTCTCGCGCCGCCCCTATGTTACGCCTCATGTACCACACATTATCAACACAACTACCACAAATCATTACACATACTTCAATATTCATTACATAACTCCCATGAGACATAAAAGACGATATAGAGCTTTTGAAACTTTAATTAAACTGTTTATGAGCTTGTACACATAACTGCGAATTCTCAACCGCAGAAGAATAGACCGAGCTAGCCACGCGGGAGCTCGTAGATCTCGAAGATGCGACATTTAATCGCAGTTTTGTGTACAGGTCGTACCACAACGCCATAAAGCAATATTGTTGGAGCTTCGGAAGACGGATGCCGCTATACAATGTTTAGACCGACTTCTCTTTTCTCAACTGCAATAATCATACTTTACGGTGTCATGGTACGGCTGCAGGCCTAAGAGCCAGTTTTCTCAGATTGTGTGTAGTTAATTCTAGTCATTTTTCGAATTCTAATATTACTAAGTCATAGATATCCACCATTTTGAATAACGATCCTTATTAGTAAACGTCTATGACGTCATTCGCAATCCTGATCGTGAAATCGAAGGTATGCAGCATTAAATAAATGTTGCAAATTCCGAATTTGACGTAAATAGTAATTGTAACGGTTTTTCTGAATGAAAGTTCAATTTTTCATCTAAAATTTTTTAACCTGTAAAACCGGCATGTGAAGTCGTTTAGATACTTTACCATTTAAATGACTTGAATGTGTCGCATATTATCCTTTATCCCGTATCAATTACGCACAGGCCCCGAGTCTGCTAGGCACACAATCGATCTCTGGCCAATGGCATTGGGAAGCGATAACGAAAGGTCAAAAAGAACAAAATGTATGGGTTTGATATTCACCTTCGAAATGTCACGTGACAATCTTAAGTTAATGCAATACATTTTGTTCTTTCCAATCTTTCGTTATCGCTTCGCTGTCACCTTGTCTAGGCGGCTAATAGTTCCAACGACTACAACCAGTTTCAACCATACTTTTAACAACTTGTGCAACCAAAGTTGTGTCAAACTAGAGCTTTTACTAGCTAGACAATTATGCCAATATTAAGTTAGCAGACTTGGGACTTAGACTGGGACTGACCTGCTCGTCGAAACTGACAAAATATTGCTATTTATCTATATGAAATCGATAAGCAGCAATATATAATAACTGTTAATTACAAATTCGTACAGGAAAGCAATTCCTGCACACTCAAAATAAAGATATTTTACCTTATTCCCATATGTTTATTTGCGTTTCATGTGTTTGCTTATTTCGAGTGAGTAGAAACTGCTAATAGATATATGAGGCCCAATTGTACCACAAAATTTTGAACAGGTATCTAGTAAAAAACCTTGGTATGTCCATCAATGTATTAATTTCCAAATATTCAACAATGTATAATTTTAATAAAATAACTATTATAACAATTAATAATTATTATAAAAAAAAATAAACCTTGAAAATTGCTCAAAAAAAGCAATCAACTGAGTTTTTTAGCGATAAAATGTTCTTAAATTACAAAATATCATCTTACATTATAACTATTTTAAATATATAATTATATATTTAAATATATATTTTAAGTTGTAAATATAGAAGGGAATGTATCAAACGTGATAACTTTGCGCAAAATGTTGACGGTGTTTTAAAATAATGTAAATATCAAAAACGTCTGTACCTCGGTTTTTTCCATGAAGCTGTGTTGTTGTTGTCTGTGTTGCTGGGTGTTGTTGGTTGTTGGGCTGGGGGTTTCTTCTGTTTGTTGGTCGGTGTTGTTGTTGGTGTTGCTGCGTTGTTGTTACTAAGTCGAGATCCCACTGATTTCACCTACAGTATTTAAGCTATATTTATTTATTTTATTTTGATATTTCCACCCTTATCTATATAATATAAAAATGAATCGCAAAATGTGTTGGTAAGCGCATAACTCAAGATCGGCTGAACCGATTTCGCTTATTCCTTTTTTAGAACATTCCTTGAAGTACGAGGATGGTTCATACGCAAAGAAAAATATTTTTTAATATTTATAATATTTTTTCTGATACCAAAAAGCTTTGCCTAAAAATAGTGCCCTTTTGTTTGTAGCACACATGCAACCTTAGTATATTTGTAGAATATTGTCATACAAATGTAGTAAGTCATTGCGATAACAGTCATTTGATTTCGTTATAGTTATTAAGCAATAAAAATGTTATCAAACAAACTAACTGTGTTTGGCGACAGTCCCTATAATGTCTTGTCAGTCCCTAGTAACTTAATTCCTAAAATCCTTATTATTCATTAAATAATTTTGTAATGATTTCATTAAAGATTTTAGATCCCGACGTTTCAGTCTTTTCAGACTTCATGTTCACGGGTGGACTGAGGTATTTGACGTCCAAAAATATTAATCACAATTATTACTGAGTACCTTCGAACAATAATTGTGGACTCTGAGAGTAAAGGGAATAAAGAGTATAATCTCCTGCGTATCTGCTATGTCAGCTTAGATTGTCCGCCGTAACTGAAATACGGCTAGGAGTGATATTACTATTAAAGTTCGAGGCTTAGTTGTCTTCGTACCTTAAGTTTGAGAGGTGGAGACTTCATACTAGCAGAGGCAGGAGTCACAGGTTCAGGACTTGCACCTTTAGGTTGCTTCGGTTTGGGAGTGCGTTTGCCTTCCACTGTGACAGGTGGCGCCGTCGCTGCGACAGGGGAATCCACCCGACGAGACATCAGTTTCGCGTCTCTGTGTTAAGTTAAATATGAATAAAAATTAAAGAAATAAATACTGTGGATTTTTATTTTATTCTAAAATAGGTTTGCACTTGATGTTAAATTGCCTGATGTTAATAATGTATGGATGTACCTGTATGTATGTCTCTATACCTGTATCAAATTTCATCTAAATCTGTCCAGTATTTTTTGCGTGAATTTATTTATTTCATTAGGGTTTCTAACAAGAAATACATATCTCATTACGAATATCAGCATACAACCGTTCTCGTCCCATATTAAGACGGGCCGGTGGCGTGGTCGGTAAGATACTTGCTTTTCACGCCGCAGGTCGTGGGTTCGATTCCCACCCGAGACAAACGTTTGTTTAAATATGTCTGTTTGTCGTGTATGGGTGTAATTATCTAAATTTAAGTATATATTTACAAAAGAAAAGTATTATATGTAGTATATTACCAGTTATCTGGATTCCATAGTACAAGCTCTGCTTAGTTTGGGATCAGATGACCGTTTGTGTTAATGTCCCACTATATTATTATTATTATACTATATTATGCTTTCCCAATTATAAGAAACCACAGCATGCAAGACATCTATTAAAACAATTAACCTGATAACTCCAACTTGCCAAAATTCCATAACAAAATTAACATTCACAAACACACATTAGTTGAATAGTACTTAACAAACATCTATCTATACATTCATACAAACTTTCGCATTTATAACATTACTAGCGACCCGCCCCAGCTTCGCACGGGTGGAATGTATTATACTTATAAACCTTCCACTCTATCTATTAAAAAAAACCGCAACCGCAAAATCCGATGCGTAGTTTTAAAGATCTAAGCATACATAGGGACATAGGAACAGAAAAAGCGACATTGTTTTATACTATGTAGTGATAAGTAGAATGTTCCACAGGTATGCACAATGTGCTTCGCTTCGACTGCTATTATGGCAAGTTTTAGAAGTCTCTGCCAGCAACTCTGTAGTCTAATAGCGATAATCTGTCTGCCTTCAAGTTACTAGGGAATCGGTATTTACTGGGTAAGTGCATTCCGTAACAAGAGGCTAATTGTATATTAGTGGAGCAGCGGTGGTGCAGTGGCCTCGCCTTTGAAATATAAGGTCGCGGGTTCGATCCCCGGTCATGCTCACACATCTTCGTGTAAATAGTTTCATAGTCGCTGCTCAAAACCGGTAAAGGAAAAAGTCATCAGGAAACCGGCATCATCATCGAATCTTTCGAAGCTTGGTTGTCTCAACTAGTAAGACAGTTGATTGAAGACCCATGCCCAACAGTGGGACACTAAAAAGGGTTAAAGAAGAAATAATTATTTAACCTTATAATCTCCTTTTCAGGATCATCAACACCGAGCGGTTCTTTGAAGAAAGAGAAATTCTCCAGAGTGAGCCCTGTGCCACCTAACTGTTCAGCCACCTGGAACAAATGGAAATAAACTTCATAATAATTATATATTAAGTAGTGAGTCAATTTCTAGACTACTTTTTTACTTCTTCTTCAAGTTCTTTTTTACGTCTTATACTTCTAGATCCAAAGAGAATATAATCACTATTTTAGTGGTATTTTTTATTGTACGAAACATCGTTTGACAGATCTAACCTAAATTTCAGTGATTTTTTTGTCATCCCTTGTGACATCTCATCTCGGCATCTGTTTCCCGATAACTATAATCTACTCGTCTACAACTCATAAGTGAATCGGTATTTATTAGGTAAGCGTGTTACATCGTAGACTGCAACATTGCTTCACATCAGGCAAGTTGTGGTCAAGCACAAACCTATTAAAGGATAAAAAAAAAAATATGATGAAAAGGTTGAATGACTTCAATATTAAATAAAAAGTTATTCAGACCTCTCTAGTGGACCGCAGTTTCTTCCCCAGCGGCGTATAATAGTAAATATCGGCGTTCCTTCTCGAGTGAGCGTCCAGTGCTGCTCGGTACACCAGCTCTCTCTTCCACCCGCGCTCTAGGGGTATTCTCAGTAGTGGTGACGACATTTCTGTTGTGGCGCGACGGCGATGCGCAGGCGATGACGCTGTGCTGACCTGCGATAGATTAATAAAAAAAAAAATATTGAAAAAATAATGTAACGTACACATAGGGCTTAGCTAATTAGGGATTACTAATCACATGATTATTGTGTTAGTATTATGTAAAACTAAAAAATAGTGTATATGACTCAAATGAGTAAATATGGTGACAGGTTTAAATGGGATTATAACATTGATTTATAACAACAGCTCCTGAACAATTTCTTTCAGAAACAGCAATAGCTTTTGGGGCTGAGTCACCTTCATCCCTGGGAGTGAACTTTCAATCTGAATCCATACACATCCGGTCCCTGAGTTGACTGTAAACTGGTGGTAGGCTTCGACCGTGGTTAGTGAACACCTTGTCATGTTCCAGTGTGATGTCTGGTAAAACCATTTTAATTGGGGTCAGAATTGGTTTCCACAATTAGTCGGTTTTGAAGCCTCATTCCACTGCCACATTCTCACACCGAAAATCATTGGTAATCACTAATCACATGATTGGATGCGATAACATCGGGCGAGATGTGGTCAAGCGCAAACTTACCTACAATATAAAAATGAATCGCAAAATGTGTTGGTAAGCGCATAACTCGAGAACGGCTGAACCGAATTCGCTAATTCTTTTTTTAGAATATTCCTTGAAGTACGTGGATGGTTTTTACGCAAAGTTAAATTTAAAAAACTCCTCCGAATCAGCTTGACCGATTTTTACGAAATCTTATAGGTCGAATTCTGTTTTCGGACCCGGCAAGTGGCACTGCTTTACCGGGCAGGACGACGTCTGCGGGTTACGCTAGTTTTAGAATAAAAAAGGCACGCAGTTTTATGCCAACTTGCTACTACAATAGTGGAGTTTATCTAAAGAAACCAATATCGATGTTTAAGTTGCAGTAAGTTGAAAATTAGTGAGTCGTTAAAACGAGTTTATAAAACAACAGATTGGGAACATTTTCCTATATAGCCACTTGGAACACTGAAATATTCCAGCTTCACTGTCATTATGGTTTTGATTTACAGACTCTAAAAGTAGTCATAGTAGCATACGACTTTATACAATTGATATGATTGATGTTGAACGGTATACTCACATCGGTAGCTCCGTCGCCTTCAGATCGTGAAGATAATGCTGAAGAGGGTCTTGATCCATCTGTAACATCAAGCAATTATAGTTTTAAACTAATCAATTAATATAAATTAAATCTAAACTTAACAATTCTAATAAGAGAATTAATATAATAAACCTCTCTAACGTCTTACAACACGAATTTATATTTCAAGCACGGAAGTGTGCGACGAGTGAAATGAAATTATAAGTCAAAACGAGATTTGGACAGTTGATCAATAATAAGTCAAACTTTCATTAAAATTAATTGACGGTGGATTTCAATTAAGTTCCAGACATTCCATGGCTTAAATATATTTTCACACATACACAAAGCGCCATCTAGTCCCAACTAAATATAGACAAAATTTTATTGAAATATGCCACAAAATCTGAAGACGAAAGTCTTTAATCAGTGCGTTCTACCCGTTATGACATACGGAGCCGAAACGTGGACACTCACGATAGGACTGGTCCATGAATTTTAAGTCGCTCAGCAAGCTATGGAAAGGGCTATGCTTTGGGAAAGGGATCGAATATGTAATCAAGTGATCCGACAGAGAACCAGAGTAATCGACATAGGTCAATGGATTAGTAAGCTGAAGTGGCAGTGGGCCGATCATATCTACTGCAGAACGGCCAACCGTTAGGGTAAATGAGTTCTTGAATGAAGACCACGAATTGACAAACGTAGCGTAGGACGCCCTTAGACTAAATCGCTCTTTGCAAGGTGACTGGTAAGAGCTGGATGAGAGTAGCCGCAGATCGTGCTCGTGCGTGATGATGATAATGATGCCACAAAAATTATAATATCTTTAACATAAAGCCACCATGTCACATAGTCAATTTCAGTGTTATGCTTGCATGAAGTTACCCAAGTATCAAAATACTAGTATTGCTTTACCTGTGTCTTTTCTATATCGCTTCGACTCTCTTGCAGGCACTGCTGGTATACCCATCACAGTTTTAAGTCGCACAAGATTCTTGCTAGCTGCTGTCACCTCAGCTTCCAACCGTTCTGTTGTAAATAATGGAATTGGTTATACAATATGATGATGTAAATGTCATGGTGAAACAAAATAGAATTGTACCAATATAATCTGTACCCTTAGTAGGAGTAGTCAATACCAAAAAAGTTTTCTAATATTATCATTAAGCTGTCAAAATAATAAGTTAAAATGCACCTATATCTACAAATTATTCATTTAATTTCATTTCTATTTTTAGCATTACATTTTCTGTTATAATAAACACTTTGAAGGAAAAAAAATTGTATGAAAACTGGTTTTGACAAGTTCAAGATAGTGTTCGAATTTTTTTTTCGTATTGAAGAACTCGTATTATGGGTACATAATTGTGTTAAATGCTGCTTAATAACAAGCAATCAATAAAGATGATTTTACTATACTAAAAAAATCTTAGTACCAGCATGAAGTCTGTAATTGTAGCAGATGAATGGTAAAATGCTCAGCCCCTATTATATTTAGGACATAAAGATAGCTAGCGAAATGTTGATGATAATCATCTCTACACCGAATCTTACACCTTTGGCACAGGTATAAGCACTATAATATTTGTTATGTCATCAACATCTGAAGGCCTTTGAGACTATTTGATCCAGAAAAAAAAAATCGGGGACTTGAAACACTACACTGGGGCCATATTACTATTGGTTAAAAAAGTATAGAAAGTTTTCTTTTTCAAACTGAGCGGTGGGCACTAGTCATAATAATATTGAGTAAGAATCTAGAATCTACATTAATATCTGGAACTGATTAATATGTGACTATTCTATTATCTTTGAACATAATTACAATTAATCAGATCATTGACAAACAAAATCTACCAAAAATCAATTACTACTCACCTAAAATCTTACAGTAATCTGCAGCTTTGATCTCTTCCTTTATTTCATCAAAACCCATAAAATCCTCATTAGCTATATCACTGAATGCGGCAGACGCTCTTCTCTTAATACCTTTATGACCATCCTCCATATCTAAGGGTGGTACAAACTCTTCCTTGATATCAATATCTGATTTAGTATCAATATCAGCCTCTGGCACTGGGTCAAGCTCGTGATCAGAGGTTGGCTCTTCTTTCAGTGTGTTTATTTCTGGGGCTTGTAGCTCTGGTTTTGCTTCTGCTGTAAAATATTGAAATTTTAAAACTTCTGTTGTTTTAAGACATGGTGCATTGAAATTAACAATGGGTTTTCTGAAGTTAGTATTAAATAATAATAATAATTTCTTTATTGCAACAAAGATTTGATTTGATTTGACACTATTTGATTGTAAGATAAGAATGATGTTACAAGCACTAGTTACTTATGTACATACATCACATAATAACAACACATAAAAGAACACAACATGTTGGATATACTACAGTTAGACTCAGAAATGCTATGTCTTTGAAATCAATATAGTCCACTTATTGTATCTATCTTAATATAGAACCAATCGTCTTGCAGAACACTGTCCCCAAAATACAGGTTTACCTAGTTTAGGAAACAGAGTTTAAATATATGTGTACAGCTTCATACAATACAGTCTACCATTTTGTAGCTAACAAGTTACATGTGTCATATCGGTAAACTTCTGTTTATCTCTTTTTTTACTTACTGTTAAGCAATACAAGTAAGTATTTACAACATGTTGATGCTATAGGGTGAAAACCTCTAGATACATGTTTTGCCCAATTTATTTTATTAAGTCTAGTATGAAGCAATGGATAATCTTACAGTATCAAATAGAGTTTTCTTTAATTTATGCGAATATCACATGTTGAAATACAACTATTTTAAAATGGATTTTATCATAGTTTATTTTAGATATGAAATCTTGACGTTTCAAATTCAGACTACTCTTGAAATAGTTTGTATCACTTCAATACAACCCTTTTTAGTGTCCCACTGTTGAGCATCGATCTTCTCTCAATTATCTTAGTGGAGAGAATTTAACCTATAAATATTAAATAATAAAAAAATACTTTAAAGATGCCATACATTTTACAGCAAGATTTTTACACAAAATAAAATCGGCAAGAAATGACAATTGGGTCAAGATATTAATATGGCAGCTAATCAAAAGATCCTTGTCAAAATTAACATAGTCTGGTAGCCAAACCTATAATTGTTAAACAATGTTTTGTGACAAATTAGAACATTTATGTCAATCCTTGATTTGTAGTGAGAAAGCAACTCACAACAAAATGCTTATAATTAACTAGTTTGCTTCAATCCTTTTTAGAGTCCTACTGTTGGGTAAGGGTTTTCTCTCAACTAAGATGGTCCGAATGGTTGCTCCGTTATGGTGACTATCACGATTCTAGCATGATTCTATTGCTGTATATTAGGTGCGTTCCATAGTAGACTACATCATTGGCAAGTTGATGCAAGTGCAAGCCTATTGCAGAATTTAATTTAATTTGAAAAAATCTTACGAGTTGAAAGTAGAGAGGCCAAGTGCAGGTTGGTGGATGTCAGATATCCCAATCTATGCAGAGTTTGTTCTATGGAAACCAGATAACTGGTAATATACTACATATATTACTTTTCTTTTGTAAATAAATACTTAAATATAGATAATTACACCCAAACTCAAGACAAACAGACATGTTCATCACACAAATGTCTGCAGTGTGAATAGCATGTATCTTACTGACCACACCACAGGCCCATTTATGCTCGACTGGGCAAATGACTCACATTATAATAAATGCTTGATGAGTTTGATGTAATCGGCATGACACCAAGAGCCCTAACATAGCATTTTTATGGTTTGTCGATTTGTAAACAACTTCATTGAATTTTATCCCAATTAACTTAACTGTAAGACAATTAATCGTATGCACTCCATTTGCAATAACTTTTATGAGTAGCTTTACCAAATATTATAAATTGGTAAATCTACTCGTAAACGTAATTTAAGTAAACAGTAATATAATCTAACATTCTTATAATTATTCTTATTTATTAGTAATTTATTGCGATTGGGACTCCATATTGGACTGATATGTTCACTTAGAAAAGTACTCGGAACTGGCTTAAACCAAAGTTATTACAAAAAATGGGGTTTCAATCAGGCGGGGAAAATTTACTTGATCCTTCCAACAACATTCACTCTGCTAACTAACTACTGTTCATTATAATACAATGACTAAGATATTTTCAAGTATACAAAATGTCAGAAAACATTGCAGCCTATAAAATGTTTCCCATAGTGTTCAATCAAAGAACCACCTTTTAAAAAGTTTGTAAACTATGTAATAGGCAAAATAAAACGTCTTCACACAAAAATAAGGCTCTACCAACGATTTAGAAGTCGTGATGTTGGCATAGAGGTTATGTGAAAGTTTTGTTACCTTCGGGAGCAATCACGGGCGCCTCGACCTCAGGAGCAGCAGGCTCACTGGGAACCTCGTTCGCCACCTGCTCCGCTTCCTCAACAGTCCCTTCCTGCACATCGTTACTGACTGTAGCTTCGTCCCCATTTGTGTTATCAGAAACCGCCATTTCCTCAGACATTGTCAAATGATTTATTAAGTCCACTGTCAAAACCTAAATGACCACATAACAAAATAGTTACAGCACTCCGTAGGGGCAGACGGGCGAATATACTGAAGTGTCCGCGTCACAACGAAACTTTCCCGCTTTTTAGTTGAGAAAAAAGTTATGAACTAAAGTTAGCCATCATAGCCAGAAGTAACTTTTGTTGGTGATTTTGTCAGGTTTGATACTTTATAATAGACTACAATTAAATAAATCGTGTCCATAAGACAAAATAAACGATGTTTTGATATGATTTGCGTCTAATTTCAAGATTTTTCTACTGTCGATCATAAACAAGGTCCGCTGTCCACTCAAACGACGACGCCACATTTGTTGTCTATGAATCCTTGTCTGTCAATTTAGATTGTTTGTGGTACAATTGTGATAGATAGACAATACAAGGGGGCCGTCATAGAAGATGACTGTTGACTGACGCAAGTTTGACGATTACTTTTGATGTTGATTGATTTCAATACTATGCGTTTAAAATTAGAAAAAGACTGGAAATCCACCATCTTGGACTGGAATGCGCAACAACTTCACATTTTTCAGTACGGTGGGCAAAAAGGGTTTCTTTGGTATAAAAACAAACACATCAAGATGAAAAAAAAATTAAATGAGTATATCTTATTGCCGTTCCAGTGTGACAAGAAATTTGGAATCGAATTTTTTAGGAACATATAAATTCGGACGAAAAAAAGCCATCTAACAAGTTACATTACAACAACGTGTGTTTATATATTTGTGCACAAGTTTGTGGCACCCTAGCGCGTAATTTACTAAGGTAGGTAGCTGTACGCAGCTACATACCTAAGTATTTTTTCTACATAAATCACTATTCCAAACATTTTCAAATAATATTATTGTCTGTGGTTTGATATTTTGTGCTAGCGCTCCTTTTGCTAGGTTTTTGGCAGGAAGTTAGCCGCGAGTCCAGTCCTATTCTTATTTGAATGAAATGCATAGTACACAAGGAGGTCCATGTTTCGTTTTTTGACTTTGCCTGCCTACTAAGACGATGCTAAATGTCAACTTACGACTAAGTATGTCGCCGAAATGTATGTACTTTTAGATAGGAGCCTAGTCAGAAATGGTCAGAGACCCAGAAATCCAAAGTAGGTACCTACAGTTAAAAACAAATCCTACCCTGCTCCGACTCTAAATTAATTTTACGTAAATAAAATACTTTGCAAGTTTAAAGCGCAGGCCACATTGCCAGCTGACGGACGGAGCGGGCGGGTGAAGCGAGCGGACATCAACAAAGAAATTGTTGGACACTCGCGATAAATTCTTCCATGACGCTTACAACAATGACGTGCACTATGCAATTGCGCGCTAGTGACATTGGACATAACGCTATCCTCTCGCTCTCCTATCAGGACACCCGCCCGCTTCGCCCGCTCCGCCCGCTTCGCCCGCTCCGTCCGTCAGCTGGCAGTGTGGCCTGCGATCTACCTTACCCCATCCACAAACTTCAGAATATAGACACTTGGGCTTCGGTTCTTAGCTAAAAATATTTCCCCCTTTTTTAATTCCTTTGTGTTATTCGATTTTATGTACACAGAAGGTTACCTAAGTAGGTAAATAAAACAGTAATAACAAAGGTACATTCATTTATTTTTTCTCTTACCCTGCTTACCGGCTTGTGGTTTACCGAAGGCTTTACCTTTAGCTGGGCTCTTACCCTTTCCTTTAAAAGATTTCCCTTTCTTTTCCATTCTTTGCCCCTTTTGAGCTTTATTAGCGTCATACCGAAGCCTTTTTGTAGCATTTCTAGAAGTATCTGTGAGGTCATTAGCAAAATTGCTCTGTTTTTTCTTGCTCTTAACTTTTTTAGGTCCCTGCTGAGATACATTCTCGCTATCGTCAACAGCACGGATACGGCGTTGCTTCTTCTTGCGTTTAGCCATACGTGATTGGAGAAGAGCTACCTGAAAAGTGATTGAAGTAAAATTTTGGCAAATTTAATAATATGGTATCACAATTTTTTTTTTGAAAACTGTTTTAAATCAAGCTAGCAATCAATATTACTTCATACTTGGTATCGACAAATATACATCATAAAATTATTTAAGTATTTCAGACATACGCACAGCGCCATTTAGCCCCCACGTAAGCAATTGGGGGGTATTATTATTTTTTTGTAAATACAAACATAAATATATGTTATCATGCTCATTACTTAGTAAATGATTATGATTATATCTCACAAATATTTGTCCTAAGTGGGAATCTAACCTTGTACATTTGTATATTAAATCTAAAATATAAAATTTCCATGTCACAATGTTTGTTACCGTACTCCTCTGAAACGGCTTTACCGATTTTGACCTAATTTTATATGCGTATTCAGTAGCTGTCTGAGAATCGGTAACTATCTATTTTGCATACCCCTAAGTGATAAGGGTTGTTCACCCTTAATTTTTTTTTATTAATAAATACGCGGTACGAAGTTCGCTGGGGCAGCTAGTCTATCTATATAAAAAAATAATTGCGGTTCGTTAGTCTTGCTAAAACTCGATAACGGCTTGACTGATTTAGCTAATTTAGGTTTTAAATTATTTGTGGAAGTCCAGGCCGGGTTAAAAATACGAATAATTTGCTTGGAATATAGTAAAATCAACAATTTCGCTTTCCCATAAGTACTATTCCTACCTGTCAAGCATTTGATGTTTGTTCCGTCGTTTAGAAATCAATTACATTTAAAAGTCGTTTAGAAATCACGATTATATTTAAAAGGATTTTTTTTTAATTTTCTTGGTTTTAATGTGAAACTTTTATGTTCGTCCCGTCGTCGCGCGTTGTTCCGAAATCAAATTAAATTTAAAAGAATACTTTTTTTTCATAGTCAGCTAGTTTTGTAATAATACCTTTTCCATTTCCCTCCGTACTCTCTCCTCGGGCGTGTCTTTAGGCTTATGTTTGTTCGACTTCTTCTTCTTGCCACCATCATCATCTGAATCATCGTCTTCTCGCTTACGTTTTTTACCTTTACCTTGCTTCTGTTTCTCTAGAAATAAAACATAACAAAAACATTGACAACAACCTTTGACACTTTTTCTTTTTCATTTATTTTCTCGTGCTTTAGACATTTAACTCTAATAGACAAATATCGACAAAATGACAGAAAACTAATGAAATCCTCATTGAAATAAAACTACTTTTTAACGGATTCTATCGCGGTTTATTTTAGATTTTAGATCCCGACGTTTCAAAGTCTTAGTTAGTCGTTTTAGTTTTATTTCAATGTGTGATATTCGCGTAAATCTATGACAATACTAATGAAATCCTTATTCATTTTCGACGTATATCTATTACAGATAAATGTCTGAAGAATCGGGGCCCTGGGCACGCGTCTTCTCTCAACTATCGTACAAGTTGAGAGAGGTTAGGCCTTAATCCACACACGTTGGCCAAATGCGGGTTGGTGGATGCCAACCCGCAACATGCCCTCGAATGATTCGTAGACATTCCGGTTCCCTCACGATGTTTTCCTTCACCGATTTTGAGCGGCGCCGGCGGCGATGAAACCATACACACAAGATGTGGGGGCACGACCGGGGATTGTACCCGCCACCGCTGCTCACATTATTTACTTTTTTTTAGTGGTTTCATTTGTTTGTCTGTTTCGCGTTTAGCTGTGAAACGGTAGTAAATAACATACGAATAATCGCGTTGCGTCCACTATTATCGTGCGAACTGCCTAGGTATGGAAACCACTGCCGGCATCAGTTTCCTGATAGATAGAACCTATCTGTCTTAGTAACGAGTGAATCGTTACTCGCAGGGCAAACGCGTTACATATTAGATATTGTTTGTTACACAATATTGTTTAGCAACAGACAAGGTCAAGCACAAGCCTACTCCTTTTCTTTATTTGTATTTTAAATGAACTGATTCCGCTGATTTTGGAATATTCGTAAAGGTCTCAGTAAGGTATGAAGTACGAATATCGTTGGGTCAGCTAGTGATAGAATAAAAAATTAAGCTTTTTTTTATTCTTCGATAGGTTGGCGCTTGACTACAACTTGCCTGATGTTAAGCAATGATGTAGCCTACGATGGAATGCGCCAGCCCAGTATACCGATTCACTCTTGATTACGAATGATTGTCGCTGAGAAGGTGGCAGTGAGAAGCTTACCTTTTTCGGGGTGTCTGGTAAGCGCTAGTCTCTCCTTTTCTTCTCTCTTCTCTCTCGGCGTCTGGAACCACTCCTTCTGCCTCTGTATCTCTATCTTGGGGCCTTCCTCCTGCTTAATAGCACCTTCTAGCTTGGCTGTCTGTTTCTCCATCTTATTCATCTGCTTTTCCGCATATTCTTCGTCAAGGATGGCCGCTGATAAATAATGTTTAATATTTATTGTGTCATAGGCAAAACCTAATCTTTTAATTATCATAAAGTATTATCCAAAAAAAATGTGTTAAAATATATTTACCAATCTCGGGCTCCAACCTGGCCAGCTTGTCTCTGTACTTGGCGACGATATCAGGCGGCACTTGTCGCGACTTGACAGGTCGTTTGGCTCGCTTCACTATCGCCTTCACCAAGTTCCGCTCCGCCTCGCCCGCTAACGATACTGACACACCGGCACGACCCGCACGCGCTGTACGTCCTACCTGCGTTAGTTCAAGAAATTTAAATCCAAATTAATTTATTAAATAACTACAACAACTGCCTCGGTGGTCCAGAGGTAATCTAAGGTCAAACACGCCAGCCCTATATACCGATTCACTTGTGATTACGAATGATTTTCAGTGAGAAGGTGGCAGTCAGCAACGGATCCATATGATTAGAAACTGTAAAGGAGCAACGATTCCGACCCACTCTCATAAATGGTTGACATTATATTCTACAATTCATGAAATGGTTGGCTACATCACGAAGTGATCAATTTTACGATCTGTAGGCTAATTCACGTAATTAAATAAGTTCAGTTGCAGAGCAGTTGCAGTTAAGTTTCGATCAAAACAGCCCTTTTCGTATTCTCGAAATTTTGACAACTGCTGTCAGATACGCTCGCGTCAAGTTCGCGTCACGCGAGCGCTTTAGATTATATATGACAGCTAAACAATTTTAGGAATACCATTTTGCACTAAGACGATAACTTAATTGAAACTGCACCGCAACTTGATCGGCACAAGAAATTACGACAAGAAATTACGTGAATTAGTTCACTGGTCACGACATAGATTTATGTAGATAGCAGTGACGAAGAGTGCATACAAGCCGATACCCATCGGCTTCGCTTGATAAAATTATCAATATGGCGTAAAAATTTTAAATAACAACAAAAATAAGTATAACATCAAGTGACAAGAACTATCGGTGACAGTGGTGAAAATAACTCTCACCCTATGTATATAATGTTCGAGCGTGGCCGGCAGTGTAAAGTTGACGACAGTCTTGACCCCCGGTATATCCAGCCCTCTAGCAGCTACATCCGTGGCAACCAGCACATCCACCAGCTCGTCTTTGAACCGTTTCAGTGAGTCCAACCGTTGTGGCTGGTTCAACGCACCGTGGAGTTCTGCCACCTGCAGTTAGTCACCGTTAAGCGATATCACACTGCACCGCACCCACGTCGATGAAGGGCCGGTAGCGTGGTCGATAAGATACTTGCTTTCACGCCGCAGGTCGTGGATTCGATTCCCACCCAAAAACATTTGTATGATGATGTCTGTTTGTATCGAGTCTGGGTGTAAATATTTATTATTATGTATATATTTACAAAAGAAAGTATTTTATGTATAGTATTTACCAGTTATCTGGTTTCCATAACACAAGCTCTGCTGAGCTTGGGACAGTCCCGTGCTAGATTAATTTCTGCGCCCGTTGGGTAAGGATTCATAATTACGACTACGGTGTTTGCTATTGAAATACTTAAAAGTTTTAATTTCATTAGATGTGTTTGCAATGCCACAGTATAAAACCATATCTTACCTTAATCCCCAGTAGTCCTAAAGCGACGTGCAATCTGTGCGCCTGTTTTTTAGTCTGTACAAATATCACAGCTCGATCTCTGAATGTTCGGCACACTAGCGCCGCGAGCATCGCTTCTCGATCACATTCACGTTCGCGACGGATCCTGTAATGTAGACCTTATTGGTAGAAACTTAAGAGTGAACTTAGTATATTATGGTTTGCAAACTCAATTGCTTTTTATGAAACTTAAGAGGAGACAAACTTATTCTGCTAATAAAGCTAAAAGTCCGTTTGATAAGGCTACAAGCACGACGACACAAATGTCGACACTAGTGTCCATTGCGGCCACACAATAAATAATTATTTGTGTTTATCCACGCGGACACTGAGCGACACCGCTATTAAGGCGCTTACGCACATACCGGCGCGGCGGCGGCACAACATCTGCAACTAAGTGTTGTGGCTATAGACACACAGACAGTCGATGTATACACGGTCGAGTCGAATGTCAGGTGTCGTCGTGTATCCTTAAAATACAATTGGAATTCGGTTTTGATTTAAAGACGAGCTATAGGAGTACAACTCTGGGACTTTAGGATCTAAAATTTTTCATTACGTGTGGCGCTCTCATTGAATCGTTACCCTATGTCCCACTGTGCCATTATTATAATTCATGGTAATATTTTTATTATTTCCTAGAGATTTAAAGTTGTCCAAAAATAAAATGGCTGTTTTGACATTTGTGAAAGAACTAATAAAATAACAATTAATTAATTATTGATATAATGTATTCAAAAATACATTAACTTATTTAGCGCGTTTATGACAGAATATATTGCGAATAGTCTTTTCGCGTTTACTTTAGAGATTGACAAATGCCAAAACAGGCCTATTGGGTACATTTTTATGACTTTATAAATAAATTAAAAATACTATTTACGTAAAGTGTACCACTAAAACCATAGATTGTGGACCAATTTTTAATTCAATTTATTTATTCATAAACAATTTACAAATAATAAAAATAGTGTGATAATCGCATGCAAAATTAAAATCGAAGTAACTAATATCATACCTTACAAACTCCTGCCTCAAGTTGAAGGCGACATCTTTGTTTGAGTCAACAAACAACTTGACAGGTTTCTTTAGTGATACAGCCGCGAGGTCCTTCACCTCTTCACTCATTGTGGCTGAGAACAGCATGGTCTGTCGTTTGGGCGAACATTGTCTGATGATCTCCTTCATTTGCTCCGCGAAGTATTCGTCCAGCATCCTAGTATCAAATTCAAACCATTTTTACCCTCGTGTGAAATGTGAAGTCTACTTCACTTCAACCCTTTTTAGTGACACCATGCAGTGAGGGTGGGTCGGAATTGTTGCTCCTTTAAAGTTTCTAACCTTAAAGAGGCTCATTCCACTGCCACCTTCTCACCGATAATCATTCGTAATCACGAATGAATCGGTATATTGAGCTGGCGCGTTCCATCGTAGACTACATCATTGCTTAACATCAGGCAAGTTGGAGACAAGCGACAGTCTATCGAAGAATTAAAAAAGTATCCCACTGGTAAGCACAGGTCTTCTATCAACTATCTTACGAGTCGAGCGAGTTCAGGCTACAATCCACACACGCTAGCAATATGCGGGTTGGTGGATGTCACGATGTTTTAAATAATTGTCTAAAGCGCGAGAATTGGGACGCTGTTCAGTGATTGTGATTTATAAAGGTACATATACCTATCAGCTTCATCTAGCACGAGGACCTCGATGGAGTGCAGTCCGAACGAGGGCGTGTTCTTGATGTGGTCGATCAGACGGCCCGGAGTCGCGATCACTATGTCTGGGTTGCGACGGAGCACTGTTTCCTAATATCAAAGTTTTAAAATAAAACTACTTTATAACAATTAATATAAAATCCTAAATTTAACCGCGATAGAATTTTAGATTTCAGAAGAAGTTTTATTTCAATGTGTGATTCGCATAAATTTAAGAGAGTATTATCAAAGTTATATTACAACACATCCTTTGCGGTTTCGATCGTTACTTGAAGTGTAGAAATACATAGTAAATACTATTGAAAAAAATATTTATAGCGCATCATACGCATCTCCACAAAATCAAGAACTTTTTATGGGACAAAGTATACTTTTATTTTTATTTTATTTATTTATTTGGCACACAAAACAGAATACAGTCCAATTACAAACACAAAAGAGCGTGTTACAAAGGTTTAGTCCAAAACGGTATTCCAAAGCATGTGTACACAGCATGACAAAAGACAACGTACATAGACACTGTGTTTAATAAATTGTATTTTTTGTAGTAGTAAAAAAAAAAAGAAACACTAAAACTAAAGTAAAACTAAACTAAACTACTTTACTTTGTTGTCCTAGGACTTTACAATTATAAAGTCCTAGTAAAACTTATAAATTTTTGGACTATTTAGGAAATAAGTCAAGAAATCAAGCCGCTCTAATATAACACAATCAATATTAATTTCCTTAATATTATTTAACTTGATTAATTTATATTTCTTTGTATGTTTGTCTTGAGTCTGGGCGTAATTACCTATATTTAAGTGTGTATTTAAAAAAGAAAAATATTATATGCAGTATATCACCAGTTATCTGGTTTCCATAGTACAAGCTATGCTTAGTTTGGGATCAGATGACCATGTCCCACATATTATTTACTATAGATATTAATAAATAAATAAATAAATAAATATAAATATTTTGGGACATTAACACACACGGTCATCTGGTCCCAAGCTAAGCAGAGCTTGTGTTATGGAAACCAGATAACTGGTATATACTATACATATAATACTTTTCTTTTGTAAATAAATACGTATAATAGATATTTACACCCAGACTCGACACAAACACAAATGTTCATCACTAATGTTTGTCTCGGGTGGGAATCGAACCCACGACCTGCGGCGTGAAAAGCAAGTATCTTACCGACCACGCCACCGGCCCGTCAAAATTTTATATGTCATATTTTATATGTTAATAATAACATATAAAATAAATGAAAGCTTCCTTTGACTTTTTCCCATTCCTATTGGTTCAGCTCCCAATCTAACCTAATGTGGCTAGTTACCAGAATTATACGAGCGACTGCCATCAAACCTCGCAACCCGTAGGGAACCAGTAGCCGAGATGGTTAGACCAGATGTCAGATTATATTAGACTTCTGACTACATGTAACGATTATCATAGATATATGAAATAACAACCGACGGCTTAACGTGCTCTCCGAGGCACGGAGAGTAGTCCCTCAACCAACCAGACACCGAAACAAATCTTTGTTGTTACACAAAGATTGTCCAGGGCAGGAAACGAACCCTCGACGTGCCATACAGTATAGTCGGGCTGCTTAAAACGCTCGACTACCGAGGTCGTCGAAGTGTTATCATCAATTGGCTGCCCGAAAATTTTGATAAATATGTACTGACCTGATATTTAACATCCAGCCCTCCTACTGACAAACCTATGGTGACCGACGTGAATTGAGAGAGCTGTCTCGTCACTGTGTGAACCTGCAACAAACAATATTGTGTAAATAAACATTTAAAACGTTATGCTCTGACGTGCAACATGAACAGTCTGTGCATGTTTTGTGTTTGTGTGTAGCGCTTCACCTTTTTGTAAATGTACTTGAGCATGTTACAGTGTGCTGCACGTCGTTACCTCGCCTCCCCCAAAAACTGACAGAAAGAATTTAGTACTAGAAGTTATGTAAGTACAAAACTTCCCGTGTTAATGTTCTAAGGGTATATTTATTCCCCCATTTCCGTTCCATCATCGGACGAGTAGAGATACGGCTGTGCACAAGCGGGTTAAGGTGGAAATTCGACGGTTGCGCACAAAGCGTTAAGCTTCCAATTTTATTGTGCGAACTGCCAAGTTGTGGAATTTGCTATATCTGAGTGTCTTCAAGTCACGAGTGAATCGGTATTTACTGGTTAAGCGCGTTTCATCGTAGACTGCATGATTGCTGAACAACAGGCAAGTTGTGTTTAAACGCAAGCCTATTATAGAATAAAAAAATGTGACGAATATTTAGTAAAGAACAAGAAAATGAAAATTAACAGAAATACGACGTAAAGTTTTAATATGACCATTTTCCATGACACCATTTTTGAAGTTAAGTACACTTCCAAACAAAACAAAATTGCAAATCACTCGAGCTCCGCCGTACTAACTAACCGTGGGCCCGCTCACACCGCAAATTTTTCCATCACGCGCTTTCATCGGTTTATTTATTTATTTATTAATTTTTATTACGAATAGACCAAAATTTTGGTATTTTTAGACGTTTTTTAGCTCTAAAAATTGCCAAGCTAACAAAAAGCCACATTATCTGTAATGAATGTAAGGTATAACTAACCTGCGCACCAAGTTCCCTGGTAGGCACGAGCACCAGCACCCTGGTGACCCTCTCCCCGCCCACAGACTTGTACAACAGTCGCTCCAGTATCGGCAACATGTACGCCGCGGTCTTACCCGTACCAGTGGCGGCGCACGCGCATACGTCCTTACCTGTTTACAAAAAGATGTATTAATAAAAGAAGCTTTCAAATTCATAACTATTTCGGAGCAAACCTTTTTGAAATCACTACATAGTATAAAATAAAGTCGCTTTCCTGTCCCTTATATCCCTATGTATGCTTAAATAGAGATAATTTTAGATGTTTCTGACGCGATGTCGTAAATTAACGCATTTTTTGTGCTTACATTGCAAACGCTGGCTAAACCCTACGAGATATATCAAAATAATGTACTACAGTATTGCACACCTTAAAAAGGTCAACAAAAAAGTCCGCGATGGTATATGTCTATCTCAGGATAACCCACAATAACCATTTTTTTATCTTTTACTTTCAACTTTGGCTTATTTACGAAGCGATTTTAAGCAATTTTGCATTAATCCTTATCTAATTAAGTATCTTAAATACATTTTCTATTTAATATAGATCAATATGGCCCTTTACATCATATAATTTAAATGAATATTTCCGAAGATATTACAGATTTAAAATAGCGGTGCGGCGGTACCGGCCCGGCCGCGCGCGTGGTGTGCTGTTTGTATTGTCTAATGGCAAAAAAGCTGTTAACGTTGTATAAAAGGACATTTTGTAAATATATTTAGTATCAGCATTGCACCCGTGCGAAGCCGGGGCGGGTCGCTAGTAAAAATATAAACTATAGTTCGTGATAAGAAAATAGTGACTCATCAGTGCGACTGCAAAGTAAAGGCGTAAGTATTCATATTGCGATAAAAAATTTACACACCATGAATGGTCACACCATTCGTTCCATTTGTTTGTTCCATCTATTGTTGCTATTGCGTCATAAAACATTGTAAACGTCATTTTCATAAAAATAATTTAGTGGATACAGCAAAATTACGGTTTATTTTTACACTAGCTTTTCGCCCGCGGCTTCGCCCGCGTGTAAGTCGGTTATCGCGCCAAAACATTACCTTCATTTTGCGCAGTCGGATAAAAACTATCCTATGTCCTTTCTCGGGTCTCAAACTACCTCCATACCCAATTTCATCCAAATCGGTTCAGTAGTTTTTGCGTGAAAGCGTAACAAACAAACTTACATTCGCATTTATAATATTAGTAAAGTAAGTATAGATATCAGCATACAAAAAAAAGTCTTAAAGGCAAGGCTCGTAGCCGACTGTAGACAGCAGCAGACGACGTATCACTGTGACACTACTGGTTTCTATGTATTTCTATGAAATATCTTCCATAGACATAGAAACCACCTCACAGCGACACGACTGCAGCTGCTGTATGCAGTCGGCTATGAACTTGCACTTTTAATTATCACCGGCATATTATATTTAATATTCTCTCACCAAGCAGAGCCACCGGTATAGTGGCAGCCTGTATTGGAGTAGGGTGGACGAAGTTGAGCGATCCTATCGCCTTCAGCAGCGGTCTAGATAAGTTCATCATATAGAATGAAGCATTTTCATCATATGGGGGTGGTTCTTCAAAGAAGTCCGAGTCGTATTCTATGCGGGCGCCTTGTTCTACATCTTGGTCTTCTAATTCCTACAAAAATACTTTTTATTTCAGTATTCCATAAAATTATATAATAATTTGATATTGAAATAGGGGTTCACCTCTATTACATAGAGGACATAAAAGACCTACACCATTGGATAATACAGGCCTGAATCCTATGCACTCACAGTGCTAATGCCTAATAAATTATTTAAAAGAGGTAGAGAGGGCTCAAGTAGGTACGGAGGTTACCTCCATCTCACAGAGCGTGTAGCAATGTAAATTTTGGTTGTGTTCCTTGGTGTGAGTAATGTAGCTAAGGCCACTGATATCTAAAAGACAACATACAACTAACGGCTCTAGTGTTACAAGCTTCCATAGCCTGCAGTGAAGAACATGCGAAACAAAAAATGAAGAACATTGTCTTTAACATTCAAGCATTCCTTAATTCACTCATTCATATTATGTTCATTCATTCCCTCTTTGATTTTTGAACGTAGTTGACACCTACATATTCAACTTGTGTCATATATTTGAATTTAATTAACGTATTTTAAATGGTCGCAAATCAATTGAAAAGGAGTTCTGAAGCCCCTGTTCCTGTTCATATACTTTTTTACCTTAACATTAGGAGTGGACATAATGGAAAGGCAGAATTGTGATTGTACGATAACTATACTCTCAGTCTCATGCAAGGAGGCTTTACTTGACCTACCTCTTTTAACTTTTGCTTCTTTGTAAGTTTCTTCTGTTTAGTCTTAATTTCATCCTTTTTCAGTTCATCATCTGATATTTCAAGCTCGTCTACATCACTATCTGTAAAAGACATTCACTAATTATGTACACTTGCAACTGCTCTTACACACGAGCTTTCCTGTATACAAATTATTTTTAGTGTGGAATGTATGTCACCTTGTGATGGTAGTGGGTAGTATCTTAGACCCACAGATAGAGAGTAGGTAGAATTGCAGTAGAAATAAACAGTTATCACTTTAGAATTAGCTTTTAATACTTTTGAGAAACAAATAATATTTAAAAAATAGTGGTAAATTAGGTAGATCCTGAGGCCCATTAGGATTCAAGTTCAAATCCAGACTGCTGGTAAAGATTGATATATGAAAATGATAGTAATAATTTTAAATTTGGAAAGATTTAAATTAAAAAAAGAAACTTAAAAGTGGCCTGGAACGAGAAAAATGTGGAAGGATAAAGGTTGGATTTGTTACAACTTCTCTCCATCTGGGGCAGCCACAACACAAAAGCTTCCATTTTGATCAACAGTCAAAAACATCTATTTTGACTGACCTATTGGTGTAGTGGTTAGTGACCCTGAATGCTAAGCGAATTTATCTATAATATATTTTATTTTATCTATTATTATCTATATTTGCATGCCATGGAGAAAAATTACACAATATGGCTAGGCTACCTTCATTGGTAATCCGAATACAAAAATATATTAGAGTCTCTTCCTTAAGTTTTTTACATACCTTTCTTATCAACCTCAGAGTCTGTGTCCACATCGTCAGCATTACCGTTGACTTTCACTTGTGCCCTCCGCCTTTCTATCTTCTCATCTAAAGTTCGTTTCACATTACGTCTTACATACTTCTGTAGATCATCCCATGTGTTCTACAAAATAATATAAATAATTATAATCAGGTAGATGAAATTCATTTCTTGTCATCCAAACTAAGCTGAAATTGTGAAGTGGCTTATTTTTATAACAGTGATGAATTAAATCTGATTTTGATTTAAGGTGATGCCCAAAAACATGTAATAAAGAAAATAAACCTTCTGCCTCTGCCTCCACCTAAGATTAAATATACCAAATATTCGCAATATGCTGGGAAGAATATGAAAAGAGGATCAGTACATAGACAACTTCTACATACACCCTATGATATGAAATTCATCAAAATGTGTAATTCACATTTGAATTAAGCTCGCCTGTGTACATGTGCTATTTCCTATTTATAAATTGTTTATGTAAGTGTTTTGTGTACAATAAAGAATAAGAAAGAGTAAGAATAAGAACACAAACAACCATGCTCATCACATAAGGATTCATCCTGGTTGGTAATTAAACCCACAACCTTCGGCTTAGCAGTTAGGGTCTCTAACCATTACGCCACCAGGCTATTATGATGTTGCATTTGGTTGTAATTTTTTTTACATACCTTGTTGTATTCATCAACTGAGCCCACAAATTGGAACTTTGGGTTGAAGTCTGCTTTTCTTTTTACCTTTTGTTTCGAGGGTTGATGCTAAAATAATATAACACCACATAATTAGTTCAAATATATTTAAATATAAAACTTTACATTTGTCTACATAATTAACGACCACATAACATTCCCAGAGCGGATAGTGGAATTTAAGACGAGTTACTAAATATATCTTATGAAAAATTTTTAGGAAAATAGTAGTGCTTGCTACCTCAACTTCCTCGTCCGATTCCTCGGAGAAATCTTCCACTTCATCTCCATCGTTAATAGTTTGTATAAGCTCAGGTATTGCTGAAACTTTCTTCATTTCTAAACCTTAGTTTAATCCCATGCTTATCCAAAAAAATTGTCTTAAAGATGCGGTGAGTTAGGTCAGTTGAGGTAGAGAGAGGTTCACTTTTTAGAGGTTATGTTATGTTGCATGTGTGTGACACTGACAATCTCAATTAGTAACAAGTTGTTACTAACAACGGCTGTTTTGAAATAACAAACAACACTGTTATGTTATTTTCTTACAGCTGTTATTAGAAACAGTTGTCTGTTATCCTGTTATATTGCTGTTATCCTGTTATAGGTATTGCCACGTTGTATGGCAATGCTAATCCTTTGACCAAGATGTAAGCTAGCGCTCTGGTCACGTGAAGAGTCAATTAACCGCCTAGAAATTTCTTTAAAAAGTGCTTGCGTGCTCGGGCTCCACGGTCCAAGCGCTTCAACCCCAAACGGCTTAAATATATAATTTGTTCAAAGTTGACTATATTTGCGCCGTTTAGCGGTCTCTGCATTAGCAGCCGCAGCGCCCGCAGACATGCTAGTACTAGGAAGGTGAGACAGAGCCAAGGTGTCGACACAGGTAGCGTCCCACACCAAGGGCCTGCCAACCTTCCATGGCAGCAAAGACATACCATCCGGCCTCTTGCCATCGTCGCGCGCCAAGCCGATTGGTTCCAGAACAGCTGGCACGCCGGAGCTGACAAGAGCCCGCCGAATGATATCATTCAGACTGCTGTGACGAGGAATTCTACTGGCGCTTCTGCTGCATGATAGCCCATGGTGCCCAAGTTATTATTATTATTATATTTTTAGAGTGATCCTAATACCACTAACTATTCTGTGCCGGTACAGCAGCACACCTGGCCCTCATGCTGCAGCTGTAAATGAAAGGTAGAGAGTATGGGAGCTAGGCGTGCATTTGTATCTGTACAGAAAATCGCTTGTCAACAAAAAGTAGCTATCGTCATTTTTATCAATCACAACCAACAAAACCGCTACAGTTATAATAATTTTGGCTATAGTAAAACCGATTGAAGTGGACAGCTCTACTGACTTTGCTCTATGACGTTCGAGACCACTGATGACATGATTGACAAATAATCTAAAATAGTTCGTGGTGGTGGAGTTTACATGTCATTTTTTCGCGAGTGAATCAAAAATAATTTAATTATTTAGCTAAAGAATTAAATAACCATGGCAGACCAATTGCTAATACACGATGATATAAAGCTGTAAGTTTATCTCAAGTTCTGTGACCCACGAATATAGTAATCCGTGACAACTTGGTGGTTAATGCTGAATGACGATAAAATCATGTTTTCTTTGAAGCCCCTCAAGATTATACCATAAATTCTTACCAAACTATAATATTCCGTCTCCTATACCTAATTGTAACAGGCTCTGAACTTAAAAATTACGTTCAAGCTGTTATAGCGCTAGACAAACAACTTTGATTTATTAGTCTTTGATAACAGTGCGGCAAGTATCTCTGTGTTTAACCATCGTAGGATGTGGCAATTTAATCGTTACTAATTTGTGTAACTACACAATTAATGCACCTTAATTTTAATGATTACTTCATGGCCAAACTTCTAAAGGTCTCTCTACTTATAAGCAAACTAGGAAACAATAAAAGTTGTGGGTATTAGGAGCTATTGAGAACTATTCCTGGATAGGATCGAAATTTTACTACAAGTTTTGACTGGCCTATTGGTTTAGTGGTTAGTGACCCTGACTGCTAACTGGGGGTTGTGGGTTTGATTCCCACCCAGTGCAAATCTTTGTGTGATGAGCATGATTGTTGGTTCTGGGTGTAATTATCTATGTTAGGGAATGTATTTGCCCAGCAGTGAGATGATCCGGGCTTGTAATAATAATAATAATAATGTTTCTATAGCTATAATTGAGAACAGCTAAACCAATTTGACTGATTTTGGTTTTGAAATGTTCGTACAAGTCCAAATTTTATTTGAAAACATTTAAAAGTTTGAAACATTTGGGGTACAATGTCCGCACGGGCAGCTAGTGTAATTATAACAATAGACATAACTATACATTAAATATTTATTGAAACTTCTGATCTAACTAATACAATCTCGATCACTACAACTGAATCAAAATCAGTCCAGGAATTTAAAACGCGCAGAGACACAGATTTCTACAGATACACATGTTAAACTTTATACATTATACTTTTATAAGGCTAAAGTTAAAATGTATTTTGTCTCTTTCTTACTAGTATAAATGTAAAGATGACAGACAAAGACAAACAAGTTTTATAACCATTTTAGCTAGAATAAGTTGCTAAACATTTATGAATAAGGGGACAGTTTTTAGATGTTGTTTTTAATAAGCCATTTAATAATACCAAACCGGTGTTTTGTATGTTTGAATGTATTTATTTCAGGTACACAACATCAGATAAATTTTATCTAGAGCCCACCATCAATCCTACAGAGATTATGGTGATAGACAGAGTCACTGGAGAAGCTGCGGTCAAAGGTCAGTCATTAAACTTGTGGTTGTCGTATTAACCTTTGTTAGAATATAATATTAAATTTGTTTAATGTTGAAATATACTTTTATAGACTATTAAAATCTATATAATAAAAAAATAAACAATGACAAAATTCCCATACATGTGTAAACCTGCCAATTTCCTTTTTTATGACATAATAGAATCTTTTATGAAAATACTAATTATGTTGTCTAAAGTCTTATTTATAAAAATCTTATATTGGATTTTATCTCTTTCTTACTAGCATAAATGTCAATATGACAGACAAAGACATACAAATTATAAACCTACTAGCTTTCTGCGGCTCAGCCTGTCAGTAGTCATGCTAAACCATTAACCTCTTTTTGCACAGTCGAATAAAAACTATCCTATATCCTTCCCAGTTTCTCAAACTATCCATCTCAAAATACTCCATACTAAATTTCATCCAAATCGTTTTAACAGTTTTAGCGTGAAAGCACAAAACAGAAAGACAGACAGTTTCGTATTTAAAATATTAGCAAGGATTTTAGCTATTATAACGTATTATACGGTATGGTAGGTATCAGTGGCGAAAGTGGAAGTCCGAAAAAGGGAAGCTGAAGCAAAATCATCTTACTTAGGAAAATAATACCTCTTCCGCACTGAGCGTTCTTACACTTGTGCTATACTTATTTTTGTTGCTATTTAAAACTTTTAAGCGTTACATGATATATTATTGAGTATGTGTGATATCGACCATTTCCTAAAAGGAATCGATCGTAATCGGCTTCGTAATCGTTATCGAATAATCGGTTTGTATAGACTCTTCGCCACTGGTAGGTATAAATGGTAATGTATGGTAGTAGGTATAGTACTAAACAAAATGCCTGCTTATCTATTTTACCAAAGGCACAGATTGTTAGTCACAGCAAAGCCTAAAAAAATTCTTTTTATTAAAATTTAAGACCAACACATGTCAATTAGTTGTTTTTGTTTTGAGACGTCAAAAATGTCCATAAGTCCTAGAATAAAGTAGCATGGAGTCGTAAATCAATGACCCTGCTTTTAATAAAGCTGCTTGCTTATGATTAACCTATGGTAAGCGCATACCTCGAGAACTGCTGAACCGATTTCGGTAATTCTTTTTTAATATTCCTTGAAGTATGAGGATGGTATTTACGTAAAGAAAAATTAAAAAATCTCCTCCGAAACAGCTTGAGTGTTTTTTTTTATGATCTGTTTTCGGACCTGGCAGGTGGCACTGCTTTACCGGGCAGGTCGACGTCTGCGGGATTCGCTAGTGATAAATTTAAATATTAACTTATGTTTTCTTTCAGATTATGGTTCTGTAAAAATTCCAATACCACCGAGTGCCTACAGACCCGTGTGTGGGTTCCTGGGATCTATCAAACTGGTGTCAGGATTATACCTAGTTGTAGCTAAATATAGGATAGTGGTGAGTAATTTTTAAATCACATAGCACTTACTAATTGCCCTAGAATGGTGAATGTCATCCAGATTTTGCCAGCTGTATTTATGCTGTGTGGTTTCACATACCTAACGCCACTCAAGAGAATGACGTAGCAATCCTGAATCGCACAAGCAAAGTTTTACCGATGATTACCTTAAATACAAATTCCCGACAGCAAAAGGGGTCCACGGTTGACGGGCATCACACCTCGCCCGGCCGAAAAATCTTCCCTTACAGGATCCAGAGGTTTTTTTTATTCTATAATAGGTTTGCGCTTGACCACAACTTGCCTGATGTGAAGCAATGTTGCAGTCTACTATGGAACGCGCTTATCTAATAAATACCGATTCACTCGTGACTTGAAGACAGGTAGATTATAGCTATCGAGAAACAGTGGTGGTAGTGACCCATCATCACCGGATGATGTTCCCATTACATAATGGGTGGTGAACCAACCAAATCGGAAAGTTGCCACTTCATTCAACTTAGATCATTAAGTCTATTTAGGATGTAAACATTTATTTTCGCTAAACATGACTTTAATATGTATGTTGACAGGTTGGGAAGCTGAACGGTCATGAAATATATCAGCTGGCAGGCACCGACATCATTCCATACGCGCGGTCTAACACACATCTTACTAATAAACAGGTTAGTTATCACTTCCATTACCCCTGTTGTTAAATTTCTATCCATTGTGTGTAGCTAACAATTTTTCGGATAAATCATTAGCTGAATAGCCTCGTATTTAGGAGATATTATAGTACACTAATGTGTGTGGGACTTCCCGCCACTGCAAGTCCTGTAACCAGAATCAACAGCGTCGCCGTGAAGAGAGTCGGGATTCGAACCCGGCCAAATCCCGGTACACCTAAACTTGGATCCAGCACAAATTAGAAAGCTAATAGGAAGAATTAGAAAATTAGATAGTAAAGACAGTTATGCACTCTCTACTCCCTTTCTATAAAGTACGGTTGGATGGATTGAATTACAAGACTGGTATCAGATCGGGCCGGTCCGACGATAAAGATCGACGGCTTGACGTTTTCTCCGAGGCAAAGGGGTTCAACACTACCAACTTTTTGATTTCGAACCCATTCAAACTTTGTGTGTCCAATTAGTTGCAGATACAGGTAAACATTTTGACCTGTGCGCAACTTTGATATGTCTCAGCATTAACAATTAAAGTAATCGCTATCGAAAGATGATTATTTATTTATCAAAAGATACAGTTACAGAACACAGATCAATTAGTCTTTAATAAAGCTTTTTATATGCATGTATCTTTATTATCAAATTTCACAACATTACAATATCTCATTGCCCCACAAAACTGTTTCAACAGTTTGTTTGTGGGTGCACACATTCAGGTTAACAATAATTATAACAACAAAAAAGCAGAAAAAAAAATTATAGAAACATTTTTTAATCTGCATTCGAATTACACAGCTTCCCATATTCATACAGCTTGAGAGTGTAAGTGAAGGTAACACAAGAAAAAAATATATATATTTAGGGATTATGTGTGTAGGCTAGCTATCAGACTAGAAGGTGCCACTGTAGATGGTGGATACCAGAAGTTCCCTAACAATTGCGTGTTTGGAATGAAACGGAATGATCGGAGCCAGAATCGGAATCGGAATGATTTATTTACATTAACTTAACCTACTTATATACAAAATCTTATGATAAAAGACTATGAATTTTTATTATTTATTATTATTATTAGACACTTATCCAAATAAACTAGGGTGTAAAATTTTATTGTATGTGTAACATAGGAGTAAGCCGTATAACCCTACTAACAATATATGGATGTATATATGAAATAAAATATTTGAATTTGAATTAGAATTTAATGACAAGAAATATAAGTACCTATTCAGCAAAGATTAGTTTAAATTAAACAATATGCAGGTGTATTTAATTTGTACAAGGTTTCGATGAATTTACTTATTTCAAATATTTCAACATGAAAGCAAATATCGTTGTATTGTCAACATATTAGAAACAATGGATTGTTCTGAGACGCATTATTATTGCTTGCTGGTGTTTAAAACAGCTGCGGAGTACGCACAGATCGAGTAGGAATCCTGAACTGTAATTGTTTATTTAAGTCGGGTACAGTCGCCCTCTGGACGCCGCCGTATCAATTGTGCAGACAGTTACCCTCACTGACAGCTAATTTATCGTCGCGCGCTTATATCGATCTTATTACGCATGAATCGTTCTAATTTGCTGAAATTTTGTCGAATAAAAAATTAAAAAGACTTATTGAACAATTAATGGAAATGTGCTCTATTATTGATAAAACCATTAAAAAATTTGCGCTCTGGTAAAAAAGTTTTCCTGTAAGTATACCTAATAAAGATATTATCTATGGTCAGATAGAAGACAACGCTACGTACGAGCGGATGGTCAAGCTGGCGCTAGACACGCCGGGGGTATACTTCTCGTACGGGTACGATCTGACGCACACGCTGCAGCGGTTGCACTCCGCTGCGCCTGACTTCCAAAAGGTTCGTTCGTTAATAGTCTTACTTGTCTGGTACCGTAGTTATTATAGCCGTTTTACCTCCTACTCACGCTCAGTTTAGCCAAGTTATATGCTGTTTATGTAGTCTTGAGATGGGAGAAAATGTCTTCTGAGCAATATAAAAAACAAGAAGGGACTAAATTTTTTTAAAGCCACACTGTTAGTTTACCATAACATTTTGTTCTACTAATTTAGTTAGTAAAATCCTCAATTTGTAGTATGGGTTTTATGAGGGGCCCCCTTTTATCCGACTTAGAGCGAATTTAAGGAAACCGTCGTAAAACCGCCATGTTTGAAAACTTAACATTTGAGGCACGTTGCAGATGTCACTAGCAAACCGGGCAGACGCTAGGTTCCTGTGGAATGGGTACCTTTTGAGAGATTACTCGCACCAGCAGTTTGCGAGATTCGCTCTGCCTATTATAGAGGGATGTATCCTTTTTAATATTTTAAAGTTAGAAATGATCTGCAGCCCAGTTATAGGGCTATCTAGGAATAGAAGAAAGTTTGGGAGGAAAAATGGGTCGCTTTTTGCTGTATTTTCAACAAAAACCAATTTGATTTGTGGCGTCACTTACCTACCGCCAGTCGACCTTCTGATTTTATCACGTCGGAGTCACCAGTATGGACACTGGAGGATCGGGTGGTAGTGACCGTCCAGTGTAATGGGAAGATTTTCCGGCGAAATTTGATGCCCGACACAGGTCCCCAACTGTTCTTTTCGGGAATTTGTATATGTAATAATAATAATAATAATATGGTGGGACATTAACACACACGGTCATCTGATCCCAAACTACGCAGAGCTTGTACTATGGAAACCAGATAACTGGTAATATACTACATATAATACTTTTCTTTTGTAAATATATACTTAAATATAGATAATATGTATATGCTAATCGTCGGTGAAACTTTGCTTGTGCGATTCAGGATTTCTCCGTTATTATTTTGAGTGATTGTGACGCTACAGATTCCTGAATTTACTATTAATAAAAAAAAAATATTTATTAATTTACTTTTTTTAAGTATCCTAGGATACTTAAAAAAATGGGTTCTAAAGTAAATTATTAAGTGAGAAAAAGAGTGGAAAAACAGTAATATTAACCAATAGTATTGTATAAAATCTGTGTGTTTGTGTGCCGTGAAGTCAACGTGGGTTAATAAAGTCATGAGCTTGGTTATTATTTCCACAATTAGGTTACTTCTATCCAATACCCTTAAACATAATGTCTTCTTAACATATAAACAGTTGTGTCGATAAACAATATAACAATCAATGGACACCAGCTGACGTGGTCGTTGGTGTCGCGACGGTGCGTGGACCGCGCCGGCACTAGGTTCTACATGCGTGGTGTCGATACCCAGGTTAGTGCAGTAGGCTTTCACCGAAATTCTGAGACTTCTATCCCTGGTCTATCGAAGTACTTTATGTCTGTCATTTGTGAAAAAAGTAGAAAAATATCAATGGTTGAGGACAGACGTCATCTAGATATACTACGCCTGTAGGTATATAACCTCTTACCCAAGGCATTGTTCTGGGTACAAGTCTCCTTCAGTAGAGGAATAGAAAGTTATAACGATAATAATAATAATACTTTCACACATACAGCGCCATACAGTCCCAAATTAATAAATTATATTTGCGTGTGATATGGACTACTAGGATCTGAAAATAAATAAGTTCTGATGATGATGCCTCAGCTAAAGCACCTGCTAACTGACTCAGTCTTATTTCCAACTGCCCTAGTCCATTCGGTTATCATAACGCCCTGGTTTTGGCAGGATTTGGATGGCCTGCCTCTTGTTCTAATTTTTTCTTAGTACACTAAACAAAGAACAGCTTTCTTTCGAAGAATTTTAAACCCTTGAGTTCTGTCCAATAGCATGTTATAAAAATTGAACTAACATTGTAATCATTCATTCAATTACAATGCAAACAGGGCAATGTTGCGAACTTCGTGGAAACCGAACAAATAGTTGAACGTGGTGGTGAGAAGTCCTCATTCGTACAGACCCGGGGCTCGATCCCTTTGTTCTGGTCACAGTACCCGGATATCAAGTACAAACCAGCGGTTGCTTTAGCGCCACAAGACCATGTAGCTGCATATACTAAACACTTGAGGGATCAGCAGCAGAGATATGGAAATCAAGTGCTCGTTAATTTGGTAAGGAAATTTGATCTTATTAAGGATTAACTTTAGAAGCCAAAAATTGTATTCATAAAAAAGTGTGTAGATCGCTTGTTAGAGCCTAATCCTAACATAATACATATTTAAATGCGAAAGTAACTCTGTCGCGCTTTAACGCCAAAACTACTGAACCGATGTGGATAAAATTTGGTATGGAGATAGTTTGAGACCCGGGAAAGGACCTAAGATAGTTTTTATCCGACTGCACAAAATGAAAGTTAATGATTTAGCGCAATAGCCGACATAATACGCGCGGCTAGTATGGCGGTTATCGGTCGGAATGCTAGTATTAATATAATCCTAATGAGGATGAAGCACTATTGTTTGAAATTGATTTTTTTAATCTGTATTAATACAATTAAATCGCTGATATATAATGTGTTATTAAAAAACCGTCAAACTTTGCTAGGGTATTTGGTATCAAAAATTAAATACAACAACACAAGATTAAAATTGAGTGATTTTAATTTAAGACTAATAAAATGTAATCTATCGAAAATTCTACCGCGTACAGTACCTAACGTATTTTGCGATATCGCACGCGCCTATTTGGTTCATAGAAAGGTTCAGTACAGATAGTATATTTAATGATTTACGCTAAATGCAAATTATTTCATATCTTTAACACGATAGCTTACCTATTTAAAAAAAATACTTGACGTTTATTCATGGCAAATTAAGCAACCACTTAAATTTTGAAGGCTTAATTAATGAATACCCTGTACACATACACAGGGTGTTAAAAAATTAAGTGTATCTGAATAACTTCCGAGCGACTACAGAGGATTATTTTTGTTTAGAAGACTATCAACCAATAGTGATGGAAAGACGTCGGAATTAGGGAGAGTTAGTTATAGTACTTGCATCGAAATGTTAATATTAATATGGATCTTCCCGGGATTTTGAATGGACAATAATGTAAAGTTTTTTTTTGGAAATTTGTTCTGTACGTAACTAAGTGCAAAATTTGTATCAGATCGACCAGCACGGCCCTGAAGCAGGTTTAGAGAGCGGTTACCGCGCGGCGGTGGCGGCGGCAGCGCTACCGGGAGTGCGGTACGAGCCGTTCGACTTCCACGCAGAGTGTCGCTCCATGAGATACTACCGACTGCACGTACTGCTCGACAGGCTTGCACACGAACAGGTAACTTACCATTTATTACTAATATTAACAGGGGTGGAGTTATATAACTAAATACCACAATTTGCAAAAGTATCTTTAAGTCTTTTTGTGATGAGCATTTGATTAATATTCAACGACCTCGGTAATCGAGCGGTGTAAGCCGTCCGATTGGGCTATACTGTGATCCGGAGGTCGCGGATTTGATTCGCGCCCCGGATAATCTATGTGTAGCAACAAATGTTTGTTTCGGTGTCTGATTGTTTGAGGGACTACCCTCCGTGCCTCGGAGAGCACGTTAAGTAGTCGCTCTCGGTGATCATTTACCGCTTCTATCACAATAATTCCAGGTAGTCAGAAGCCTAATATAATCTGTCACCTGGTCTAACCATCTCAGCTACTGGTTCCCTTCGGGTTTCGAGGTCTGATGGCAGTCGCTCGTACAATTCTGGTAGCTAGCCGCATCAGGTTAGACTGGGAGCCGACCCCAACAGAAATGGGAGAAAGGCAAGGGAAATGATGATGATTTGATTATTATTCTATATTAGTTAGACACTGGAAGTTATTAATTCTTGATTGATTTTAGATTAATAAGCATTTTAAAACCAATAATAAAATTGTCAACAGAATGAGTTTGGCTACTTTCTCTCTCGAGGTGGTACAATCCTTCTCCGACAGAACGGAGTGTTCCGCACCAACTGTGTGGACTGTTTGGACAGAACCAACGTGGTACAGAGCATGCTAGCCAGGTTGCAGCTGAATGCTGTGCTCAGGTTGCTCGCTGTTACGGCTAGTGATGATGAACGGCATCAACACTTGGAGTCACTGTTTAATAATGTAAGTAGCAGATTTATATAGAATTTACTGCCCTTTTCCAATTCCTATTATCTTTCTAATTTAAATCTTAAGATCCAGGTTTAGGTGTCCCGGGACTTGGCCGGGTTTCAAAACCTGAGCCACTTTCCGTGCGACGCTGTCGATTCTGGCTTACTTCTATAATCCAGAATCGGGTTAAGTTATGATTCGAATCCTGAGCCGGACCAAAAAGTGTTGAGATCTTATCTGAGTTAGTCCGTAGTCAAGATTTGGTGGTGTGTGATGCTCGTGCGTTGGGTATCAATATAGATACTATATTGTGACAGTAGACTTAGGTGAGAAACTTACTGGAGCAGCATTTATGCGTGCTTATCGTTACAAAATGCTAATTCAGTTCCGTGGAGACATGATTTTCAGTAATTTTTCTATATATGCTGTCCAGTAGCTTGTTAAGCTGTCGAGCCTGCGAGCAATTTACAGTTGTCGGTCGTCAATAACACTCGTGAATGTTTCGAGGCAACAGCGAGTGCTCTTGTCTTTGCACACACACTCCTGCACTACACCTTATCCTTATTACTATTAGTAGCTGTGGTGACTGGAGGATCGATGGAAGTGACCTCTAGTGTAATGGTAAGATCTTCTGGCGAGGCGTGATGCCCGACGATCACTATTCTTGTCGGGAACTTGTATATATGCTAAGCGCCGGTGAAACATTGCTTGTGCGATTTAGGATTGCTATGTTATATCTCTTGAGTGGCGTCAGGTACGTGACACCACATAGCAATGGGTAAATTTGTTTTAATCTTCGACAGTTTAGAAGGTTACAACAAGTTTTACTAAAATATGTCATGTTTAGATGTGACATGATGTTTACATGTCCTGTCACGGTCGCCATTCTTGTTCGTGATGGGAACAAGAAGGCCCGTTAGAATGAATGGTGAGTGAATATGTGTATAGAATTAGTGGAATGATTGTGAGTGTACGTAAGAATAATTTATGGAAATTATAGAATTAGTGACGTGCATTTATCGGCGACGACACCTGTTTTACTTCAGGTCCAAATTCCTATTCTTATCTACAGCAGGGAGTTAGACTAGATGAACCGGCATTCACATGGGAAACCTCTTGGCTAAAGTTATCTATATTCCATTAAATTATTTTCCTAGGTATGGGCGGATCATGCAGATATGATTTCCATCCAGTATTCGGGTACAGGTGCTTTGAAGACAGACTTCACTCGCACGGGGAAGCGCACACATCTGGGGCTGATACGAGATGGGATCAACTCTCTCACTCGTTATTATAAAAACAACTTTAGTGATGGATTTAGACAGGTAACAATTATATGAAGTTGGAATTAAGTAATTTTTAAAATTGTTTTCATTGGAGTATTGTGCGCAACGGTAATGGCCTTGCCTTTGAAATATATATGCCAATATGTGTGCCCACGCATCTTTGTGTGGATTGTTTCATGGCTACTATTTGATATTAGTGAAGGAAAACATCCCGAGGGAACCGACATGTCTAAGAACTAATCATACGAGGACATGTAACTACCAGTAACCCGCACTTGGTCAACGTATGTGGATTAAGGCCTAAACTCTCTCAACTCGTAAGATAGTTGAAAAAAGACCCGTGTCCAGCAGTGAGATACGAAAAAGGGCCACGTGAAGGTTGTTTGTTGTATTTGTTTGATTTTCTTCAACAATATCGGTTAAGGAATTTGTACTTTAATAACAGGAAAATAGGAATGAATGTGCTGTAGGCAAAAATGAAATGCGTCATGCCGCTTGAACTATGCGGCATTGTGAGTTGAGCCTTAGTTCTATGATATTTGTTATTCAGGACTCAATCGACTTGTTCCTCGGTAAATACGTAGTGGTGGACGGCGAGGGCAACACGGCGCCTTGTCCGCTGCGACGGGACCGAGACTGGAAATATATCACAGTAAGTACCTACGGAATATTGAAAGGAGTTTGGAGTATGGAGTTTCTCTGAAGGATCGAATACGCTGTGAAGTGATGCGACAGTGAACCAGAGAAATCGACATAGCTCACCGAAGTAGTAAACTGAAGTGGCAGAGGGCCGGTCATATGTGCCGCAGAACCGACAACCGTTGGAGCAAACGAGTTCGTGGAGACCACGGATTAGCAAACATAGCGTAGGTCGCCCTCAGATTAGGTGGAGTGACGATCTCTGCAAGGTGGCTGGTGAGAGTAGCCGCGGATCGTGCTCAGTACGTTATTTGGGAGAGGCTATGTCCAGCATTGGACTAGGAAAGGCTGATGATGATGAAGTACGCTATCTAGAGATTTTTTATTTCAGATAATATTGAAGCTACTGTAAAAATTTTGTCCTTTTGCATTCCTAATAACATGAGTAGAACTCACGAAGGGAAACACCCTTTCTATAGATAAAAATTGAAATGCGTTTTCAAATTCGTTTCGTTTGTTCAAAACATAACTTAAAAAGAAAATAGAATTGCTAGTGTTGGTTCATAATATTGAATATACATCTACCTACTTCAGTTGCAAATAAACCTCATTGAAGCAAACACGTATTTCTGTCAGTCAAAATCTGCTTAACAAAATACAACCCTATTACACACACATAGTGGTCATAATCGTGCCGGATATTTTGCAAGAAAACAAGTTATCGAAGCGAACGGGTCGGCTCGACGAGAACAATAGGCAGCCGCATTCCTGAGTTTTAGTTAAATTAAATAATAATTAAAGGTGCAATGAGTACTACGAGTGAGTTAATTCAAGTTTTAGAGGACACAGCCGCCTTATTAGAGAAAACACAAGTGAATTTAAAGAAATGTCCTAAAGCTAGGTTGACTAAAGGCTATGTTGAGGCTAGAATTAAATGTATAGAAGACTATTGGACAACTTTTAAGGACACACATCAACAATTAGTCAAGATTACGCCTAAAGAACAAAAGTCTATATTGAAGCACTTTGTAAACGAAGATTATTACATTTATGAAGACTTATATCTCGTATTACTAGCCGATTTGAAAGACCTTTTGTCGACATTAACAACATCGGGCGGTCCGTCAGTGCCAAACTCATCACAAAGCAACTCATTTGCAACTAGTGGAAATGATCAACTTGTTAGGCTACCTAGAATACAGTTGCCGAGTTTTAGCGGAAGTTACGAAGATTGGCCAACCTTTCAAGACTTATTTATTTCGTTGGTGCATCAAAATGCCTCGATTAGTGACGTGCAAAAGTTACATTATTTAAAAAGTAGTGTAACCGGTGAGGCCGAGATATTGTTAAAGCCTATTCAAATAACTAACAGCAATTATGAACAAGCATGGAGTGTTCTCAAATCCAGGTATGGCAATAAAAGATTGATAATTAATTCAGTGTTAAAAAGATTATTTAATCAAAAGAAAATAAGTTCGCCAACTCCAAATCAAATAAAGAGTTTATTAGACATCACCACAGATTGTTTAAACAATTTACAAAATTTAAATATAACTACGAGCTCATGGGATCCTATAATTATATTTCTTGTGATACAGAAATTGGACCCTGAGTCTCACAAGGAATGGGAACAAACCGCCTATACAAAAAATGAAGATATACTGCCTACCTGGAATGAATTTAAGGACTTCCTACAGTCAAGATACCGGACTTTAGAACTTGTTACGTCAACATCAGGAACCCGCGACCGGCTTACAAGGGAGCGTTCACACATCGTTACTACAACCTTAACTACGTCACCATCGTCGAGCGATAGAACTTGTGTATTATGCAAAGAAAAACACACCTTATGCCATTGTAAAAATTTTGTCAAGTTGCAACCTACTGAAAGAACTGAATATGTTAAGACAAATAAGCTTTGCTTCAATTGTTTGGTACCAGGACATTCAGCACACCAATGTAGACTGAAACAGTTCTGTCGTTTATGCAATCGACGCCATCACACTCTACTACACCGCAACCAGGACTCTGCTTCTTCGGTACAAAAGGAAGACTCAAATCAACCGGAAGCATCTCATCACAGTGTAGAAGAGAAGGAGGAGATAGTCAACACTACAATAGCGTCACACCACAGTACCAAGCAAAATACAGCGCTGCTGGCCACAGCAACAGTTTTAGCAAGGAATGAACATAATCACACTGTTGTTTTGCGTGCGCTAGTGGATCAAGGATCACAAGCTTCATTTATAACAGAGAAAGCAACACAAATGCTCAAACTATCCCGACAGCAATCAAAGGGAAGTATCATTGGAGTGGGATCTACTAGAACTAATGTTGATCATGTAGTTCAACTTACAATTGGCTCTCGTTGTTCACCAAACTTCGAGATCAACATACAAGCTTACGTCATGAGTAAACAGTTGACCACAAAAATACCCTCCAAAGCTGTGACTATTACACATTGGCCACACCTAGATGGTCTCGATCTAGCTGATCCAGACTTCCACAAACCTGGTCCCATTGACTTACTTCTAGGTGTTAAAGAGTACGCACAGATCGTGCAACAGCAGCTTATCAAAGGTCCTCCTGGGTCTCCATGTGCCCAAGAAACCAACCTGGGATGGATTTTATTTGGAGAAGTCAGTACCAAATCGGAAGATGAATCTTTTCTGGTCCTTCATCATCAAGTAGATATGGACAACATGTTGAAATCCCTCTGGGAGATTGACACTGGAAGTAAAAGAAGATTAACAAAAGAAGAAAGGTTATGTGAAACAATCTATGAAAAAACACACACAAGAACTAAAGAAGGAAGATATGTAGTGAAGTTACCCTTTAAGACAGAAAATACCATTTCCCCTGATGGTAACACAAAAGAAGTAGCAAGGAATAGATTATTACAGTTAGAAAGAAGATTTAGAAAAGCACCTAAACTTAAGGAAGATTATATAAAAGCCATGCAAGAATATATAAAAGCAAATTATATGGAAGAAATACCGGAAAATGAAAGAAAGATAGATAAAAAAGCCGTGTACTTACCTCACCACGCCGTCGTCCGTGCTGATAAGGAATCTTCGAAGACACGTGTCGTGTTTGATGCTTCAGCCAAGGGCTCAAATCACATCTCTCTTAATGATGAGCTGCTCGTAGGTCCTCAACTACAAGACGACCTCAGAGACATCGTCATGCGATCCAGATTATATCGCGTTTGTTATGCTAGCGATATACAAAAAATGTATCTGCAAGTATTACTCTTTAAAGACGATGCTGATACCTATCAACGCCTTTTATGGAGAGAGGAAGAGAAGAATCCCATTAAGGAATATCGTATGCTACGTGTCACTTTCGGTACAGCTTCAGCACCTTACCTAGCTGTACGCACTCTTCACCAAGTGGCAGAAGATGAAGGTCAAAATTATCCCAAGGCTACAGAAATAATTAAATCAAGTTTTTATATGGACGATTTAATTCACGGCGATGACACTGCAGCAGAAGCTATAAAAACAGCTAAAGAAGTATCGGCTATTCTAGAAAAGGGTGGTTTCACCTTAACCAAGTGGTCTTCTAACTGTCCAAGGTTTATGCAAGCTATAGAACCTAATAAAAGAACAGCTAAAGCAGACTTAGATTTTAAACCTGATGGAACTGTACAAGCGCTAGGACTAATCTGGAACCTAGGAACAGACCAATTTCAGTATAAAGTAAACTTACCAGCAATTCCAAACAAGATCACTAAGAGATCAATCCTATCGGACGTTCAGAAATTGTTTGACCCACTGGGGTGGATTGCTCCAAGTTTGGTCATGGCTAAAATACTACTACAAAAACTTTGGCTAGAAAAAACTGGGTGGGATGACGAAGTTAACCAACTCCTAAAAGACGAATGGATAACGATCCGTGAAGAGTTTAATAAAGCACATGATATTCACATAGACCGTTGGCTTGGCACGCTAAGTATCGAAATAAAAGATGTAGAGATCCATGGCTACAGCGATGCCTCATTAAGAGCCTATGCAGCAACAGCCTTTATCAGAGTAAAAAAGAGAGATGGCTCAGTATCTACGAAACTGCTAGCTGCAAAAACTAGAGTAGCACCACTGCGGACAGTTTCCTTACCCCGTTTGGAGCTGTGTGGTGCTCTGTTGCTGTCTAAGTTACTGAAACAGATAGAATATGCCATGAAAATACCCAAATCTAACATCTATGCATGGACAGACTCCTCAATTGTCCTTGCATGGTTAGCAGGCGATCCTCACAAATGGAAAACATTTGTAGCTAATCGAGTCGTAGAAATAATAGAGAATGTTAACAACAGCCGCTGGTTCCATGTTGCATCTGAAGAGAATCCTGCTGACATCGGCTCCAGGGGCATGCTACTACGCGATCTGCAAAATAATGATTTATGGTGGAAGGGTCCCTCTTGGCTCTCTGAAACAGAAATAAAATTAAAACAAGAATATATATCTACAGAAGTCGAAATAAAGAAAGAGAAACTATATGCTAATTTAAAAATACAAAAGGAAGAGACTATAACATCAAAATTTACAGATTTTAGTAATCTAAGGGAACTAATAAAAATAATAACGTATTGTAGAAGATTTTTAAATTTTAAAAGAAATTCAGAAAACATAGAAGCAAGTTTTACAGCATCTTACTAATGATTTTTCCAATTCCTTGGAAAAATCATTAGTAAGATGCATACAACTAGTACAAGACGAAGAATTTTCAGAGGATATACAACGGCTAAAGGAAAACAAAATGCTGAGAAAAGAAAGTAAAATAAAATCTTTAAATCCTTACCTTGACGAAGACGGTCTCCTCAGGGTGGGCGGAAGGCTTCGTAACGCAGACTTACAAGAGCAGGTTAAGCATCCAATTATAGTTGGGAAAAACAACAATTTAGCGCCGCTTATTGTCGCTGATGCTCACAGTCACACCTTGCATGGCGGTGTACAACTCATGTTGAGCTACATAAGATCTAAGTACTGGATCCTGCGAGGAAAGGCTCTTGTAAAAGCGTGTATTCACAAATGTCTGATATGCGCAAAACTTAAAGCGATATCCAGAACACAAATGATGGGAGATTTGCCTAAATTCAGAGTCACACCTGCTAGAGCTTTCTTGCACACCGGAGTTGATTTCGCTGGCCCTTTTCAAATAACTATGTCCAAAGGAAGGGGTATGAAGACTCAAAAATCATACATCTGCTTGTTTATATGTATGTCAACTAAGGCGATCCACCTTGAATTAGTTAGTGACTTATCTTCAGAGGCCTTTATTGCTGCATTCAAACGTTTTATATCTAGAAGAGGAAAATGCAGTCATATATGGAGTGATCAGGGCCGAAACTTCGTTGGTGCTAACAAGGAGTTGATGGTTGCATTCAAGGAAGCAAATCTGGTATTTGAAGGTGACATATCTAACACATTGGCACTAGAAGGGACTCAGTGGCATTACATTCCTGCCTACTCCCCTAATTTTGGAGGCTTGTGGGAGGCTGGTGTTAAATCTGTCAAACATCACCTAAAACGCGTGCTCAACACTCACCTTACGTATGAAGAAATGAGCACGGTACTATGTCAAATAGAAGCTTGCCTAAATTCCAGGCCACTGTGCCCTATTGATGAAAAAGATCCAGATTGCATAGAAGTACTAACACCGGGACACTTTTTAATAGGTGAAGCTCCTATTGTTGTACCGTCATCAGATTTCAAAGACACAAAGATCCATTGCTTATCTCGCTGGCAATATACGCAGAAGTTACTTGGCGATTTCTGGCGACGTTGGCAACAAGAATATTTGACACGATTGCAACAACGTCCCACATGGTTAAAGAAGACGGTTGAATTCCAGCTTGGCGATATTGTTTTAATAAAGACAGATGGAGTACCACCTGGTAAATTTCCACTGGGTCGTGTAGTAGACAAACATCCAGGAAAGGATGGAATAACTCGCGTGTATAGCATAAAGAGTGGTAACAATGTTATAAAGAGATGCGTTTCAAAGTTATGCCCATTACCTATTTCTAATGATTAACTTAAAGTTGCACTCAACATAATCTTTATGGTCCTCATTTTATAGTATTTTCATGATATCAATTTAGTGTCACAAATTTATCAATGTATGTTTGCATGAATATCATTTTATCAACTTGGTTTATATACTTATTCTAAAAGCTGTTAGGCAATTTGTTTTGTATAATGTACTTAGAAAAGAACTACGTCCTTTTGGTGGGCGGCATGTTGGTTCATAATATTGAATATACATCTACCTACTTCAGTTGCAAATAAACCTCATTGAAGCAAACACGTATTTCTGTCAGTCAAAATCTGCTTAACAAAATACAACCCTATTACACACACAGCTAGAAATAGAATAAAATGCATTTACATATGTAAAATAGTTTTTATAAATGTTACTGGTGGTATTTGAACACTTTTTTTGTATTGACAACTCGTACTAAGAGTACAAGCGTGACGTTATGTGCTAAAAGACAATACACGATTTTCCAGTAAATAGTAGTAGTAGTAGTAGTAGTAATCGTGATAAAAACATCGCTTGCGCGATTCAGGCCTTCCTCACAATCACTTACATTTCCACAGTTCCCATCAGTGCTGCTAGTGGCGATGTCGATGTTCTGCGCGTCCGCAACGTTGCCGCAACGTTACACCAACGAAGTGCTGCTCTACCTCATGTTCTGGGGCGCCGCTGTTACAGCAACACTGAATTACATCTTCCGGTAAGATCTATTAAATTTTATATTGATTGATCTAATATAGGCCGATTGTTTAATAAATGTGGAACTTGTTCGTTTAGTATCCGAAAAATCCTAGTTTTAACTACCGCGTCAACAAACAATGCTATTCGACTTTTATAAAAAAAAATTAATAGCAATTTAAAATTGAAAATTATGAACAGTATAATTCTTTTTTAATTGTGTTATAGCCATGGCAAAGAGTTCGTAGACTGGCCCCGTCTGGACGCGGGAGGATTAGCAGCGGCGCGTGCGCTGCCTCAGTCGTCTTTATGATCTACGAGCCGCCTCTCATAGTCGTCGTATAGTCCTCCCTTTCTCACACATCTCTAACTTGTAAGACAGAGATAGATATCATTCCCTTATTGCTTTTGGTGTTTGCATTTTTATTGTTAACTATTTAACGCCGGTGTCGCATATATGCGACATAATGTGTTAGTTCCCCGGCGCCCGTGTTGCATTTATGCTTCGAAATTTATCCATTTTTCCTACCTATTCATTGCAAGTATATTTTATCGGTTTGAGACACTTTAGCGCCACGGGCACCGCAATTGATTTTTGACAGGGTTAAAAGGTTATAATGGTTGTTAGATAGTCGCTTTGAAAGATGATGAGTGATAAATCCATAGATATATTATAAAGAATAGATTGAGCAATCACTTCACACACTTCAACCCCTTTTAGTGTGCCACTGCTGGGCACGGGTCTTCTCTCAACTATCTCATAAGTTGAGAGAGCAATATTCTCACACAAACCCTGTGAACCAAAAAGAGTGTTGGGACTTTGTAATTGTTCAATTTAAAGTAAAATTTTATTTCTATAGAACCTGTAACGGCAAAAAATAACACGTATCGGTCTATACTACCTCAAATAGCTTACCTTGATCCACTGTTACGTCATAAGTACTGCAGCTATAATTTTATAATAAAATATCTTATAAAAAACCGCTAAACCGCTATCAGCCGACCGTTTAACTCGCGTATCGCCAAGATTCTGACTCCTCAAGCTGCACAGACAGTAATGATGATTCAAGCGATATGGATATTAGTGTCGAATAGTCTTACATTACTTTTATCTGTGGTTAAATAGATCTTTAAGAGATTTAATTAATGTTATATGACTTTGTACCTCAGATGGCGAATCATAGAGAATAAATTGAGCTCTCCTATAATGATAATAATCTCTCTTAGCCCTATTTCCGGCTGCGGCGACCAGCCTGGTATATGGTGTGGTTAGATACACATGTCCGTTAAAGGTTACGTTTCGATATATCGAATTATTACATTTTTTATTTAAGAGCTATTGGGCTACGGTATTGCGGCCGAGCAATCGATAAATTATAGTTAACTAGCGGCCCGCCCCAGCTTCGCCTGGGTAGCTTCAACTCAGTCAACAATTTACAAAAAATGTAATAAATAAAGAACCGATTTTATGCAAACTTCACATAAACCATCTACTAAATAGTCCGAACAATGCCTAAACATTTGGTTGAATAGGTAAGCCCGTTTTTGAGTTATAAAATTACAACGAAAAGTGGCATTGATTTTTATTTTTATAGATAATAATACATACACACAGCGCCATCTAATCCCAAAATTAGCAATTATGTTTGCTTGTGTTAGGGGGATTAGGAACTGATACACTATTAGAGCGCATTTATTGGTGTAAATACATGCTTATTATATATAAATCACACCCAGACACGGATCAAACAATCATGCTCGAGACGCAATGATTCATCCAGGGATTTGTAGAGAAAAAAAGTAAAATGGACACTATGTTGAAACTGCGAACGTCCACATAATTTGTTTTATATTATTGACGATATGAGAGGTCTGTTTGTAATTTTATTAATTTTAATAACATTGTGAATAAACATAATTTTAGAAGCATTTATTTTTTATCGTTTATATTTGTTTAAATAACATTTTATCTATCATAATTTACGCAGTTGACGCGCTCACCTTTTGTTTGGCTTGATGTTTCGATCGGATTTCACAGAAGTGATTGAAACTAGTATGAGTATTGGATTTTATACAAAAAAGGAAGTATATTTGCTGGCATAGCAGTAGCAGATTTTCATTCAAATGTACCTGCGCAAACCTCTCCTAATATGCTCAGTTTGGCCAAGAAATAGGCCGCTTACACGATATAAAATTTATAATAGGTACCAAAGGATCTTCGAGTCAAAGAATTCAATTCCCGGTTTTGATTGAAAAAAGCTTGTAACAATGTTCTAAAGAAAATGTTAATAATTTGTTATATTTGTCTTTTTGTGTAGTTAATAACTTAATATTGTAATTTATTATGGAGAAAGTATTTCATTAAACATTGAATAAAAAATTATGATTGTTTTATTATTTACTAATACATATAGCAGTATTCTAATGATAATAGGAGGAGCTGAAGAGGTAGATTATCCGCTTCCCTCAGGGAATAAAAACGAAATTTAAAAATTTCTTTTCGAAATGGTCAAGCACCATGGAGGTAATAGAGCTGCTTAGCGGTTTCCAAATCACAAGATGTAATGCTAGCTTCCAATGCATTCTTCTGCTACAGCCGTAGTGTAGCATTTAGTGAAGGTGTGCCTCGCGCAATCCAAAGTTCGCGGTAGGGTTTCAAGAAAATTCTCAAGCGCTGCTACCGTACTATGACACCGCAAAGTATTATTATTGCAGTTGTACGAAATAGAAGTTGCTCTTCACATTGTATAGCAGTTTGGACTTTTTGAGGTCAGAGTCAACAAGCAGACAGAACTTAAAAAAAAAACGATTGCCCTATTTACTGAATACTCTGCCGGCAGACATTCGGCAAGAGCATGACAAATATACTTTCAAGAAAAAACTTAAAATGTATTACTGACAGATCTTGTAATTTAAATTATTAATCTAGGGATACCTGACTTAAATAAAAATTATAGTACGGAGACTAGATCCCACAGTCAATCCACTTACGTGGTTATGTGGGACACAGATTTTATTTTATAATGTAAACCAATGTGATTATAATAATAAATATAAATAATAAGCGTTGAGCCATATTGCATTTACCTGCTTGACTTTACCTGTTCGCTCAATATGCGAGTGTGTGATCTGTGCAGCTGTGGTTGCTACGATCTGTAGCAAATAACACGCATTAAATGCTGCTACTGACAACCGTTGGGTAAACGAGTTCTTGAGTGGAGACCACGAATTGGCAAACGTAGCGTAGGACGCCCTCAGACTAGGTGGAGTGACGATCTCAGCAGGGCGGCCGGCAAGAACTGGAAGTGAAAAACCGCGGATCGTGCTCCGTGGCGTACCTTAGGAGAGGCCTATGTCCAGCAGTAGACAAAAATAGGCTGATTGATGATGATGAAATGCTACTTAAATAGAAGAGGAGAAGGTAATTCCCAGCAATACTGCATGCCGTCTAAAAACGTAATTATTCAAAATATTGCCAATCTCATTCATATGCATAAAAACAGACCACGCCTGGCGTGTTCTTGTGGATTCATGAAGACACGCTAGGTATGTCAGTGGCATTGAATATGTGTTAACCATTTAGGCCGACCATGGCCTGACATAGTCTAGTTAATGAGCTGCCATTTTGCCAGTCGTCATAAAGTCATTTTTACTATTGTGTAACAAAAACCAAATTAGATTGAGTTCAAGGCATTTATATTTGCATTCTAGAAAAATATTCACCTATTGATAACTTTGAATGCATTTTAATTAAATAAATAGTATTGAACGCATCCTAATGTCACATTATTATCTGTCAGATGCGTTCGAAAACTTTGTAACCGTCAAAAAATAAGATAGGTGAGTCAAATCATAAAATCAAATTCAAGTACCAAATATTTCATGTCTGCCTCCTATGAAAAATATTTCATTTATATACAAAAGTAATTTATCATTATTATTTAAATTTTCATTTATTTATTTAGTTTTTCAACGTTTTATCCAATAATTTTGTTTGTGTTTGACTAATTCAAAACTTTAATCATGACACTTTTGACAGAATGTTTACAATTTACAAATACAATCCTGGTTTATCCTAGTTTCAGAGCGCAAGTGCCGTCCGTCGGTCATTCGGAGCAAAAAGCAAAAGCATTTTATCTCGCTAGTAGTTGATATTTTATCGGTTTATTATCTTCCTTAAAATGGCCGTAAATAAAATTAATTCTTCGATAAAATGTAGCTGAATCTAAACATTGATATTTATTGGCAGGTATCATAACGTGCGTTGTTGTGCATGTAAAAAATGTGTTGAGTGAATATATATTTTTTTGCTTATTTTTGCGACGAACGGCACCAGAATGTCTGATGAGCTTGAAGCTAGGATGTGGGACGATGGAGGCTCTAGGTACGAGTCAAGGTCTCGTGGCGTATACTATGAAACAGCCTTCGCCTCCTCTGAACATTTGGATCGAGCACCGTTGCTATCTGAGGTAAAATAAATTGTTTTAATCCTTATCGATAAAGGCGCAATAAAATTTATTCACAAGGTTTTATCGTATATGGGTATTATAATAAATTGGTGAAAAATCTACCTTATTTATATTTATGTTAATTTTAGAGTTTTAAACCATTTAGAAGCATGATACTAGACTTAACATATTCCTATCTTTGTACTGCGTTATTTTAGGTGTAATATATTTCATGTCTAAACTGATATATTTAACTGTAACAAAATAGCTAAATAATTATAATTTTACATTTACTTTACCTACAAATCCTCTGCCCGCGTGTATGTCGCTCATCTCGCAAAACCTTAAACCTCTTTTTGCACAGTTGGATAAAAACTATCTTAAGTCCTCCCAAAAAATTTAAAATAAGTCATCTACATTTTTAGTACCTAGATTAGGTGTTAAAGTGTAACGGACGGACAGTTAAATTCACATTTATATTATTAGTAGGGGTTGTTGTACTTGAAAAATAACATTCATTAAATTCCTAAAGATTTTATTTATGCAATTATAATATCTCTAAGAAAATATTTATCTCTAATGATAGAATAGATTGTAATATCTACCTCTGCCTACACCTTCTGCAAAACTTTGAAGCGTTAAGCAGAACTTGTACTATGGGGACCAGATAACTGATAATATACTTCTTAAACTACTTCTTAAACTACTTTTCTTTTGTAAACACATACTTAATAATAGATAATTACACCCAGGCTCCATAACAGTTCAACACACAAAAATCTAATGTGGGTGGGAATCAAACCCACAACCTGCGGTGGGAAAAGCAAGTGTATTACCAACCATACCACTGTTACAGCAGATTATAGCCTACTTTCTATCCTAATATCACCCATGTGAAGCCATAGGCGTAAAGCACCAGCCCTGCACAGATTTTTTAATTTTAAAATTGACTTGATCACAACTTGCCTGATGTAGTTTACAATAGAACTCGCCCATCTTGTATATAGATTCAATCGTGATTATAAATTATTTTAAGTGAGATGGTGGCAGTCAACTCACTCTTTAAATGGTGTCACCAGACTTCACACCGGAACATGGTAATGACTTTTGGTGGTGCGGCTTTGACTGTTGGGTGGTTGCTAATTACCTAACCCTATCAAAAGCCTGCCGGCAGTTTATTGTCATCTGATTTGCACCACCTGGAGTTTTAGGTAGATAATTTAAAAAATCCTACAGGTTTTCTGAATTTTCCTTTATGTTTAACCTTGGCAATAATGGACAATGTCCTTATGGCATCACAAAGGGAAGCAGGGATAATAAATCCATATGGGTAACTATATTTCACAAGTTTTTTTGAATAATCTGATACAGCCATTTTTTAGATAACATTAATAATTTTATTATTATGATTAATTGTAATAATTTGATAAGATATAACTACTCTAATATCAATACAAACTTAATTCCAGCACATGTGACTGAAGATTAAAAATTTCTATATTGCATAATTTGAAATCTAAATCACCTACTGATGACTCTGTGATTCAATACAAGTTCACAGTATATACTATTTATTTATCAATGGAATTCTAGTTGTACTTTTTATGGCACTATTGTTAGCATTACATCAGCTTTTTCCCATTTTTAGTATGATTCAGCTAGGGACTATTGTACCTGGGACCTTGTATTTCTTAACCGAGGCCTATACTACTATGCCACTACTGCTCAAACCTTTTTTTTATTATCTGTCCCTTTTTCTTGATTACCCCTATTTTGTTATCTGTCCCTATTTTGTTACCTATCCCTTTTTTCTTAACTGTCCCTTTTTTGCTACTTGTCCCTTTATTACCTGCCCCTGTTTAACACTTGGCCCTTTTTATTACCTGCCTCTTTTTATTACCTGGCCCTTTTTATTACCGGCTCTTTTTTATATCCTGGTCCAATGACCTCAAAATGAGCTCAGGGACGCAAAATTGTCCCGTTTTCGGAAATCGCGCGAATATTTCAAATGCGAATACAAAAGCCAATTTTGATGATTGTAGTGAAATTAAAAAAACGGCCAAGAGTTTTATACTTAAAATCATTCATCAGCTGTTATTAAAGCAAATTTGTTCCTTTAAGCATTTAATGGACATATTATTTTTTAAATTAAAAAAGGGAAAAAAACGAAGCTAAAAAAAAGGTTGTTGTTAATATTATTCGCCAATAGGCAGGCAAAGGTTTTGACCATACAGCCTTGTCTTATTTTTATGTAAAAAAAAGGTAATGTTTTCTAGAGGTACCTACAGTCGTACAGATAAACAACGTAAAAGAAGTATTTACATTTGGCATTATAAACCATTCTCCTGTAAATTAAAAATAAATGGCCACATTGTCTATGATATACCTACTTGAAAATGAATTTCTCAAGTAATAGTGAGATTTAATAACAGTAAATGTAAAAACCCAAACAAAATGATGTCGTCCACATCAAGCTACAGGAATTAAGCTTGGAATTAAGTCGCTCTAATTCAACACAATAAACAAACAAAATGTAATAGATATAAGTACTTCATTTAAAAAAAAAGCCTACTGAGTTTTTTGGCAGTTTCTCAGTAGTTGCCAGTCATTCACTGCATTGGAAAAGAAATTGGACTATTTTTAAGTAGACTCGCGTCTCAAAAAAAATAAAACATATTTTCATTTCATTTAAAAAAATGTAGTGTGATTCGAAACAGCTGGTTTATCAAATACCGTCATTAATTAATTAGCGTATACAATGTAGATAGCACTGCACAATTGTATAATGTAAATTAATGTGCCACTGCTATGCCTTATCTAATCTCCTTTCATTAAATATGTGTTGTAGGCTTGTGCAATGACATTATCAAATGTTCATTGGATTACTATTTCCTTAATTACATACCTACACGAGAATTTGATGTCACTCATGGTACTGTGCGTTTCAAATGAGAATAGGATTGGAAATCCGCAATCTTGGACCGTAATGTGCAACAACTTCACATTTTTTAGTACGAGTACATCATCATTCGCCTTGCCTTTTTCCCATTTCTATTGGGGTCGGTTCCCAGTCTAACCTGATGCGGCTAGTTACCAGAATTATACGAGCGACTGCCATCAGACCTCGAAACCCATAGGGAACCTGTAGCCGAGATGATTAGACCAGGTGTCAGATTATATTGGCTTCTGACTACATGTAACGATTGTCATAGATGTGTTAAATGACAACCGGGACCGACGGCTTTACGTGCTCTCCGAGGCACGGAGGGTAGTCCCTCAACCAACCAGACACTGAAACAAATTTTTGCTGTTACACAAATATTGTCCGGGGCGGGAATCGAACCCGCGTCCTCCCGGGCACAGTATAAAAAAAAAAAGGTCGAGGTCATATTTTATTAACTTCCGACGACAAAAAGCGGTGCTTTAAGTTTAAACGTGTGTTTTTATGCGTGTAAAAGAATTTGTGTACAAGTTTGTGGTATCGTAAATTTACATTGTAAGTAGCTACATTGTAACTACATACCTATGTAAAGTTTTTAAATAAATCAGTTTTCCATACACTACAAAATAATATTATTGTCTGTGGTTTGATATTTTGTGCTGGCGCTACTTTTGCTTGGTTTTTGGTATGAAGTTAGCCTCGAGCCCAGTCTTATTCTTATTTAAAACGCATAGTATTTTCGTAAAATTACGAGAATAACACACATTGAAATAAAAAAAAAAACACGTATTATAATCGTACTAATATTATAAACGTGAAAGTTTGTAAGAATTTATGGATGTTTGTTACTCTTTCACGCAAAAACTACTGGACGGAATCGAATGAAATTTGGCACAGAGATAAACTGAAATCTGGATTAACACATAGGTACCACGCGGCCGAAGCCAAAACCCTTGCGCTATCGGTGCTCGACTTATGTCTACCAGTGGCGAAGAGTCCATACAAGCCGACTCCCATCGGCTTCGCTTTAGGAAATGGTCAATATTACATGTACTTCATCACCACTACATAGTATAAAACAAAGTCGCTGTCGCTGTCTTTCCCTATCTATGCTTAAATCTTTAAAACTACGTAACGGATTTTAAAGCGGTTTTTTTTTAATAGATAGAGTGAAGACCTTCCCCTTGGGAAGGTGTATATGTATAATACATGGATATATTGTAAAGAAATACTGATAAATTTAGAGGTTACTAATGTGATGTCGAAAATAAAAACTTTTTTGCGCTTACATTGCAAACGCTGGCTGAACCCCACGAGATAAATCAAAATGATGTACTACAGTATTGTACACCTTAAAAAGATCAACAAAAAAGTCCGTGGTGGTATATGTCTATCTCTTAAGTATAACCCACAAAAACCATTTTTTATTCTTTATAGTTCACGGGAAAAAATGGTTAATTTACGAAGTGATTTTAAGCAATACAGCATCAATAGTTATCCAATTAAGTGCCCTAAATACATTGTCTATTTAATATAGATCAATATGGCCTTACAGCATGTGATTTAAATGAATATTTAGGAAGATATTACAGATTTAAAATGCAGGGACATTGCGGTGCGGCGGTAGCGGCCCGACTGCGCGCGGAGCGTGCTGTTTGTATTGTCTAATGACAAAAAGCTGTAAACGTTGTTTATTAAGGACATTCTGTAATTATACCTTATATTTAGTATCAGCATTGCACCCGGGCGAAGCCGGGGCGGGTCGCTAGTGATAATATATTATGTAACGCTTAAAAGTTTTTAATAGCAACAATAATAAGTATAGCATCAAGCGTACGAACGATCGGTGACGGTAGTGAAGAGATATTATTTTCAGTAAGAACTTTTTTGCTCCGGCTTCCCTTTTTCAGACTTCCACCCTTCGCCATTGCTGTGTACCCTCTTCAAAAAAAAAAACAATAATAGGCGAATGTGTCATTCGCCTTGTGACAATAACTCGGCCTAGAAAATTGATAAAATGTTGAATGGCCTTTGTTATTCGTGTGAATGTAGAATTATGTGGGTTTTGTGTAGAAATTATATTATGTACTTACATAAATGTGAATAACTTCTACTTCAAAATTATTAAATATACTAGCTTTCTGTCCGCAATTATGTAGTAGATAGGTAGTAGTCGCTCTAATACAAGACAAAACAAAATGTAAGAGATATATAAGCACTTGATTTAAAAAAAGAAAAAAACGAGTTGAGAGTTTAGGCCTATGGGTTGATGGATATCACATGTTCTTAGACATGCCGGTTTCCTTACGATGTTTTCCTTCACCAATCTTGAGCAGTTCGGGCATCAAACCCACGATCTTATTTTAAGGCGAGGCGGATACCGCTGCGCCACCGCAGCTCTATATACCAAATTAAATCATACAAATTCATACTACAGTTAATTAGACTAAACGCATAACTAATTAGAAAAACTCATTGAAAATGATCCATCCGTTTAGGCGCTATTAGGCATAGGAGGTTCCCAATTCGATTATATGTTTTTTTATCCGCGAACTAGTAATGACCGATTTTGATAATTTTTTTTTTGATATAAAGTTATTGTTAAAACATTGATTGAAGTCGATGCGTATTTTTTTTTCGGAAGTACCCATTAAGTATTTCGTTACTTACAAAATAGATTTAAATATTGCGTGATTAATTCAGCTTATGAAATCAGCAAGAAAACGGGCGATGTACTAGAGAGGCCGCCAGACTGGCGCCTCCTGTCAGGTCAGCTGTCTCAAATACTCGGGATCGAAGTTAACAAAGACCATTGTTTTTGTTCTATCGATTCAATGAACGGGTAACCTTGACAAACTTAATACAATGAATAATAATTAACTGCTTTGGTGACCTAGTGGTCCATAACCGCGACGTCCCGGGTCGAGTTAAAAAACTTTACTTTCTGTTATACCTACTTATAGAATGTTAGTTGCAATTCGAAAATTGACATTGTGCCCGATGAACGGTAATAATATAATAATATAGTGGGACATTAACACACACGGTCATCTGATCCCAAACTAAGCAGAGCTAATAAAATATAATACATACATATTAATGTAGAACTAACTAAAAGAAAGTTTCACCACAATCTTAGAAATACTGATAAAATCGAATTACGAAAATCTAGAATAAAACATATGGACGGAAAAATATAATGTTTGAGGGTGCGCAGATGTATAACGAGCTACCGAGGGAAATAAAACAATGCGAAACACTTTCTATGTATAAAAGTAAACTGAGACAATATGTAATAGATAAAATATTCTATTAACGACTTCCGAAAGTTTTGTAACTAACCTAATGATAAGTACTTACTAATACTCATTGTAAGTGGACTTTTGTCTTTTATGAGTAAATAAATTCTTTAAACCTAATAATAATAATAATAGAGATAATAGAGGTAATAGGCTCTCCCCTGAGCATTTCTGCCTACACCTTTGGGTAATACAGGCTTGATGCTATGTCATGTAATAATGACTGACAAAGAAATAACAACCAGGCTGCAAAGAACAGGAGCCAGAATGACTTAAAAATTGTAAATATAGTGTCCGAGGAGACTAGCTGTCGCAATTATTATAAAAGTGCATTCCGCCAGCGCCTTCACCCGCGTAACGTACCTACGTTTTTTATTATGTCCAGCCAGCTGAGGGATAAAAAACCTGTAATGATATTTTTCGTGATTTTTTTCATACCTCGGGTTACATTATCGAAATTTTTATACGGATCCTTAGTTAATTTCAACATAAAAGATAGCTTAATGATACTCAGCAATTTCTAGTGGTGGAAGAATTTTTCAAATCAGTCCAGTAGTTTTTGAGCCTATCCGTAACAAATAATCAAATATTTCCTCTTCGTAATATTAGCATAGATAATTAATAGTATTTAATTCAAAATGTTTATTCAAAATTCAAAATTCAAAATGTTTATTGCAGTCCAGATATACATAACAATAATTCGCTATGTTAGTCACACTAGGCACAGCCTGTGTCGTGGCTAACAATAAATCTTAAGTTATTACCTTACCTAGGACTTTAATAAGTGCCAAAAATATTATTTTTATTATTATATAATTTTTTGCTTAAAAAAGGAATTACAAACATTTTTGTGTGTGTGTGTGTGTGTGTGTGTGTGTGTGTGTGTGTGTGTGTGTGTGTGTGTGTGTGTGTGTGTGTGTGTGTGTGTGTGTGTGTGTGTGTGTGTGTGTGTGTGTGTGTGTGTGTGTGTGTGTGTGTGTGTGTGTGTGTGTGTGTGTGTGTGTGTGTGTGTGTGTGTGTGTGTGTGTGTGTGTGTGTGTGTGTGTGTGTGTGTGTGTGTGTGTGTGTGTGTGT